>OW026366.1:161436668-161868725 GCA_932273885.2 Leucozona laternaria | reverse complement strand
GCCAGAAAAAATATTGTCTTATCCTATGTAGGGTTTTCGCGATTCCTCCATGAGCGGTTTGTGGAGGTTCATGTGCCAAACGAATTATTTCTTCCGTCAGACCAGAAGGAATCCACAAACGCCAGGAGTGGCTCATAAAGGTTTCTTCGCTTCCTACCGGGAACGAACGTTTATAAACAAAATTATCCTCAACTTTTAAATCTGGTAATTCTTCTTTATTGTTTTTAATGGTTGATATTAGGGATTGGTACTCGTCCGAACGAAACTCTTCCGATTCCAAATCTACCAACGGTGCTACTTCTGGTATCTCAATACTTTCTAAGTGTGCCCGAGAAAGGGTGTCTGGCACGACATTTAGAGATCCTTTTCGGTGCTCTATGTCGAAGGTAAAGGCTTGTAGTTCAAGACTCCACCTGGCCAGTCTACCGTTAAGGTCTTTCATGTTCATTAGCCACTTTAGGCTGGAGTGATCGGTGATGACTGTAAACTCCATACCTTCGACATAGGGCCTGAACTTTTTCACTGCCATAACCGCAGCCATGCACTCTTTCTCGGTCACACTATAATTCCGTTGACACGAGTTTAACTTTTGCGAGAAATAGGCTATCGGACTTTCTTCTTCGGCACTGTTCTTTTGGAATAGCACCGCCCCAATTCCGGATTCGGAGGCATCGCACTGAATATAAAATTTCTTTGAAAAATCCGGGTGCGTGAGCACCGGAGCGGTTATTAATGCTGTTTTCAATGCTTCAAACGCAGCTATTGCCTCTTCCGTCATTCTAAATTTTTCATTTTTCTTTTTGAGGGTATCTGTCAGTGGAGCAGTCAGGGTAGAAAAGTCACGAATGAATCGCCTATACCACCCTGCCAGACCAAGCAACCGACGTACCTGTCTCGGGTTCTTCGGCAGCGGAAAGTCTACCACTGCTTCCACTTTAGCCGGATCTGTTTTCAACTTCCCCCCACCAACGATGAAACCCAAACACTTGAGCTCTTTAAAGCAAAATTTAGATTTCTTTACGTTGATGGTGAGGTTAGCCTTCCTCAGGCATTCGGCCACTTCGTCCAGCACGGCGACATGAGTCTCGAAGTCCGGAGCTATTATTAGCAAATCGTCTAGATAAACGAACACACGGTCTCTGAGTCGTGCAGGGATTACCTTGTCCATTAAACGGCATAACCTCTGTGCTGCATTACACAGACCGAAAGGCATGACCGTGAACTGGTACAAGGGTCTCCCCGGAACCGCAAACGCAGTTTTTTCCCTACTCTCCTTCTCAAGCGGTATTTGCCAAAAAGCTTCTTTTAAGTCGACACTGCTAATATAATAAGTGTCCGGTAGGCGACTCAGAAATCCGTCGATATGAGGAAGTGGGTTGGCATCCTTTTTACTCACCGCGTTCATTTTACGCGAATCCAGGCAAAAACGAACCGTCTTCGGCTGGTTTCTTAATAAGAACTACCGGTGAGCACCAAGGGCTCTCACTTTTCTCAATCACTCCGAGCTTCAACATTCGGTCTAACTCTTGGTACAACAGCGTTTGTACCGCCGGAGAAACAGGGTAGTGACGCTGCTTAACAGGGATCGCATCTCCGGTATCTATGACGTGCTCCATTAGGGACGTCTTTCCGAGACCATGACGATCGAAATCGAGGAATTTACCCTTGACTGCTTCCAATTTGGCCTGCCGTTCACACGAAAGTTGGTGAACATTCCTAACCTCGCTTGCCTCCTCCAGAACTGAGACGGAGCTTAAGATGTTAGGTGCTATCTGAAAAGCTCGCCAAAAATCAACTCCTAGGTAAAGTTCTTGGTCTAAATTGGGCACCAAGTAAAATGTAAGATTATGTGATTGGTTTTTATATTCTACTCGCGCCTGGATTTTTCCCACAATTGCTTGATTTTTCCCATCTGCCGTTTTGATATCAGCTTTGTATGGTAAAATCGGTAATTTTAATTTTTCTATTTCGGATATACAATTTTTTCCCAGAATACTAACACTGGCCCCACTATCTAACAGCCCTAAATATTCCTTTCCCTGTAAGTATATTTTGGCGTACGGTCTAGGGTCAGTGTTCGTATCTATAACCGTCGCCAGAATATTTCTTCTTGCTTCTTTTCTCAACCGGTAACGTTCTCGTGTTTTCCAAATTCGTTTTGTAATACTCCCTACCTGATTATTAAAAATTCTATTTCTAGCTATATTGTATTCTCTCATTCGGATATGCAAAGGTTTTAATTCAGTAAGTTTACTATCATTTTGTACTCTATCATCGCTATTTCTTTTTAATATTTTAATCTTATTTTTCTCTCCTTTCTCTACTTCTTCGTTAGGTTCTCTTGAGCGGTCTGAGTCGAACGCGACTCGCCCAAACCCGTCGCGTTCCTCATTCGGTTTTCCGAGTTGCAAGAGCGACATTTCGGAGTAATTACTCCCTCCTGTCCACACCTGTAACAAAAAATGTTTCTGGTTGGTGATGGACAGTCCATAAAAGAGTGTCCTGGAGTTCTACAATTCCAGCAGATGCAATTCTTCGACTCTCCGTATTCTCGAGGGCTTTTCGGACGCGTCCCCGAGTGATGAAAAGCCGCAAGGTTTTCCTCCTGAAATTGTTGAGAAGCATCGTCCAGGAACTCAAGTTCGTTTGCTCTAAATCGAGGCGGTGGCCGCTGCGGTTTTGGACCGTCTCTATCCCGACCCGAGAAAGCTCGCTCAGCGTCTTTGCACGCGATCCTCAATTGGTCTAAGGAATAGATCGCCTGTGGGTATACCAGCCGCCTTATCCGCTCGTTCAAATTTTCCTTCAACACGCGCACCAGCTCTGCCTCCGGAATCAGCATCCTGAGTTGAGATTTCATTTTGTTGACGCTCGCAAAATAATCCTCGCTGGACTCCCAAGGACCTTGCTGACGATCCATTATGTCCCTCATAATATCCAAGTCGGACTTTGAATTCCGAAACTGGCGCATTAATGCGTCCCGAAGCATTGGCCAATCGGGACTATTATAAGACCGCTGAAATTGCCAATACCAATCATTGGTTGTCACTGAGAGCAGGAGATGAAAGTCCCGCAAAATCTCAACCCAGGAGCAGTTATATTGCCGTTGCAAGAGTTTCCACCCGAAAGATGAAATCCTCCACGGTAAGTGTTTCCGGCTTCCCATCAAATTTTAATCCCCATTTATCCATTTTAATAGGTATTCGGGTACCCGTATAACTCGAAGGAGCGATCGGCCGGCTCCACCTATCGGGAGGACCCCTATCGTACGGTGGGTAGTCCTGAGCGAAAGGCTGCTGGCAACCTCCATTTGGTCTTTCAAAATTCCAATCATGCCGCCGATCGTAGTGCGCAAAATCGCTCTCATTCGGCGCTCGAAATCAGACAGATGGATTTGGCTGCTCTCGTCTACCAGCATCCGCCGGAGCATGATCGTTGTGACGTGTTCTATTCCGGTCAGTTGGAGGCTTCGGTGACCTCTCTTTCAAAGGTGGTTCGGTTCGAACAGAGCGGTTGATGCCCCCCAAAAATTCCAGGAAGTTCCTCCTAACCTCCACCTTCAGAGACTCCGAAATCTCCTCTTTCAGCGAGTTCGTATAGGAGTCGTAGGCTTGAACGACCGCTAAATTGATGACGGTTTTCAGTTCCGCTGAAATGTTGCTTCCTTCTGGAGTGGTATCGGCCCTTTTGGTGCTGTTGCCGTCAATGTTGACCACACCAGGTTTTTGAGCAACGATCTCTCTTGACCTTTCCGGTATGCTGGTCGGCTCACTTACTGGGTTTGTTGCCATTCCCCGTTGAGCCCCACTCGGATTAGTGCCTTTCGGAATCGCACCGGTATCAAACCTCGTTCTCTCACTATTGAGCTGGGTTCTCCACGACCAGAAATTATCGGTTGTAACTCTACTTCTGGATTCGCCGTAGTTAGGACCTATGGGAGTTTCCCAGTCCTGACGATTGGATCGAGGGTTTACGACTGTATCCATTGGATTTGGTAACTCAGTCCTTATTTCGTCTACCTGTGGTCTAACGCTCGTAATGGGATTCAAAAGCCCTTCTCTTGGTAGCAGATCTTCAGCCCTAACACTAACTCGAGCTCCTAATGACTCGCCCCAGTCGATTGGATTGGCATTCGTTGCGTTTTCTATGCCTTGTATCCAATCATCCCAGGTATTTATGCTATTCACATTTGCCCTTACCGTTTCTGACTGTCTAGACTGTCCCCCTCAGATGGAGTTCCTAAACCCGTGATGCTGCTATAGGACGGCGCTGACAGAGAACCTGTACCAACCGATCTCTCTGATGGCTTAGGTGGAACCGAAGGAGGTGCATTCTGTGGGATAGCATTGGGTGCTAGCGGAGGTTCTGCCGCACTTTCTTGCGGAGAATGTCTAACCGGAGACATGGTTGCGGTAATTACCTTTTGCTTTGCTACTGAACGCGTAATTACTCTATTTCTAGTGACTGTGCTCTTTCTACTAATCAAATCTTCTTTTTCTTTAGATCTCATCCCTGGGACCTGCCGCCGTGACTGAGTCTAACCGAAGGATTTACTTTAGATTAAAAATGTTGGTATGATAAACTTTAGATTCAATCAATGTTAAACTTCTGTATTATGGGCAACGAATCGAAACAATTGTAAAAAAAACTAACTTTATGATAGTGATATCAGAATTGTTAATTTTCTATGACTTGATTTGTAATTTCGACAAGGGCCATTACTATTGTATAATGTTTTATGCACCTCGTAGAAAATGTTTGTATTCTTTTAGAACAACAAAACAAATAGATTTACTCATCCAATTTAGCTTTCCCTACCAACAAAAAGGGTCTCTAATTGAACTATGTATCTACAAACTACTTTATTAATTATAACAAAAAAAACTAGCTAAAAACTAACTTGTAACAAGCTTAAATTGTATCTTACTTTACTTTGCTAATTACGAAACCTAAAAAAAAAAGCTAAAACTAACTTTGAAAAAAAAAACTTATATTTATTTTACTTTAGTTATTACTAAGTGTGTATTTGCTTAAAACAAAACCTGCAAAATCTCTTTTTGTGATAATCAAAAACTTAAACTATATGAAATCACCAGTTTCTGTAAATTTCGCGAAATCTAGTTCTTTTCCTTTTGTAAATATGATTTCTTATACCAATCAAACTCTACTATTAACTAAACCTATTCACTTAAAAACTACTGTGTTATTATAAAAAAACAGAAAGTGACTGATAACCAATTAAAAATGCTTTACGAAAGACTGTAACTAATAAAACTTTCACTTTGAACTGTAAACAAAAATCATAAAAAAAAACGATACTTGTTGCTGAAAACCAAAAATATTATTAAATTTGTTATTTGTTTTTAATTTGTTAATGTAATATGTATACTTTTGTGAACTTAGTCAATTTTCTCACTCGCTAATAAAGTTTGCTTTTGTGTTGTGTGTTTTATTTCATTATATTCGGGGGTGTAGGAGACGACTGTCTTCGGAGGTCCTATTTTGACGATGACGATGAGTTTGGAGCTGAAGGAAACTGTTGGTAAGCCATCCATCTTCAATCGTTGTTTGCTTGGTAGGTATCGCTGGTAAAAACATTTATAAAAAGACAACATAAAATACTAGGGTGGTTCACTCTTGCTACAGCTGATAAGGTCGTGATGCATCGTCGCTATTGGTAGGCATTCTGTAGCGCTATCCTGACCAAGACTTACGATACATCTCGGTCTCATCAGCGGCAGCAATTGTGAACGTTGGTGATACCTCCATATCGGAATTTTTGATTCTTGCCGCGGTTCAAAAGTACGTAAAGACCATCTATATGAAGTCTTGCAAGAATCTCCAACTCCGATGATGGAAGTGATCTGGGCCAACACAGGGTACCGATCACTCTGCTTTCGATGGCATCATCACACGAAGCGTCGCAAGTATTCAGGCCTTCTGAAAAGCTATCCTGATTACGACATACGCCCCATATGATGAAGACATCGGGAGCAAAATGACTGGGAGCATAAAAGACTTGGACTACACGGATGGGCGCCATTTGTTGCTGGAAGTTTATTTTTGGGAAAGGTGAGTATTGGGAATAGGACATGGGTAGTCTGGTGGATACCGGATTGGACGGAAACAGGAAAGCGGAATGGTAGGTGACTGGGATCCGTTCAGGTTAGTTGTGGGAAAGTAAGGAAACAGGAAAAGAAACACAGAAAAAGGGAAAGCGATGGTGGAAGTGAGTATGGCGGAAGTGGAAAAGGTATGAGGATTAATAAAAGAACGTAACAGCCCTATTCTGCTATTCATCGGGGGGAATTTTTCTTGAATTTTCACTAATCACTATTGTGCTATTCATTCGAAGTGAATCTGGGTTAAAGTAGATAAATTCGGTAATACTCCGCGGTATCTTCTTATTCACGTGAACGCATTCACTCTATACAATTCAGATCCGCATATGAAATGTTGCGGATTTTTTTCATTTTTATTGGATTACCTATGAAGTGATTAGAAAAATATAAGTAAAATCTAGTTTATTGCCTAATTTAGAATATCTGTCTGTAAATGATACCTTATTATCATTTTTCGGGGTAGAACAACAAATAGAGATCAATTCATCCCTCTATTTTCAGCAATGAAATTAAATCCAGTTTTTCAAAAAACAAGTGCTCTGTTTGTTGATTTTCTTATTCCTCTGTTTGGAAGTGGAAAAAAAGTTTAACAACTGTTTATATTTGTTGTTTTTTTAATTTAAAATGATAAACCAAAACAATTTACCCAAATTTCCCAAGATTTTCACATGAAGAGTTGTTTACATGAATGTCAAATTGGTTTGGGATAATGAAGTTCACCCGACGGATAACAGAATGGAAAGGTAGAGCGAAAGGGAATCGAATGGGTGAATCGAAAGTTAGATTCACGTGGATAGCAGAATAGGGCTGTAAGTAGTAAAGAAAGAAAATTGGAAGTAGAAATATAGATTTTTGCTTGAAGAGGATAAGTGTTGGAAAAACGGTTTGAAGGTAGGCTAGTAGGAATATGAGTTAAAGAGGAAATCCCGAACGGGGGAGAGGAATGACTGAAGTTAGGACATGGCACGCTGGCGACACTCGGCTTAGCTCGCCGGATTAGGGGGGGATCTTGTCCTAAAGTCAGCCTAGGCCAACAACAAAACATAAATCGTGCCGAACAAAACACATACAAAAACTCGTTACCATTACCTCGCACGTGGGTTGTCGATGGAGGCCGTTCATGGCTCTGCGGATGTAATGCAGAGGCGCCGCCCTCCCGACCTGGAGTCCGTGGCGGGAATTTTCGGACTCCCCGAACGCTCGCTTCACCAACCTCCCTCAGCTCATCTCACGAAGACTTCTGGTCGACTCGTTCCACCCTGTGAAATTTTTAAACTAGTACGCCATTAAGCTGCTAGTGCCGCTCAATAAAAACCACATGAGTTGGCGTGACTTACAAACATTTGGGGTTATCGGGAACTTCTTTTCCCATGGATTTTTTCCCATATTCGAAAAATTGGTATCGGGAATTTTTCGAAAATGGGAAAAAAATTCCGAGGGAAAAATACCTATCGCAAACTCTTTTGTTATGGGAAATTTCGTGTTTTTCCTGTCAGAATATTTCACGGCTATTTAGTTGGCGGAATTGAAAACGGAGCAAACAATGTAAGTAAATCTTAACAAAATAATAATAAAAATATAAACAAAGATATGTCTTTTTAAGGTCGAATTCATCAAATACAAAACAAATTGAAGTTTTTATCAATTTTATGGAAAAAAACCGAGATATTGCCAATGGATTTACAACAACTCGGCGAAAAGAAGATGTTAACAAATTTTGGAAAGAAGTGGAAAAAGAAGTTAACAGTTTTGGCCCACCTACGAAATCTATTGCTGAATGGAAGAAAGTAGGTGATAAATTTATTAAGTGATGTTGTTCTCAAAAAAAATTAATTTAAGGTATGGCTTGATAAAAAAAAATACGTGAGGAAGAAAATGTCTGAAAACATGAGACAAAAAAAAGCAACTGGTGGAGGTCCAAACAAGGAATATAAATTCAGTGCGTTGGAGGAAACGATAATACGAATTTGTGCCTTAGAAGAATCAGTGGAAGGATGTCCAAATGCTTTTACTTTTGGCCTCCCTTCGTGTAGCAAAAAGAGAAAGGCAGATGATAATCGTAATGAAATCATCGGTAGTGAAAATTGTCCAAATTCATCATCAAGCAGCCGTTCTGTTGAAGTGTTAAAGGATAAATCATTCGACGAGAATGTTATGTTTGATATCATCATAAATTCAACTGAACCGAAGGAGCAGAATGTTGAAAAGGATGATTCGAAGATGAATATTGAAAACAGAACTTAAACTCCTCGTCTTACAAAAAAGCCACAAAAAGGCATAACATGTGGTGTCGCTTTGGAACGTGAAATTGAAATCCAAAAAGAACTCTGCAATAAGATTGAAGAGGCAGTTGAGTCCCTGAAAAGACACCAAAAAGAAATGGAATACAATTTCAAAAAAATATATAGGTCCATTGACAAAATTAGCGATTTCCAGAGGAAGACGTTGGATGAAACCTCGAGGCACAATCTTGAAATGGAAAAAATGAGAATGCAGGAAATTAAAGCAAAGCTCGAGTTCAAAACACGTTTACTTGAAATCGAAGAAGCAAAACTAAATAAGTTATAACGAACTTATATATTTTGTTTAAAATTGCCTTTTTTGTGATGAATTTTTAGTTTTTGTTTTTTTATTGTTTTAAACGTATTTATTTATTGTTAAGTTTTTTTTTTATGAATTCACATATATTTTTATTTAATTATCATTTGAGTCCAAAAAACATATCAAAAATAAACATAAATTTAAAGGTTATTTCCAATATCTCTTCTTATACGCTTTGCATGGCGATTGAGTTCTGAATCGTTTGTATCAAAATCATCTTCTCTATTATTGGTGTTAGTGGAATACTCTTCATCATCTATAAATGCAGTATTCAGATCAACTGGAAAATCGCTTTTAAAATGGATGCACATGTTGTGTAACGCGCAGCAAGCATTCACTATTTTAATTGCTTTTTTTGGGCTGTAGTACAGCTCTCTTGCACCGAGCAGACACCTCCATCTCCCTTTAAGGACCCCATTCGTCCTTTCTATTATGTTTCGGCATCGAGTATGGGCTTCATTGAAATTAGCTTCCGATGAACTTTCTACTGTTCGATGGGGTGTTAACAGCCACGGTTCCAAGGGATATCCAGCATCACCTATAAAAGCTTTATTGAAAAAATAACATTATTTTATTAAAAAGATAGTTACCCAATAGCCAAGAAGTCCTTTCACCATTTAAATATTTCTCTACCATTCAGGATCGCAGTTCACTTATTTTCCAAATAAAGGAATCATGGTATGCTCCAGGTTGAGAAGCATCTACAAATCGAATTTTAATCTCGTCGTCGCAAACCTTGTTATATATTAAACTAAATTAAATTAAGAAAGAAAAAAAAAAAACTTACAAGTAGGACTTTTAAACTAAAATATCCTTTCCTGTTGTAATATAAGTGTTTGTTGGTTGGTGGGGCAATTATTTTAACGTGAGTGCCGTCTATGCAGCCCACTACCCCAGGTATTTTATGCTTTTCGTAAAAGTTCAATACAGTTTTCCTTTTTTCTTCGTCGCTCATCTGAGTCCTGATAAATATGGGGCAAATTTTGGTTTCAAAAAAAATGCAACACATTTGTCAAGACTTCCGAAAAAGAAGATTGAGCCAGCCCAACCTCATGGTCTTTTCCTACGCCGGTCTGGTATCCACCTTCGGCAAAGAAGCGCAAGCATGCACTTAGCTTGACTATAAGAGGAATGGCTATTGGTTTTTTGGCTTGAGGCATGAAATTAGTTAGCATATCAAGCAAATGTTTAAACAATGGCTTGTTTACTCTATAATAGCGATGGAATCCGTAGAAGAAAAAGATATTAAATTAATTTTCTATCAAGAAATATTTTTACTTACAATGGCTGTGTTAGTTCTAATGGATTTGAATGATCTCTTAAGCTTCGCCTTATGGTTCTTTGGTCATTCCGTTGTTCTTGCTGTATTTCATTGATTAATAACAAAAAGGATATTCTTTGCATTTTTATTTCAGGATTAGAACAAAAAAAAATATTTTTTTTCACTATAAATCGACTGTCAAATTAGTCGAAAATTATGTTCGAAAATTAATTTTTATTTTCACGTTGGCAAAACTTGTTCCCAAGGAAAACAAATCCGTGGGGAATTCCCGATAGTAGGAACTTGTTCTCGGGAAGGGAAAAAATTATAGGGAAAAATATTTCCCAAGGAATTCCCGATAAGGCTGATTAATTATTTTATTTAGAAATTAAAAGTGATTAAAGGACATTTATAGACAAATGAAACCTAAGGAAATAAATATGGCAAAAATGAAAAAAAAAGAAATTATGTATGAATAATTAAACCTTAAACTAAAATAAATTATAAATAATATTTTTTTTGTGTTTTCCTTTTTTTTCTAATTTTTTTTACTAATTGTTTTTTTTTCTCACAGGTAAAACAAGGAAAGGAGAACGAACAGGGAATACAAGCTGAAAGGTTCGCCCTAACCTCCTTTAAGTTTAATCTAACCGAATTGACGTTAGTTAAAATCACTTTCTACCATAATTAAACTCTCACCTTGAAATCTTATCTTTTGTTTTCTTGTTTTTTTGTTTTTCCTTTTATTTTCCGGCTATTAGCCACGACCAGGCGCGGACCCTTAAGTCGGGGTTGAAATTTTTTCTTCGCCTAAGCCGTTTAATTATTAAATTAAATCCCCTTTTTTTTATAAAAAAAAACTCACCCAATTCAACGTTATTCCTCTTCCTGCTGGTTCTTGTTGGTTTTTTATTTTATTTGAATAAATGTATGCATATACAAGATATATAACACGGCCGGCGGTTGAATTTTTGTTCCCTTTACCACTTTGAAAAATTCTTACAAAAAAAAAACACGCACTGCCTATAGATAGGGCTTTTCATCACTTTTGCACTGGTCTCTTTGACTACCTTTGAATATTTGGCTAGACGAAAAGTTCATCAGCGATCCCCATACCGCTTTCTGCACTCAAAACCACCCACACATGCACCTATCTACCGCTTTGCAACTGCATCGAAAGCGCACTCCGATGCGACTCTCTTTTTTCACACCTCTTTTCCCCCGCAGATAAAATAAAATTGCAACAACCTGAAGCCCAAATGTAGGCTTCCCTCAACGTTGAGTTCGAGAGTTAGCAAGGATCGCACCCAACCTTTCCTCGCACTACCTTACCAACTCGCCAAACACCGAACCCTATACTCAGGGAACTTCGGCCATTCTACTTGCGGAATGTGGAATCCATTTGATCATTTTCTCTGCCAGCCAATCAACATACGGCTTCTATCGTCTCTTCATTCATGCAATATTCCCTTCCCCCTGCACCTACCATTTAACCTATCCAACAATCCTACTATTACTACGTAGGTATTTTGCATACAATGGCGGTTCGACTCGTTGAGGTTTGTGTTGTTAATTTATTTTTTTGTGTGGTAATATTTTGTAACTTTTGTGCTTTATTTTTTTATGTATCGTTAATTCGTGTGTTTTGTTTAGTTTCTTAAGTTTTATTAGTGTCTAATATTTAGTCCTTTGTACCTAATTTGTGTTTGTTATTTCTTTCATTTTAGGTTGTTCGTATGTGCAGCGGCATCAAGTACCAAGGAGAATTTCACCAGTCCGGCTACCATTGTATATATATTTCTATAGTACTATCATGATGAGGAACTACCAGGGCGCCACCGCAACTTCCCAAAGTGCAATTTCTCTTTGGAGACATTCTAGGTTCAGGAATATGCTAATAGAGAAGGATTGACCGATAATAGTAAAACGAGAATACTGTATACTAAGTTTATGAGTGTTCGAGGGAGAGAAAAAAAACAACGATTTTGTATAGAACACAATAAAATGACAATGACAACACAAAGATAATAGAAGAACGAGAACTTTGCTACGAATGTATTGAGATTTCAAGGGGGACAAGATATTTTGTGCTTTGATATGTATAGGAGCTGTGGATTTGTTTTTTTTTTTGTTTACGTTGAAATTTGTGGGTAGGCAAGGCATGAATGAATATATTTGGTATGGTATTTTTTGGAGGTTTATTTTAAAAAAAATATTTTTATATAATTTTTTTGAGGAAAACAAATTTGGTAGGTAGGTACGCAAATTACAACTATTTTGTATAGAATATAATAAAATGACAATACAAAGATGATACAAGAACGGGAACATTGTATAAGAATTTATTGAGAGTTCAACGGGAATTAAAAATTTTGAGCTTTTGTTATGTATAGGGAGTAATGAATTGATTTTTTTTTGTTGAAATTGAGGATTTACAAATAGCGAAAATAAAAATATAGGTATATGAATATATAGGGTGTCCAGCGGGAATTTTTCAACTTCTAATTGCGACTAACAAATCCGCATATCCTGCGCTTTGAATGATACCCCTCCTGCTTACCTCAACCCGCTAGATTTTCGATAATCGCAATTTAAAGTTGAAAAATTCTCGCTGAACACCCTATATATATGTAACTTGTTGTAGGTATTTAGTTAGAGTAAATTCGAAAAAAGCATACAAATCGTTCTTTAAATTGCCCAAACAACTCTAAGAAAGTAAAATACATAACTTGGTCGCCCGAACTTGTTCTTATGGGCGATCACACTGGTTGGAAATAATATTTTTTTTTTTTAACAAAATTAGAAATAAATTGATTAAAATATACTTCTGAAACCTTTTTTGAACCCAAGGCTATGTATACCATTTAATATCTTTAGTTAATCGTAGTTAATGAAAGAAAAAATATTAAAATTATAGAAGTGGTTTTAAAAATAATTAATTTTGTATGTATACATTTTCTAACCTTAACATTTTTAAGAAAATAATTTGGTACGTCGATTTTAAGTATTCATAAATTTGGAGGTAAAAATTGAATATTGGTTTAAATTAATCGTTTAAATTTTATTAAAAAATCGCTTTTTGCCAAGTTTAATAAATATCGACTAAGTCCTTTTTGAAATATATACCTATTGGGTTTTCAAAAAAGAATTTCAAACTTTTTTTTTCGTTTGAAAACTATTTAAAATGTAGTAATTATTCTTTATAAAAAATTGATTAAAACCAGTTGAATCGTTTCGAGAAATGCGAAACTAAAAAATATACTTTGCGAGGTACCATTAATATTCATTTTTTGGAATGGTTTATTGCTTACTAAAAGGCATCCTACTTATTCAATTTAAATCATTTTTTTAATCGATTTTAAATCGAACGAGTTTTCTTTTAACCCCAAAAATTTTGTTTGACAGGTACCGTTATTTGCTGTCTTAAAGTTTGACACCCCCTCCCATGCGATTTTATTCTTGTCTCGACCCTACACACTAGCTTTTTGTCACACTTTATGTGAATCACCCTGCATATAAGTAGAATAAGTTTTGTAAATTTGAAATTTGAAATATTTTTAAATGACCTTCTTTGAAAAAAATTTGATTGAAATCGGTTTAGCCGTTAAAGGGAAATTCGGTACATTTTGTTTGAAATCTATTTTTTTAAAAAGGACATATTCATTTTAACTGTATCAAAAAAAAAGAAAAATGGATATTGAGCTGTTTACCTTTAAGTATTTTAAACTATAAATTCTTTAATAAATACGAATTTGAGAAAAATTTAAAAAAATGAAGGTTTTTTTCGAAATAATAAATTTGTACAAGATGTAATTGAAAAAAAAAATAAAAAAAATGGTAGTTTAACATACCTATGTATATCTACGGTGACCATATTTTAAAATTCCAAATAATGGACAAAAAGAAAAAAAATAAACCTGGGACCTATTTCACCAAACACTTTTCACTTTGCAACTTTTCACTTTCACTTTGCAAATTTCGTTTCACCAAACGCAAATTTGCAAAGTGATAAGTTTTCTTAGTTTGCTAAGCATATGTTCTTTTCGTTTCACCAAACAAACAAACTTTGCAAATTTGATTCAGAATTTTGAAAAGTTTTTCAGTAATATGCAAAGAGAAATTTTTATTTGCAAATAAGCGTTTGTTTTGAAAAGTTGAAATAATAATACACAAATGAACCGTTTTGAAGAATTTTCGGAAAATAAAGAAGTAAATAGAAGTGACCAAAGGGTAGTGAAAATAATTTTCCATCGAATTTATTTTGTCTAAAATTGGACATACATTTCAATTCAACAGTCAAAGGAATATGTGTTAACGTCCTTTGCAACAAATTTTGAGTACACTACATTGGGCTGAGAATGGAACCCAATATCACGGTGTTGCATCTATGCGCGAAATAAGCAAAGCTACCGTCTGTAGAGTAGTTCATCGAGTATCGAATGTAATCATATAGTAGATGAATTTCTCCCAAACACCACTTGCTGGACACGAAATTCTTTAGAAATAGCCCCTGGTATTTAATTATTATTTTCTTTATTTCAAATAATAACTCAATAGAAAAAATACAACACAATTAATATATCAGAAGGAAGTCTTCATATTAATGTTAGGCCAAATAAATAAACAAATTAAATTCAGTATTTACTTTAACTAAATGTTAGAGTAAAATAAAACCTTATAAACACTAAATAAGTATCCTCATTATTTAAATAGGCCTAATGCAGGGAACTTTTATTTGTTTACATATTTGAATACTTTCCTGGAGAGGGTATAGATTCCATATAATATCTATGCACATATCGCAAGTAAGGCAGGAGTACGATAACTTTGGCGCCAAAAATTGATAACGGTTTTTTCTAGAGGGGTCGAAAACAAGCACTTTTTACTATGGGAGGGGGGGGTCCATCTCGAACCGTTTAGGAGGTAGGGGCAATTTTAGTAAAAAATGACTTAAAATGAAAAAATAATTATTAAAAAAGAACGGCAACAGTTACAGTAAATTAATATACCGTTTTTGAAAGCTAGCAATCTAAACTTTAATCCTGCATTTAAATTAAATTATTTTAGCTGATAGTTTTCAAAAAATTCGTATGCAAACCCAAAATTTTGATAAAAAAAATGGAAAAAAAAGCTTAGACTAAATTTTCTCAAAATTGTGAAACGATGCGCTGAATTTGTTTTTTGTGGTCAGTGCAAATATCAATTTTGAATCGTCCACAAAAAACCGAATTGATTTATGTCTTCTATTTTTTGAGAAAATTGATAATTACTAAAACTACTTTTGTATGAGATTTTAGTTTTTTTTGTTGCTTACATATATACAATGCTAGCACCCAGCACTACGGCGTATAAATAGTGAGATATGTAACGGGGGGCATGCTGCCCCCCTGCAACCCCCCTGCTTGGCACACTATAGGATTTGGGGTATGTGCGAGGTTGGGTGTATGCAAAGTTTCTTTTGCATTTAAAGAATCTGGATTTAAACTTTCAATTTGTCTTATATTTATATATCCAAGTCAACAGCTGATTTCTAAATATACATATACGTAGCCCAAAGTTGCACATTTAAAATTTTCAGACATGAAAATGTATTGCATTATAAAAAATTCACATTAGGTAATACTATACGACTGCAGCAAAAATATAAATTTCTTAATAATGTATGTTTGTGTCTTACATACCTATATAATGCAATTGTAATGTTCAAAAAAGCACCATCACTACAGTTAAAGTGAGCAGGTGCATCAAGTTAGCAGGACACTTTTCAATTTTCAGAATTAGTAGTAATTAGCTGCAATTTAGTTGCTGATTAGTTACGCAAAAAAAAATTAATCGCTCTGTTGGATTTCGAGAAATTGGGTGTCCTGCTAACTTGACGACAACTTAGCAGGACACCCAATTTTTCGGAATCCGAAAGTGCGATACATTTTTTTTTGCGTAAATAATAAGCGATTAATTCATTTTCAACAAATATCCACTTCCGGACCGTTTATATGTATTTTTGGGAAAGGTGTCCTGCTAGCTTGATGCACCTAAAGTGAGCTTAGTAAATCTACTATAGTAGATAACTTTAACTGTTGTCGTGAAATAGCCGAAATAATAGCGTCTCACGTTGATGTTAACATTGGCAGCGAAGAAAACAAGCTCCTAAAAAAAACTATTTTATGCCGGAAAACAACGCACCACCTTCACCAATATATGGCACTTTTATTTTATAGAAAATACTGCCTTGAACAAAAATATAAAGACGACTTGGGCTCCCAAATCATGGAATTTTTACTAGACGTTAAAAAAGTGTACCCAGGTTTTATCGATGGTGAAGAAAGTATGGGCTTGCAACTAAAGGACTTCGACCCTCCCACTGTTCACAGTGATCACTTAGAGGGTGTTTTACCGCCAAAACAACCTCGGCTTTTCACCATCAACGACGAACTCAATGAACTCGACAGTAACACCAGTACGGACGATGACTTCATTGACGAGACTTACATACCTCTTTAATAAATGAACATTGACTTTACTATTTTTAACTAACTCCTGACTTACTCAATAACTGACCGAACTCATGGTGCATTCTCGGTAACGCTAAATGAATTGCTGTACTTAACTTACAAAGATGAACCTAATCAACGTAAATATCAATAAACAAAAATCTCATAAGAAAGTAGTTTTAGTAATTTTCAATTTTCTCAAAAACTGGAAGACATAAATCGTTTCGGTTTTTTGTGTTCGATTAACTTGCATCATTTCAAAATTTTGAGAAAAATTGGTCTAAACTTTTTTTTTCCATTTTTTTATCAAAATTTTGAGTTTGCCTGCGAATTTTTTAAAAAACTGTCGGCTAAAATAATTTAATTTAAATGCAGGATTAAAGTTTAGATTCCTAGCTTTCAAAAACGGTATATTTAATTACTGTAAGTGTTGCCGTTGTTTTTTAATAATTATTTTTTAATTTTAAGTAATTTTTTCTGAAATTGCCCCTACCTCCTAAACGGGGTGAGGTAGACCCCCCCCCACCCATAGTAAAAAATGCTTATTTTTGACCCTTCTACAAGAATCCATTATCAATTTTTGGCGCCAAAGTTATCGTACTCTCCCCGCAAGTAAAAATGTATTTAAAAAAAAATCATTCAAAACGTTTTTTATATAAAAAGCTTCCTTAAAATTTGTTTAAAAATTATTTGGATTGCCTATTTCAAGTACCTATTTAAAAATATACACCAAACAATAAATGTAATTTAAAACAAATTCAACAACCTGCCTTCAACATAATTTCCTCTTGATTTAAGAAAAAAATTGAATTATTTTCAATTAATGTTTTTTTGAACATTGGTATATCCAATACCTATTAATTAAAATTTAAAAGGACCTTCTGTATAATTTTTTTTATTAAAATCGGCTTAGCCCTTAATGAGATATTGATACCTTCCTTCCTATAAACTTTTCTTTTTCGAAAACGGTTTTTTGGCTTACCTATATTAATTACCTAATATTTTAAATTGGCATACCTACCTATGTACTAAATCTCTTGATACCTACAATTATTCAAAACGGAAACATAATTGGAAATAATATTTTTGTTCTGTTTATTATTAGGTAGTACCTACCTAGGGACCTAACTATACCAAAATTATGAAAATTATTATTATACCTACATATATATAATGTAGGTACCTAACCCGAAATATGGCAACCGTCCCATACAATTACTATTACCGCATATAATAGAAAGAGAATACCTGCAACGTTGCTTTCTTTGAATTCAAAATCAAAAATAAAAACCTCCCAAGTTTTTCATGAAACTATAGGAGATTATATACCTATACATATATGTATAAACATATGCCCTTAAGCAAAAAATCGTTTCCTAAATTCATTGAAAAAAATTAAACCAAACCTTTGCATAAGCGAACATATACACACAAACATTTTTTTCTATTTTCTCGCCCAAGTTCAATGACGCAAAAGGCTATTTCGGATATCTCCCTTTCCCGCATTATTGTTGTCAGAACCAATATAATACACTCCTCTCGCTCCTACTACCTGTTCTCTATTCCTTTTTGATTCTCTCCATTGTCAAATTTGTGGCGTTTATAACGCCACATAGTAGCTCCCAAGAACGTAAAAAAAAACGACTCGATGATATTACTATGGGTTTTATATACAATGCGGCTACTAAGGTAAACAAATTTATTTTATTTATTTTTTTTTTTTTTATTTGTTTTACTAATGTATTTTCGTTTTTATTATTTAATCTAGGTGATCGCAACACTTGGTTTGCTGTTCAATAGGCAAGCGCACACGAGATGAGTTCTGCCGGCAGAACAATGAGTTTTTAGCAGAGGGAAGTGAAATGTGCGGAACAAAACGCAATGAAAGTTCTACAATGTTTTGAGTCGAAAAACGAAGAGGAACACTAATGGACAGAAAGCTTTCTCCTTTTGGAGGTCTGCAAAAAAATAATTAAACAATGCAAAGATATATGTATACATTATTTTTCCATCAGAAAAGTTCATCTCGTGTGCGCTGGCCCATTCTGTCTAGAACACTTTGGAACAGTTTCAAACTACGTTCTGTGCCTACGTTCTGTAACTCACGCATCGTTTAAATCAGGCGAGAAACGATGAAAATTGAACCAAATCGTATGAGTTTTGTTCTATTTTTCATCCTCTTTTCCGTTCTGTTCTGTGCCAACGTTATGTAACTCTCACATGGATATATTTGGTCGAGAAACGATGAAAAATGGAACAAAACTTATACGATCTGTTTCAATTTTCATCGTTTCTCGACTTGATCGATGCGAGAGTTACAGAGAGTCAGATCTTAAATCTTACTGGCAAAAAGAACACAAAACGTGATTTTATTTTGTTTTGCGATTGTATGAGTGCCACTTTTAAAACAACACTGGTAAAAGTCACTTTTCTTGGATGTGTGTGCAAGTGCGTGTGATAATCTGTGTAAATCTTGCTAAAAATCGAGATTTGAAAAATCGACTTCAGATCGACAAAAATTCGATTTTGTTGGTCGAAAGGAAATGAAAAACTTGTCACAAATCAAAAAAATCAAAGAAAAATCGATTTTTTTGGTCGAAACGAAAACCACATGAGAGGATATATAATATGGAGTGCTCGTTTCTATCCGTAAGACCCTGTTTAGATTGTGACTGCCCACTACCACTGATCTCTATAATACACTGGATAGTGGATTCCCTTTATGTATAACAGTTTTTTTTTTACTCCAATTGAAGATGACATTCTGGTGCCAAGCGCACTTTTTGACGTCTTTCTTTAAAAGAATAGAATAGAATAGATTTTATTGAGACTTCTTATGGACTATTACAGAGTTTGTCTTATTCTAACTAAAGCTATGTTTGTACAAAAGTGGCTGTAATGTATGGCCCTCTTTTTTCAATTGCTTTTTTTGATAAGCCTCGTGGCAGGAAATTGTTAAATAGGGATATATAGTGAGACTACTTTTGCTCATAAGTGTTATTAAGTCGCTTGAGACGGAGGGTCTCATATATATTTACAATAAAACTATTCTAACTTACAAACTAACTAAAATACTAAATATACGCCAAGGAGTATATATGTTTTTATGTGTAC
This sequence comes from Leucozona laternaria, assembly GCA_932273885.2. Taxonomy (NCBI): domain Eukaryota; kingdom Metazoa; phylum Arthropoda; class Insecta; order Diptera; family Syrphidae; genus Leucozona; species Leucozona laternaria. Next base: position 161,849,136 of record OW026366.1, on the reverse strand, counting down.
ATATAGTTTTCAAGTTGTAGAGCGAATACGCTCTATGTTTTTACATTATTTCACAAAAAGAAGGGAAATTCTTATAGAGCGAGAGACCCTTTACTTTACAGTTAAATTTGCTTACAGTACGATTTCTATTAAGAAAGACATTTTCGATTACTTATTTAACATAAATTCACATTTTTAAGTTGCATTAATGAGATGACTTTAATGGCGATGATAGACAGTGAACACAGAATTTATTATATAAAATACTTTAGGTAGTATACATTAATAAAATGGATATTTATAACTGTTGATGGTAACAGAGAAAAGAACAGTTGTTAACACTTTGTCAGATATGTATAATTTTTACTAAAATAAAAAAATAACAGTTGCAGAAAGGAGCCCCTTACCACAAGGGTCCCAACCAGGAAGTGTAAAATTAATTGTTATAAAACAATTTATCGGTTTTGTTTAAGAAAAATAAACTGTATAATCGCGGCTGTGCATGGCACAACCGTCCCCGTTGCCGGCCCAAATCGAACTGAGTCTTTCTTTAAAAAAAAAGAAAGTAATTTGACGTAAATTTTTCAGTTCACTGGTTGAACACAGTACGCGCGTTCACATGAGCGTGATTATTAAAACTTGTGTCGAATTTCTTTCAACCATTTCAGATGGCTTATTTTTGTTTATGATGGTGTGAGTTCTATTTGACAGGAATTTGAACACAAAAAATAATGGTCCTTCAAATTCACAACAAATATTTCAAACTACATTTAATTTACCATGTCCCTTTTATAAGATTAAGTACAAACTTATTTTAGTGAATAGATGCAAAACAAAAAAAATTGTGGGTTTATCCAAACAACAAAAAATTACAATTCAGTGTTAGTTACAATTTGTGCAAATTCGCAAGAAATGTCACGTACTATTTAACTCCCAGAATCGCGTTTGTGGCTACAGACACAAAACCTAATGTGAACACATCCGACTCATTCTGACGTGTAGCAGTCGTTAAAACAAACCAAAAATCTTTGCTTGTTGAAGGATTTATTAGAAACATTTCACTTACAAAATATAAATCTTATTAGGAAAATGCTTTCAATTAAAAAAAATGGATTCCGTAGGATTTAAGTGCCAAAGATAAGGTACAGACAGAGAGAACAGATATCACAAAAGAAAACGCCAAAAAAATGAACAATCTTAACCCTAGAAAGCTAAACTATTTGTTTAGTACTGAAAAGATAAACATGCGCCTGGGAGGCACAATTAGAAAAACAGTTTTTTTTACAACAATAAATAAATTTTTTGTATAACTTCATTTTATTGTTATAGAATTACTTATTAAGTTAAAGATACAAATATACTATTAATTTTTATAAGGAAAGTATGATTTTATATATCGATAACAAATGGCACAACAAAATTAGAAATCTTCGGTATTTAAAATTCAATTATTTTTAATAGGTGATGTTGCGTCTCTCGAGCCAAACGCATTGCCATAACTTAAAAAACTGTAGCACTTACCGAACCGGAACGACCGTCTATCGCAAGTGTTGATCGACGGCCGAGTTGTCTTAAAATAAGAAGTTTGTCCGAGCGTCGGTTCAAAGAAGAAAGCAATATATATATTTCTCGGGCGCCTCCGAGGCGCAGTTTATCTTTCTAGGGTTAAGCAAAAAATCAAAAAATTCTTACTTTCTTCGCCATCATTTTCACACCATGAAGTGTGAGTGAGATAAAGTACAGAGACGCGAAAAAAAGTTGAAGGAGACAGTCCAATGTGAACACCGTTCTATAACGAGATTTTATGTATTTTAACCAAAAACACTATATGAAGATGCCAATCTCGGCTGCTATCCGAGTTTGCCTACAAGCTCCTATGGATCTCTGCCACCAAATGTCAGAAGTGTCAGTGTGAAATTAAAAAAAAACAATCTGACAGCACTCCCTGGTTGGAAAACAAAACCAAATGCCCAAGGCACGAAGGCGAGCCAAAAAAGTCGGGTGTTTAATAATAGTGATTAATATGTTATAAAATTATTTTTTTTGTATCAAACACTTGAAAAAATGTTCACTAAAATGTTTAAACACATTAAAAATTCCATTAATAGGTAATTCGATCGCAAATTTAAGTTTTCAGTTCCAAATACAATAAATAATCAAATGACCGGATTTTTAACACTGCCAACCAGGGACTTTTTTTTGTTGTTGTGTTTAGATATCAAATTAGAAAGAGAAAAGACAAAGACAAATCTTGGAAGACCTCTATAGGGGAAATTCAGGAGAAACATGCACACACATGCAGTAAGCGTACATTCAGCATGCTTTATTTGCACACACATGCAGCAAACGTACATTCACCACCAAAATGTCGGTTATTTACGAGTTTCAATGGGTATGTTCAAAAAGTAAAATAAAAGGAGCAACGAGTTATCAATTGCTAACCCAACCTTATAAGTATAAGTTTGTGGACAAATTGAACGTGATCATTTATAATCAATTTAAGTATATTCGATTGTCTTTTGTCATTATTTGTTTTGTTTCTACGATTGTTTGGTATTGTATTTCAATCTCGATTTATTGAAACAGACTGTGAACATGACAAAAAAAAAACGAATGAGAAATTAGAGAATCAACGCAACTGTCGTAAGACAATTTTAGGCGTGTTTTTTTTGCAGGAAGTGACTCTAGACATGCCAATTATAACAGTTTTTATTTATAAAAGAACTGTTTATGGGCCAGGGTGCACCGCCGGTGGGCATAATTCAAGTTTTTTTTAAGTAGTGCGAAGCGCGTAAACGTTCAAACGTACGCCCACTTTTAATGGTAAAAAAATGTCATAACTGTTATAAATTGGCATGTCTCTAGTCTCGTCCTTTTTTGCAAGCCTGGAGGAACAACAACTAATCCCCTCCAGGCATAGCTAAGGGCACATAATTTTCGGGGCTTAACTGTTTTAACGGCGTGAATTACATACATACTTCTAATCAATAGTTTTTATGGAAACTCCTTTTTTTTGTGATGGCGTCGATAATCCCCATTCATGTTCACCCATTTCTATTTCATTAAATTTCTTTTCATCCATGGCAGAGGCAGACGGCAGACAAAATAACAATACCTAATTGTAACCAATGAAAAAAATGAAATGTATCTGTCAAAGTAGAGAATATTCCATTTACACTAGCTCTTGACTAGGAACAGAAAGATCGCATTCCAATAATTCTAGAACGAATAAAGAAACAACAAAAAAGTATATCCGGAATATTCCAGAGAATAAAGAAACGCAAAAGCGGTGTTCCAGATATTCCGAATATTCGGAATAAATAAAGAAACACACCCACATTGAAATTTCGGTCTTCGATAGTTTTCTATTAGTTTCGCATATACATAGCATTATGTTCATAAAATCCGTGTTTTTTTTTTGCAAGCCCGGAGGGATTTGGTTAAAAAGAAATGATATTGGGGATTATCTATCGACGCCATCATAGAAAAAAATGGAGTTTCCATGAAAACTATTATTATTATTACATTGATTACATTTGCAATTCACACCGTTACAACAGTTAAGCCCCGAAAATTATGTGCTCTTAGCTATGCCTGGGATTGGATTAGTTGTTGTTGCATTTAACATGTAAATTCCTTAGCCCCGACGCGACATAGTTTTTTTTCGATCAATTTCCTCCAGGCTTGCAAAAAGGACGAGACTAGAGACATGCCAATTTATAACAGTTATAACAATTTTTGGCCATTAAAAGCGGGCGTACGTTTACGCGCTTCGCATTACTTAAAAAAAAACTTTAGGTGCTTGAATTATGCCCACCGGCGGAGGACCCTGGACCTACGGGGCCGCATAAACAGTAATTTTATAAACAAAAACTGTTATAATTGGCATGTCTAGTCACTTCCTGCAAAAAAACACGCCTAAAGTTGTCTTACGACAGTTGCGTTGATTCTCTGATTTCTCATTCGTTTTTTTTGTTATGTTCACAGTCTGTTTCAATAATTCGAGATCGAAATACAATACTAAACAATCGTAGAAACAAAACAAATAATGACTAAAGACAATCGAATATACTTAAATTGATTATTAATTTTCACGTTCAATTTGTTTCCACAAACTTATCCTTATAAGGTTGGGTTAGCACTTGATAACTCGTTGCTCCTTTTATTATACTTTTTGAACATACCCATTGAAACTCGTAAATAACCGACATTTTGGTGGTGAATGTACGCTTACTGCATGTGTGTGCAAATAAAGCGTGGGGGATGTACGCTTACTGCATATGTGTGCGTGTTTCTCCTGAATTTCCCCTATATGAGCTTGTAGGCAAACTCGGATGACAGCCGAGATTGGTATCTTCATATAGAGTGTTTTTGATTTGCACATACAAACAATCCCACCCCGTTAAATTGTTGTTGCAATTCACATCTATTCATGGATACAAAATGGAATTACAATTACAAAAACAACAATGTAAACAAATGGGTTTTGGAGAGTGATACGTACGAAAGATTGGCATCATCATATAGAGTGTATTGTGTTCAGCCACTTTGAAAAAAAGAAGTTATACTGTTATACAAACCTGGTGCCAAGCGCACCGTATAACAATCTTCAATTGGAGTCATTTTGTTTGTATGAATACGCTATCCAGTGCCTACGTTCTGTAACTCTCGTATGGTTAAAATTGGGCACGTTCAATCACAGAACCTGAACATTAAGATCTGAATTTATGTTGTTGAACGCACATAAGGTCTGAATTTTCAGTTGAAAGTTGTTGTGTCAAATGCTAGCTTTTACCTGAAGTATTTACATTAAAACGAAATTAAATAGAACTTTCATTTTATTCTTCAAGTAAAAAATTAGGCGTCCGTAGTTCTGGTTATGATATATGTAACTTAATCAGCAACAAAATACAGCAAGACTATGCAAAGTTCAATAAAAAAAATAATTCCACAATATTGCGATGGAGAATTCTGGGAACATTATTTTAGAATAGTCAATCTTTTGATTTAAGAATTATTTTTTCTTTGTAATAAAGTATTAATTTGTTCGTGATGAAAATTAATAACAACAAATCAACCACTAACCACAGCGAAAATCATAAAGTTCAACTTCTATGTAGAGTACTTTAACATTTCCCCCACCACTATCACTTTATTCTGAATTTTCAGATGAGAATTTTTGGCTGAAAATTCAGTTGAAACGTAAACGTAAACGTAACTAAAAGTTACTAAAAGTCAACTAACTTTTTATGGCAGCTGGCCAATCAGAAGCTCCAAAAATTCAGAAATCTGAAAATTCAGATGTAAAACGTAATGCCTTGAACGCGCCCATTGGTCGAGAAACGGTGGAAAATGGAACAAAACTCATACGATTTGTTTCAATTTTCATCGTTTCTCGACGGATTTTATCGATGCGAGAGTTAGTCCCCTTTCACACGAGGAAACAAGTTGTTGGAGATTTTTTTGACGTTTTCTTTTAATTTCCTTAAAAATCTCCTGTACCTTTCACACGAAGAAACAAAATCGTGGAAACTTTCTGTATTTTCCTTTTAAAATAGCTTGGTTGAACACACTCTACTGTGTGTGTGAAGAGGAATGTCAAAAAAATCTCCTCGAATCGTTGACCGTGGAGATTTCATTTTTTTGTGAGCATCAAGAACCCCGACTTTAAAGATTAAATAATTAAATAGTTGCAAAATAAAGAAAATGTAGAAATTAAATCTGCTACAGCATCTTTGCAATTATCAGACCAATTATTCAAAGACCATTTTCTGCTTCTACCCTCGACCAACTAGGCATTTTTAATTTTTATTCTTTTCTACCTCACCATTCACCGCACAAGCCAAAAATGAAAAAATGCAATAAAATGGAACATTTCGGATTTGAAATATGACTGCTCACTACATTGACATACTAAATATGGACTGCTAGTCGAGCCTCATTTCCATACAAATATCTCAGTAAAAGAGATTCAACCACTTTTTAGCGACACTGATGCTACTTGGAGCAAAGTGGCAAACAAAAGTAATAATTCACAATGCCATCTCTTGGGACTTGGGCTCACCAAGTATTATTTGCCATAGAATCTAGGGACATCTGTTATTAATGCTTATGAAACACAATGCTATTTGTTTTAGTTGAAGGTCACAGTTTGACGTTTGCTCGATTTTTTTTAGTTTCCTTTGAGTTTTCAATCGTAAAATGAGTTACATATTTCATGAAATTACCTTAGTTACATACTTTTTACTTTTGTCATTTTATACATGCATAGAAGGCCATCACTTCAAATAAAATCCGCACTCCAGAACAATGGCCGGCATTGTTAAGAAAAAATTTGTTCGCGAATACTCGCGGGATGCACAAGAATCTGGCAATCTTTTACAAGAATCGAGCTGCTGCTTATTTGAAAAAAAAACTAATTCACCAAAGCCATCGACGATTGCACTCTGTACTACTACGACTGGCGCCAAACGACCCCAAAGTTCTCTAACCTAAGAACCTAAGGCAGTTCAACGGTTCAACTAGCTCTGTCCAGGCTGCAAGTCATAATGTAGGAATGGGCACAGAAAAATTCCAAAACTTCGACAAAGGTCAAACAGATGTGTGAGTTGTCCTTCGATATTGCAACTCTATTGGACAAACGTCGATTGTACGGGCTTCCAGATCGTACTTGCGTTGGAGGATCCGCCAGCGGGCAAAAAGACGCATGTACGCATTCTCTTTGAAGTTGGGGACATTATCTATAGCTTCGTTGAAGGCGTGTTGTTGCGGCGTCTGTGGGTTAGGGTACTTCAAAACATCCCTTTTGAACTCTTCTTTTCCCTCTTTTTTTTTTGACTGTAAGAAATTTATTTTATAAAAATCCATTAGTTGCCTTGATAGATTAGATAACTCTTCATTGTCCTCCCTTATCGCTTGTTTGATAAGTTCTTTGGATTCTTTTGGGTCCATTTTAACCACTCCAGCCTTTTCTAGGGATTTTCCGGATCGTACTTTGCTTGGTAATCTGTCTCATTAAGAGACTGGGTTGTCATTCTGTTCACCCTACGAATATAATCCTCATCACTTTCGTTTGCCATTTGTCGAATAGGTCTTATTTTATTTCCTGTGTTTACATTAGTTGTCTTCGACTTGCTTTGGATTGTCTCTTTTGGTTTATCTTCTATGCGTGCGTGTATTCTTTTAATCTTCTTACCGCTCTGTACATCATTGGCTAACTTAACAAATTCTGCAAATTTTTTGGAAACTTTCTCTTCACCTCCTTTCGCTAGCGGATTATTTGTTATATTTTTAGTCTATTTTGGAAAATGATTTGGAATTGATGTTAGTTGTTAGTAGAAAATTAAATAAAAAAAGTTACTTCGCCAACTGATTTCTGTTAAATGGGATCACGAATACCGTGGTATTTCCTGGCTTGAATTTGCCTTTTTCTGACCATTTTTAATAAGTTAAAACTATCACAAACAAAATTAATAAGTTCTTCACAAAACAAAATAAGCAACAAAAATATTGACAAGATATAAACAAAATTGAAGTGTCAAAAGTTATACCCTATTTTCCGTGTTGCTCCAACTGGCGCTCATGGCGATAAGTTTTCGATTGAATCCGCGTGAAGTTGGCTCCTAGCAGTCCATATATAATAGGTCAATGGCTCACTACAGTTTTTATATTTTCTTCCTGACTATCGCCTCCCTCGCCACCTCACCGATTTCCCAACCAATTGTCGCACTACGTAGTGGGCAGTCACAATCTAAACAGGCTCAATCCCAACTAACAAACTCCCGGAGTTAAGCTCTTCAAATCTGAAAAAAGCTCCCATAAGATTCTTTTAAATCCTATTGCTATACTTAAGAATGAATCTCTTGTTATGAAACTCAAATTCGTCTCATAGCATTTTTATTGTAAGAGCTAAGCATTTTTTAAATTTGAAAGTACTTAAATCCTATATCTAAATCTATTTAAGTCTCATAAGTATCTCGTTATGAAATTAAAACTCTAAACGTCATTTTAAGTCTTTATAATCCCATAATAATACTTCAAGTTTTTTTCAAGATTCTAATAGGAGCTACGACGCCAGCTTTGAATATCAAACGAACAGATGTTATAGTTGAATTGTACAGTGCGTTCTTTTTGTTCACAAAACTTGCTTCTGTTCATGTTTCTATGTAACTTTAGATTTCAAGGAAAAGTTTGATTCTTTTCGTTGCGAGCAAGTTTCTTTGGTTGATTTTTTGTTCTCTTTGTTTACCTAATTTCGGGGCTGTAGAACTGGAAGTAGTGAATTTGATCATATTCATAAATATTATAACAACAATTTTTAGCACCGAAATATACTTAACATAAAGCACACATTTCAAACTTAAGGTAGTTAATATTACGTATATTAGTGTTATTAAAAAGAGCAAACAATCTGCCGAAAAATCGATCTCAAAAGCATTATTTTGATAGAATTGATCGAAACAACCTCATTAATTGTACAAATTGAAATCACCATGAGTATCCCATAATGTTTATGGTATATCTTATACTGTTGTTGCATCGGCTGTCATCAGCTTTGGAATGATTTAAATAACACCAAGCTATATCCAGTTAACTTTGATTGTTACTTTATTCGAAAAATTATTAGGTTATAATTTTGTTCCATTGTTTCAAAATGTTAATCTAACACAACTTTCGATTTTTGCTTTCATATTTAAATTTCTTAATAATACTTGCCAATTGCAATAAAAAGGAACGCCCCACAGACAAATGTGTTTCGTTTGAAAGTTAAATGTCAAATTTAAGTCCCATAAGAGCATTTTAGCTCCCATAAGAAGTACTGTCTCTCAGAGAAATTTTATATTTACTGAGAGCGACACTTCTTACGGGAGCTCAAGCGTTGTAATGGGACTTCATCATCATCCAAAGATCTCATAGAGATCTTAAAACAAGAGTTAAAGTATCAATCAACAGCAGCCATGTTCTAAAATGAACAAAATGTTTTCATTATATTTTGAGGGTTACCGTAGCTTAAAAAAAATATTCTAAAAAAATTATCTTATTTGGTTTTCCATTCTGACCAAAACGTCATATTTATCTTGTTTTCTCTTATTTGCTTATGATATTAGTTGTATAAAAAATGGATTTGTATAACTTAGTATACAGCTACTATACCAGAGAAGAATGAGCGGGGACATTCTTTTTTGTGTTATGTCATTATTTAAAATTTGTGAGAGCAGTATATTAACACGACACAAGTAAAATGGCATCTTTAAAAATCAGTTGTTTTTGTCAGTTTTTAATGACAAATATGTTGGAAAATTTCAGAAAATCTTAATAATGAAAAAGCGTCATATTTTGTACACCTCTAGATCCAATTTTTGTCATAAAAGCACGATAATGGCAGTAATTGGAAAAAAATATGGTATGAATGATCGCATTTTGTGAATTGTATAAAAACATACTTTGGTGATTTTTGCACCTAAAAAAATATTAATGGTAACCCTATAATAAGATTATAATTAATAACAAAATATTTTAAATATGCATAATTTTGGAAGCGCGTTGTTATTTTTCGAAGCAAAATGTTTAAATTAGTAGATGCAATTTTAATTGCACCAAGAATTCAGCCTACATATGCCATGATTTTTACAAATATAAATCGTCAATTAACTTGTGAGATAAATACTCGCACCATAAAAACACATTATTTTTTGACATGAGAGAATCACAAACACACATAAAAACTATTCGCCTACCTTCTTCTAAAAGAAATTAAAAATGCGAAAGATATATGTTTTTTTTAAGTTTACACACACTCGTTCTCTTTTTAACAGCTTCTGTAGGAAGAGACGCACTCCCATAGGAAGAGTTCAGAGAGCTTTACTAGATTTACAAAGCGGCGTCTATAATCGCATAAGAAGAATAAAACTCTTCCTATAGGATCAAGAGGCTCCCATAACTAGGCCATTTAAGGCTTTTAACAATCTTATAAGAATCTAGAAGAACTCCTCAAGAGTGCATTTAGCTCCCTAAAATAAGTCTCGTAGCGCTCTCGGAGCGTCTTATGAGAGGAAAAATGTTACTTGGGATGTCACCACATGTCATCGATTTTTGTGCCTCCATTGGGCTTTTCGGGAAACCATCTTTGTCTTTTCTCCTTCTTGTTTTTACAGTTATAGAATCCTATTCAGAGGTTAAACAAACAAATACAAAAGCCGTGTTCCATTGGGCCTTGCAAAGTACTTTTTAGTACTTACCAGTAGATGATGAATGGAATGCTTTCATTTTGCCAAAAGTAAAATCTAACCTCAATATCAATTTAATTTCGGTGTTGTTTTCTTATTTTATTTTAAAACTAGAAAAATTTCAACAACAATTATCTATTACGTAATTTCTTTTGATTTGTGATGTCTTTTTCTTATTTGTAAACATTCTGTTACTAGATTAATGAACAACTACTTTGAACTACTTCGACCACAGAGTAGAAGTAGTTGACTGCAGCCAGAAGTACTTGGCAGTAGATACTGGAGCCCAAAGGAACACAACTAATCAAAATAGCGAATGATCTTTTCAGCGATTCTTATTATTCGCAGTTTTTTTTTTATAAAAATATATGTTTTTTAATATTAGGCGTGTTTTTTTTGCAAGTCCATATGGATTTGTCGAAAAAAACAACATCGGAACTAATAGTTGTACACGTAAATACAACAACAACTTAAATCCATATGGACTTAACTAAGTCCAGATAATTATCGGGACTTACGTATTGTAATGTTCTACCTAGGTTCGATAATAAAACTTATTTCCTTTAAATAATAACTTCCACGTATTTACTATTCAGAATAAACACACTTTAGCCGTGTTTTATTATGTTCTATCGGGATCCGGATCTGGATTAACTTTTAACATGTGCTACAAAAACAATTTTGAAAATTTCCCAGTATTTTGTTTGTGTACTACGTTTTAAAAGTAAATCATGATCCCGATCCCGATAGAAGATAATAAAACACAGCTTTTATTACAGTTCAAATCGTTTTTATTATTCTTCAATCTCAATAGTATGCAATCTAAAATTCACTTCCGGATACACTTTTACTTCTTACTTTACGCTATCACATTCAAAATTAAACTGTGTTCACTGGCTTAAAAACATCCCCTTATATAGGGAATTAAATGGTTCTAGTCTGAACTAGTACCCACTAGAATATTCGAGCATCGCCTTCTAGCAATTTCTTTTCCAATCGTTGACTGGAACCGATATTCTGCTGAATGCTGAGTGCTTAATGCTGAATGTATGGTGTCTAGCTTTTCAAACAGATGGCGCTGGGAACAGTTAGAGGATTTCCCTTTTGTTTCAAATTCAAAGTAGTTGGGTAATTATTAAATCGTTACATTCCCCCCCTCTTAGGATTGATCGTCCCGAACAATTCCATCACTACTTTCACCATTATAACGATATAAACGGTCACAATGAACTACTTTTAATTTGCCTCTCACCCCTCTCCGTATAGGGTAAACCACATCATTAATTCTTTTCACAACAGTGTAAGGGCCTTCCCAGTTTTGTTGAAGTTTTGGTGACAGCTCCTTTTGTCGATGGGGATTATAAAACCACACAAGGTCTCCTTCTTGAAATCCTGTCGATGTTGCTCGTGCGTCATATCGTGTTTTCATCCGGTCACTGCATGTGTTTATGTTTGTCCTTGTTCTTTGGTGAATGTCATTAATGTCGTTTTCGGTTGGAATTCTGAACTGTTCCATTCCTATCGAGAATGGAAAATTTGGAGTAAAAGGAGTGAAAAAGGAGTAGCTCCGAACGTCCACTCGAAAACGACATAAGTCTTTCTTTAAGGTTATCCACATATTCCTCTGTTCTTTGCGGCTCAATTGTGCGGCATCCAAATTTCACTTCACTTGTAAGCCGTATTGTTGTTCCGAACAGGATCTCCGATGGTGTATATCCTCTTGAACTATGTGCCGCACTTCGATAAGCCATCAGGAATAATGGAATATGTCGGTCCCAGTCTCGTTGATAGTCGTCGACGACCTTAGACAGATGTTCTTTAAGCGTCCTGTTGAATCGTTCGACCATCCCATCAGATTGCGGATGAAGCGGTGTTGTCCTTGTCTTTTTAATGCCAAGGAGTGTGCAAACTTCCTGAAAGATGTTAGATTCGAAGTTCCTCCCTTGGTCAGAATGCAGTTCCATAGGTACACCGAACCTGCTCACCCAATTGAAGACAATCTGGTCCACTACTGTTTTGGTTTCCTGGTTTGGGATGGCGTATGCCTCAGGCCACTTGCTGAAGTTATCCATTACGACTAGGATATATCGGTTTCCGCTATTTGTTTCAGGAAAAGGGCCTGCGACGTCTAGTGCAATACTTTCGAAAGGTGTGCCTACATTGTATTGATGCATTTTACTTAGAATCTTTCTACCTGGCCCCTTGCTAGCCGCACAAGTTTCACATTTTCGGCACCACTTTTCGACGTCATCTCTTGCATGTAGCTAGTAGAACCTTTGTCGTACCTTTTCCAGCGTCTTATTGACTCCCAAGTGACCTCCAGACGCTCCATCATGCATCTCTCGAAGAACATCTTTTACCTTTGACCTAGGAACAATAAGCTGCATCACATAAGACTTACCATCTGCGGATTCCCATTTACGCTTTAGTACCCCTTCTTCCATATGAAGCGAGTCCCATTGGGCCCAATAAGCTTTTAGTGCAGGGCTTCTATCAGAGATGTCACTCCATTCTGGTTTTTCTTGGCATTCCTTCCATGCAAGAATGGGTTCGATATCTGAGTCTTCTTGTTGGGCAACCTTGAGTTCTTCATTGCTCCAAGCGTAAATGGGATCGGCTCTTATACGTTGTACGGCAATCACCTCCTTTTCTTCTTGCCGCGTGCAATGTTTACAGTCTTGTTTGCACGGTCGCCGAGATAATGCGTCTGCGTTTGAATGCAGCTTTCCTCTTCGATGTTGAATCTGATAGTCGTAGGTCTGTAGTCTCTCTATCCACCTTGCTACTTGACCTTCAGGATTTTTGAAGTTCAAAAGCCAGTTGAGCGCACCATGGTCCGTTCGAAGAAGGAACTTCTGTCCATAGATGTATTTATGGAAGTGCTTTGTTGCCAAAACCAGAGCAAGAAGTTCTCTTCTGGTAACACAATAATTACGCTCTGGCTTTGAGAGTACCTTGCTGTAGTAGGCGACAACTTTTTCTTCTCCATCATGGACTTGTGAGAGTATAGCGCCGATTCCAACGTTACTTGCATCAGCTTCGATGATATAAGGTTTTCCTGGAGTCGGATAGGTCAGCACAGGAGCGTTACATAAGCGCAGCTTCAGTTCCTGAAAGCTTTTCTTGCACTCACCTGACCATTTGAACGGCTTCCCTTTTTCAGTGAGCTGATGCAAGCTTTTGGCGATTCCAGCAAAATCCTTCACGAAACGCCGATAATATGTGGCTAAACCAAGAAAGCTTCGGAGTTGATGTTTGTCCTGTGGTGTTGGCCAATTCTTGACGGTGTCAACTTTCTCAGGATCAGTCTTTACTCCTTGAGACGAGATCATATGTCCCAAGTATTTAACTTTAAAAAGCGCACATTTGTCTGGATTCAACTTTAGGTGTGCTTCTCGAAGTCTCTGGAATACAGCTTTAAGGTTGCCACAATGTTCCTCAAATGTTTTGCCATATACGATGACATCGTCCAAATAAACTAAGCAAGATTTCCAAGTAAGTCCATGTAGAACACATTCCATCAAACGCTCGAATGTTGCCGGAGCGTTACATAGTCCAAACGGCATCACTTTAAATTCCCACAGACCATTTCCTGTGGAGAAAGCCGTCTTTTCTCGATCTTCTGGATGTATTTCTACCTGCCAATAGCCACTCTTCAAGTCCAAAGTTGAAAACCATTGGGCTCCTTCCATTGCATCTAAAGTGTCGCTGATTCTGGGTAGAGGGTAGCTGTCTTTCTTTGTCACATCGTTAAGCCTTCTGTAGTCCACACAAAATCGAGTGCTTCCATCCTTCTTTTTGACAAGAACCACCGGGGATGCCCAAGGGCTTTTGGAATTTTCTATTAGCCCATCTTTCTTCATGGTGGATATCATCTCTTCAACTTCGGCTTGTTTGGCCAAAGGAAGACGTCTTGCTGGTTGACGAATCGGTCTTGCATCTCCTGTGTCGATTCGATGCTGCACCAGTTGTGTTCGACCATATTGCCCACTGGGTGAAGAGAAAATATCAGCATACTCGTGAAGAAGGCTTCTAGCGACATTTAGCTGATGTTGACTTAGATTGGATGACTTTAGAATCTCGGATTTTAATTTTTCGGAGTTCACAGACTTCTGTGTATCCACTTCGTTGATCTTGGTTATCGCAGATACAGCTTCACATTGCCCAACTATTTCTCCTTTTCTGAGCTTAACTTCGTACGGTTTGATGTTCAGTATCCGTACAGGCACCATGTTGTTCTTTGGCGCCACTAGCGTTTTCCCTACGATAATGTTTTGGGAACATTGCTCAGTGGCTGGTTCCTCCATGAGGTACCGATGACTACCCAAATCACCCTTTATTTTTGTCCAAACGAACATTTCTGAAGAAGGAGGCAAGCTTATGTCTTCTTTGATGACAGTTCTTAGAGATGGCGATTTTTCGTCACCATAAACCATTGGAATCTCTACATTTTTGTACTTAAGAACTTGCTTACCGATATCCAGGATTACTCCATGTTCTTTCATGAAGTCAATTCCGATGATGCATTCATCACATATGTCTGCTACCAGAAACACATGTGTAAACTCCAGCTCTGCCAAACGGATCGGAAAACGAACTTCTCCGTACACTTTTGCTGCTTCTCCTGTTGCCGTTTTCAGACGATAGCTATTGGTGTTATGTAGCCATGTCATCTTGACCAAGTCCCTTCGTAGAATAGAGGCTGTCGCACCGGTGTCAATTGTAGCCACGTATTTCTTGTTGTTTAAAGTTGCCTCCACTGTCAGACTTTTGTTGTCTCGTTTAGTCTGTGAGACTTGGATGGTGGTTCTGGGGCCATCGATACCAGAAACCAGCTTCTGCCCCTCGAAGTCGGTTCTTACTCGTTTCCCGACTGGGAAACAAGTCGATCAGGAGTGTTGGTGTTATTGCTTCTTTGTTCTGGAGTATTATTTCTGCTTCCACAATGTTGACATGCGGCTCTTCTCGGTGGCAGTCTGCACTGGCGCTGGAGGTGTCCGGTCTTGTTACAGTTCCAGCAACGAGCAGGTCCATCTCTCTGGTTTTCTTGGAATGCAACTCTTTGACATGAGCATTCTTCAACTTCCACTTCTCTTACTCGATGAACTCCTTGAGAAGCCTGTTCTGCTGCTTCCATAGTCAAAGCGAATGCTAATGCCTCCGGAAGCGTCCGTTTTCCAGCAGTTGGAATTGCTCGCTGTAGGTTGATGTCGGATACAGCACGGACAAAGGCTTCTGTTGCTAATTGACTTGTAATTTCGTCTCCTGCAGTTGGATATGCCAAATGGGCAAGCCTTTCGATATCTGCTTGCAATTGCTTCAGACTCTTTCCTCTTTTCTGAACTCTAGTATTGAGTTGGACGCGGAAGACTTCTTGCATATGGCCATCTCCAAAACGTTTGTCGATAGCCTGAACAAGAGCACTGAAGTTGCCATTCTTGTCTGCTGGTATGGTTTGCAATAGTTCAGCAGCAGATCCTCTAAGGGCAAGCGGCAGAGCTATATATTTGTCTTCGTCATCATAGCCATTTGTAGCTGCGGCTGCCTCAAACTGCTTCTTGTAAATCGACCAAGAAGTTTGTCCGTCAAAGGTTGGTGGATGCATTTCCTTTCGCTTTGGAAAGTCGCCAGAACTTTCTCGAACCTTCATTTTTCTTACATCATTTAATTCATTAGCAATGCTCTGAATTTTATTTTCAAACTTTTCTTGAACTTCTTGAACTTTCTCGAGCATTGCGTCTACTTTAGAAAATTGTTTTTCGAAACCCTCAACACGTTCGTTAAGAGTACCAAATTTATTTTCAAATGCATCTAGCTTACTTTCGATAAGGTTTTTCTGTTCTTCTAGAAGGTTCTTTTGCTCGTTGCGTTGTTCTTCAAATCTATCGAGAAGATTCTTTTGTTCATTCTTTTGTTGGTTGCGTTGTTCAACAAATCTTTCGAGAAGATTCTGTTGTTCATTCTTTTGTTCTTTTCCTTGCTCTTCAAACTGAGCAAGCAACAAAGTCATCATATTACTCATGTCTAAGCTAGGACTTACTTGTTCTTCGGCCATTTCAATCTCAAAGAGAAACGTTTCTGGGTTTTCTCCGTGTTGTCTTAACTCTTCTTGCAGACGAATAATGAGGTTATTTTTCGTTCCAGCAGTAGGAAGGCCTCTTTTGTTCAGTTCTGCTTTTAGTTCAACACAATTCAATTCATTCACTATCTTACCCATTGTCTCTTTTTGCACAAAACACTTCGTAATAATAGCAAAAACACTATCACTGTTTTTATTATTATTTTTCAAACACTTTTACCATAAATATCTGAATGCACAGATGAAATAAGTTGTATTCCACTTTTCTGACACCAATGTAATGTTCTACCTGGGTTCGATAGTAAAACTTATTTCCTTTAAATAATAACTTCCACGTATTTACTATTCAGAATAAACACACTTTATTTCAGTTCAAATCGTTTTTATTATTCTTCAATCTCAATAGTATGCAATCTAAAATTCACTTCCGGATACACTTTTACTTCTTACTTTACGCTATCACATTCAAAATTAAACTGTGTCCACTCGCTTGAAAACATCCCCTTATATAGGGAATTAAATGGTTCTAGTCTGAACTAGTACCCACTAGAATATTCGAGCATCGCCTTCTAGCAATTTCCTTTCCAATCGTTGACTGGAACCGATATTCTACTGAATGCTGAATGCTATATGCTGAAGGTATGGTGTCTAGCTTTTCAAACAGATGGCGCTGGGAACAGTTAGAGGATTTCCCTTTTGTTTCAAATTCAAAGTAGTTGGGTAATTATTAAATCGTTAGAGTATTGTAAGTAAGAAGATACTAAGTCCCGATGTCAAATCCATATGGACTTGCAGAAAAACACGCCTATTAATGGATTCTTAAATTTTAGTGTAATAACATTAATTCAATAGTTTGGAACTTGTTTGTGAGAAAAAAACAAGCATTAACAAGAAAAATACTTTGTACGAAAAGTTTTCGCAAGTGGAGTCAGATTCACAAGAACAAATTTAATGAAATAACTAAAATTTTGAAGTGGTAACACGTTTTTAACCTTGGAAGTAGAGCTTTGAACTTTTAGTCGAGGCGCGCACATGCAACTAAACAGTTTGGTTGCGATTTTGAGCACTATGGGATTATATGAGAGTCCGCTCACATAAACCGGCGGACTCTCATATAATCCCGAGTGCTCAAAATCGAAACCAAACTGTTTAGTTGCAAGTGCGCGCCTGGCCTTAGTTATTATAAGCAATAGTCTAACAGAAAACTTTTCTTTTACAATAATATTTTGAGCCGATTTAGAGATCACAAATCACTTTGTTATTATTTGAGCCATTGAAAGACGATGTTCACATTGCACTAACACAGTCAAAGAGTTTGTTTAACCCACAGATTAGCCACATGAAGATGAGAATCCCCGGCAGCCATTTTAATTTGCCTACAAGCTTGAACTGGCAGTTATCAGATAAAAAATGAGAATGTGTGTAAAAAAACCTCACACATAGACAGAACGGATCTTCACACACCTGGACCCATGTTCTGTAACTATCGCATCGATGAAAATTGAAACGAAACTCACATTATCGCATTTTTGGGTTTCTATAACTTTGACAGTCGATAATCTTATCAACGGGAACACGCGGAATAGAAAACCTGGAAAAATGCGATAAATTCCGTTTCTGTATCTTTGAGAATAGTTAACTTTTTCATTTGAAACGCCAAAATTTATCACCAAGGTAGTAAAAATTTTTGGTTATTTGTAAAAAACGTACGAAATACCACCTCGTCCTCGGTTCCAACGCTCGTCTTCAATGATACTCCTTTTGTCAGCTCAATCGATAAAGCCAATTTGCTTGCAGCACAGTTTGCTGTTAATTCGACGTTGCCAGAAGAAGATATGACTCCACCTGTTCTTGAGAGCGTAAACGATTTTATGGGGCAAATCTTCTTTCGCACTCGTGCAGTTGCTAGAGTTCTGAAAGATCTCGACATTCACAAATCCGCTGGCCCGGATAGTATCCCTCCCATTGTTCTGAAGAGGTGTTCTTCAACGCTGGCAAAACCACTGCGTAAGCTTTTCCATCTGTCCTACTCTACTGGTCTCTTTCCGAGTGGATGGAAAACAGCATTTGTCCAGCCTGTCCCTAAAAAAGGCGTGTCTTCTTCCCCCTCTAACTATCGACCAATTGCACTAACGTCCCTTCTTTCCAAGGTCATGGAAACGCTGATTAATCATCAGCTTAAGAAATATCTCGAAGAACGAAAGCTTCTAAATGACCGTCAGTATGGCTTTCGTAGCAATAGGTCCACTGGTGATCTGATGGTATATCTCACCGAACAGTGGACCAAGTCTTTACATCGTTTTGGCTCTTCAAACTGAGCAAGCAACAAAGTCATCATATTACTCATGTCTAAGCTAGGACTTACTTGTTCTTCGGCCATTTCAATCTCAAAGAGAAACGTTTCTGCGTTTTCTCCGTGTTGTCTTAACTCTTCTTGCAGACGAATAATGAGGTCATTTTTCGTTCCAGCAGTAGGAAGGCCTCTTTTGTTCAGTTCTGCTTTTAGTTCAACACAATTCAATTCATTCACTATCTTACCCATTGTCTCTTTTTGCACAAAACACTTCGTAATAATAGCAAAAACACTATCACTGTTTTTATTATTATTTTTCAAACACTTTTCACCATAAATATCTGAATGCACAGATGAAATAAGTTGTATTCCACTTTTCTGACACCAATGTAATGTTCTACCTGGGTTCGATAGTAAAACTTATTTCCTTTAAATAATAACTTCCACGTATTTACTATTCAGAATAAACACACTTTATTTCAGTTCAAATCGTTTTTATTATTCTTCAATCTCAATAGTATGCAATCTAAAATTCACTTCCGGATACACTTTTACTTCTTACTTTACGCTATCACATTCAAAATTAAACTGTGTCCACTCGCTTGAAAACATCCCCTTATATAGGGAATTAAATGGTTCTAGTCTGAACTAGTACCCACTAGAATATTCGAGCATCGCCTTCTAGCAATTTCCTTTCCAATCGTTGACTGGAACCGATATTCTACTGAATGCTGAATGCATTGACATACTAAATATGGACTGCTAGTCGAGCCTCATTTCCATACAAATATCTCAGTAAACGTGATTCAACCACTTTTTAGCGACACTGATGCTACTTGGAGCAAAGTGGCAAACAAAAGTAATAATTCACAAGGCCATCTCTTGGGACTTGGGCTCACCAAGCATTATTTGCCATAGAATCTAGGGACATCTGTAATTATTACTTATGAAACACAGTGCCATTTGTTTTATTTGAAGGTCACAGTTTGACGTTTGCTCAATTTTTTTTAGTTTTCTATAAGTTTTCAATCGTAAATTGAGTTATTTCATCACATTACCTTAATAACATATTTTTTACTTTTTATTTTTGTCATTTTATATATGCATACAAGCTAAATAATATAAAAGGTTGAGGTTGGTATTAACTGTGTCTTTAAGGTTATCACTTCAAGTAAAATATGCACTTCAGAACAATGGCCGGCATTGTTAAAAATAGATTTGTTCGCGAATACTCGCGGGATGCACAAGGATCTGGCAATCTTTTACAAGAATCGAGCTGCTGCTTATTTGAAGAAGAACGAATTCACCAAAGCCATCGACGATTGCACTCTGTACCACTACGACTGCCGCCAAACGACCCCAAAGCTCTGTTTCGTCGTTTTCAGGCATATGAAGGTTTGGAAAAGTTCGAAAAGGGCTACAGAGATGCCACAGAGTTGTTTAAAGCTGATCCCGGGGAATACCTAAGGCAGTTCAACTCGCTCTGCCCAGGCTGCAAGTCATAATGTAGAAATGGGCACAGAAAAACAGATGTGTGAGTTGTCCTTCGGTATTGACACTCCATTGGACAAACGTCAACCGTGATTGTGCATTCTTTTATTTGGCCATGCAGGCATGTGTGGTGTATGGGCCCTATTACATGGTTTTTTTTTTATTTCACATAGGTGCACGAATGAAATCTGTTGGGACAAGTGTATGTCAAAACTGGGATCAAAATTAGACAGCAATAGAGAAACATGTCTGAAGAATTGCGTTGAGCGCTTCATTGACACATCGATATTTGTTTCCATTGGACTACCACAGCGATTGTACTAAGCTTAATTTGTAAAAAGAAATACAAAAACCCGTTTTTTATTGACTTTACAAAAATAAGTTGTTTATTTGTTTTTATCTTTGAGTGTCGCTTGAATTGTAAATTCTTTGGGTCAGGTAGGGCCCTATTATGACTCGCGAGTCACATTAAAAAATTAGGGAACGTGAATGTTTGGCATTACTGTTTGCGAATCGCCAAGTTGAAGTTCGCCTTTTATGTCAAAATGTTGGTAGTTTTGTCTTCAAATGCGAACTTCGAAGTTCGTTATTCGTAATACCACGGAACTGATAATTCGCCAAATCGTTCGACCTGAGTCGAACGTTCGATTCGCGAGTCATAATAGGGCCCGTAATCTCTTGTCTTTAAGGCTTGTTTGGAGTATTTCCTCCTGTCGGTGTTGTACGTGGGGTTGCGTTTGGACGTCCATGGAGTTGCCCCATTCCTCACGAAATCCATCTTCGTTGCATGTACGCATTCTCTTTGAAGTCGAGGACATTATCTATAGTTTCATTGAAGGCGTTTTGTTGCGGCGTCTGTGGTTTAGGGTATTCTTCTACATGAGCCAAGAGTCCAGGAGATAATATTGATTGGGAGATATGACAAAGCAAAGAGACAAGGTGGCCGCCAACTGGTTAAGATTTTGTCTGGAATTGAAAGGAATAAAGAATAAAAAAGTTTCCGTCACAAAAACGCCTACGTACCATTACTAGTTCGCTTGTTTGATAAGTTCTTTGGCTTCTTTTGGGTCCATTTTAACCACTCCAGACTGACAAATAAATAAGTTTTCCACAAATTAAGCACAAGCAAAATAAACAACAAAAATATTGACAAGATATAAACAAAATTGAATTGTCAAAAGTTATACCTTATTTTCCGTGTTGCTCCAACTGGCGCTCGTGGCGATAAGTTTTCGATTGAATCCGCGTGAAGTTGGCTCCTAGCAGTCCATATATAATAGGTCAAAGGCTGAATGCTATATGCTGAAGGTATGGTGTCCAGCTTTTCAAACAGATGGCGCTGGGAACAGTTAGAGGATTTCCCTTTTGTTTCAAATTCAAAGTAGTTGGATAATTATTAAATCGTTAGAGTATTGTAAGTAAGAAGATACTAAGTCCCGATGTCAAATCCATATGGACTTGCAGAAAAACACGCCTATTAATGGATTCTTAAATTTTAGTGTAATAACATTAATTCAATAGTTTGGAACTTGTTTGTGAGAAAAAAACAAGCATTAACAAGAAAAATACTTTGTACGAAAAGTTTTCGCAAGTGGAGTCAGATTCACAAGAACAAATTTAATGAAATAACTAAAATTTTGAAGTGGTAACACGTTTTTAACCTTGGAAGTAGAGCTTTGAACTTTTAGTCGAGGCGCGCACATGCAACTAAACAGTTTGGTTGCGATTTTGAGCACTATGGGATTATATGAGAGTCCGCTCACATAAACCGGCGGACTCTCATATAATCCCGAGTGCTCAAAATCGAAACCAAACTGTTTAGTTGCAAGTGCGCGCCTGGCCTTAGTTATTATAAGCAATAGTCTAACAGAAAACTTTTCTTTTACAATAATATTTTGAGCCGATTTAGAGATCACAAATCACTTTGTTATTATTTGAGCCATTGAAAGACGATGTTCACATTGCACTAACACAGTCAAAGAGTTTGTTTAACCCACAGATTAGCCACATGAAGATGAGAATCCCCGGCAGCCATTTGAATTTGCCTACAAGCTTGAACTGGCAGTTATCAGATAAAAAATGAGAATGTGTGTAAAAAAACCTCACACATAGACAGAACGGATCTTCACACACCTGGACCCATGTTCTGTAACTATCGCATCGATGAAAATTGAAACGAAACTCACATTATCGCATTTTTGGGTTTCTATAACTTTGACAGTCGATAATCTTATCAACGGGAACACGCGGAATAGAAAACCTGGAAAAATGCGATAAATTCCGTTTCTGTATCTTTGAGAATAGTTAACTTTTTCATTTGAAACGCCAAAATTTATCACCAAGGTAGTAAAAATTTTTGGTCATTTGTAAAAAACGTACGAAATACAACCTCGTCCTCGGTTCCAACGCTCGTCTTCAATGATACTCCTTTTGTCAGCTCAATCGATAAAGCCAATTTGCTTGCAGCACAGTTTGCTGTTAATTCGACGTTGCCAGAAGAAGATATGACTCCACCTGTTCTTGAGAGCGTAAACGATTTTATGGGGCAAATCTTCTTTCGCACTCGTGCAGTTGCTAGAGTTCTGAAAGATCTCGACATTCACAAATCCGCTGGCCCGGATAGTATCCCTCCCATTGTTCTGAAGAGGTGTTCTTCAACGCTGGCAAAACCACTGCGTAAGCTTTTCCATCTGTCCTACTCTACTGGTCTCTTTCCGAGTGGATGGAAAACAGCATTTGTCCAGCCTGTCCCTAAAAACGGCGTGTCTTCTTCCCCCTCTAACTATCGACCAATTGCACTAACGTCCCTTCTTTCCAAGGTCATGGAAACGCTGATTAATCATCAGCTTAAGAAATATCTCGAAGAACGAAAGCTTCTAAATGACCGTCAGTATGGCTTTCGTAGCAATAGGTCCACTGGTGATCTGATGGTATATCTCACCGAACAGTGGAACAAATCTTTACATCGTTTTGGCGAAAGTAAGATTATTGCACTTGATATTTCAAAAGCATTTGATAGAGTTTGGCATCAAGCTCTCTTATCGAAAATGCGTGCATTTGGTATTGATGAATCTCTTCTTCGTTGGATTAGAAATTACCTTTCGGACCGATCAATACAAGTTGTATTGGACGGTTTCAAGTCTGATATCTACAATATAAATGCTGGTGTGGCCCAGGGCTCCGTTTTGTCTCCGACCCTCTTCCTAATATTCATAAATGATCTGTTATCTGAAACTTCTAATCCATTAAACTGTTTTGCTGACGACAGTACTCTCAGCTTTTCATATTCGTTTCTAGATTCACATCCATGTTCTTCAGATGTGGAACTTCAACGGCAGCGTATGATAAGCTCATTAAATTCTGATCTCGACAGCATTGTCCAATGGGGAATCAAAAACCGTGTAGAATTTAATGCTTCTAAAACTCAATGCTGTCTCCTGTCGTTAAAGCGGAACCCGCCCCCCATGCCGCTATCCATGAGCGGTACTTGCATAGAGGAAACTGAAAAGCTTTCAGTGCTCGGTATGTGTGTCACAGACCACCTTTTGTGGAACGACCACATATTTGACATAGCCAAAAACGCTGCTAAGTGTTTAGGTTTCCTCCGTCGATGCAAGAAATTTGTCTCCCCTTCTGATCTGGCTGTGATCTACAAAGCCCTTATTCGTCCAAAACTTGAGTACAACTCCCATATTTGGGCAGGTGCACCAAAAACTCACTTGAGCCTATTGGATAGAATACAAAAGAGAGCTCTGAAAATGATAGGTGAAAGAACTATAACGGAAACATTTACATCTCTTGAGCACCGTCGCAATGTTTCATGTCTATCATTATTTTACCGCTATTTCTATAAACAGTGTTCTAGTGAAATAGCCAGTTGCATTCCTCCCCTTAAACAATTCAGCCGTAATACTCGCGCTTCTAGGAATGCCCATCAGTTTACCCTTGAGCCCAACATCGGACGTACTGTTAAGTACAGAGATTCTTTCCTTAGTCGCACTACACGAATGTGGAATGCTCTACCCAGCCCGATTTTCCCCTCCCATTGTGATCTTCAGACATTTAAAACCAATGTGCATCGGTATCTCCTTTTCAATCCCCTCCAATCTACCTAATCGCTCGTGCGAAAACAAGGAATTCGCAAGTGGCAAAAGATGAAGTTTTTTTTGTATCTGAGACAAATATGGTAGCATTTCCTCCGTCAAAACCTGCGCTGCATTTCAGCTGAGTCGGAATATCTCCTTTGATCATTCCTCTGGCATTTCAAATGCCTACGGCATGCGGCGCGGCGGCGATAGTGTTCAATATACGCATTTTATTCTCTCTTAGCTTCCTCAAAAAAGCAGTGTACAATATATATTTATATCTATCTATATATTATCAAGCACTTCACTCTTAACTTTTTTTTAACAAAATATAAAGATAAACAATTCGATTGCTATTTTCACTTTTGTTTTTTTTTTAATGTCAAACAGATTGACAGACCTATCGCCTTCCAATGGATTTTCCAATCAAAACAAATCGAAAATTTAGCTTATCGCATTGAGTTACAGAAACCCAATTTTGTCCATAGGCGTTAAGTGTGGAATGAATCGTTTCATTTTTTAACGATGCGATAAGTTATCGCCTGAGTTACAGAACATGGGTCCTGGTTAAATTGTTGTACGAAACATTCTCATCTTCATATGGCTAATCTATGGTTTAACCTCTGACAGGCTTTCAACTGACGTCTGGACCAAAAACACTATATGAAGATACCAATCTCGGCTGTCATCCGAGTTTGCCTACAAGCTCATATAGACGAAATTCAGGAGAAACACACACACATATGCAGTAAGCGTACATTCAGCATGCTTTATTTGCACGCACATGCAGCAAACGTACATTCACCACCAAAATGTCGGTTACTTACGAGTTTCAATGGGTATGTTCAAAACGTATAATAAAAGGAGCAACGAGTTATCAAGTGCTAACCCAACCTTATAAGGATAAGTTTGTGGAAACAAATTGCACGTGAAAATTTATAATCAATTTAAGTACATTCGATTGCCTTTTGTCATTATTTGTTTTGTTTCTACGATTGTTTGGTATTGTATTTCCCTCTCGAATTATTGAAACAGACTGTGAATGAACATGACCAAAAAAAAAACAATGAGAAATCAGAGAATCAACGCAACTGCTGTAAGACAACTTTAGGCGTGTTTTTTTTTGCAGGAAGTGACTAGACATGCCAATTATAACAGTTTTTGTTTTTAAAATTACTGTTTATGCGGCCCCGCAGAGCCAGGGTTCTCCTTCGGTGGGCATAATTCAAGCACATAAAGTTTTTTTTTAAAGTAGTTCTAAGTGCGTAAACGTACGCCCGCTTTTAATGGCCAAAAATTGTTATAACTGTTATAAATTGGCATGTCTCTAGTCTCTTCCTTTTTGCAAGCCTGGAGGAAATTAATCGAAAAAAAACTATGTCGCGTCGGAGCTAAAGAATTTACATGTTAAATGCAACAACAACTAATCCCCTCCAGGCATAGCTAAGAGCACATAATTTTCGGGGCTAAACTGTTTTAACGGCGTGAATTGCATATGTACTTCTAATCAATAGTTTTTATGGAAACTCCCTTTTTTTTTCTGTGATGGCGTCGATAGATAATCCCTTATATCATTTCTTTTTAACCAAATCCCTCCGGGCTTGCAAAAAAAAACACGGCTTTTATTTACATGGAGATTAATGGGAGCACCCACACTGGCGCGATGCGAATCTTCGAACATTAAGGCTCTCCCAAACCAACGCGAAACATTCGGCGCGACAACGAAACTTCCGCCTGTCTTAATTTATTTACATGGAGATTAATGGGGGCACCCACACTGGCGCGATGCGAATCTTCGAACATTATTCCGTCGTCGCATATTCACGCGAATGTTTCACGTTGGTTTGGGACAGCCTTTATGGCTCTCCCAAACCAACGCGAATACTTCGAAACGACGACGAAACATTCGCCTGTCTTAATTTATTTACATGGAGATTAATGGGAGCACCCACACTGGTGCGATGTGAATCTTCGAACATTTTTCGGTCGTCGCGTATTCGCGCTAATGTTTCGCTTTGTTTTGGGACAGCCTTTACATGCCGCCTCCACTGGGCATGAACGATGCTCGGATTATGAACATGTCTAGCTAAAACCAATGGAGGCACAAAAATCGATGTCATGTGGTGACATTATCCATACAAGTAAGATTGTGGATTGGATTGCAGTTGTTATGTTGGACATCGTTGATGCCCAGTGGAGGCGGCATCTTATGCTATGTATGTATATGCGAAACCAATAGAAAACTATCGATGACCGAAATTTGAATGTATAAATCCCAACTTATCACGTTATTTATTTTATTACAGACTTTTCTGTGAAATGCCAAAGATTTAAAAATCATTGTGTAACAGCGAACTACTCACAGGATGAATTTTCAAAGAAAAATTTAAAGAACTTTCATCACTCGAAATTCGTAGTGTAATAGCAGACTTAGCACCATTAAATTGGTGTTTTTTTCAACACATCCCGATATCCCACCTAACATCCGCCATTTTCATGGTGAAAAGCTGGTGAGTTGAAATTTTTTTAAAGATGGCTGCGTTATTTGCACATACAAAATTGTTGTTCTGGCAAAACAGAACATTCCCACCCAGTTAAATTGTTGTTGCAATTCACATCTATTCATGGACACAAAATGAAATTACAAAAACAACAATGTAAACAAATGGGTTTTGGAGGGTGATACGTACGAAAGATTGGCATCTTCATATAGAGTGTTTTTGGTCTGGGCAGACTTACTAATTTGGAACTTCCACCAGACTTCAGTGCCAAAAAAGCAAGAAAAAAAATCAATAGTTTGACAGAAAAATATGTAGGGAAAACAAAAACATGTGATTGTGATTGGTCGTTTGTTTGTTTTCCCTACATATTTTTATGTCAAAATTAGAAAGAGAAAAGAAAAAGATAGTTTCTGGAAAAGCCTAATAGAGGTCTTCCAAGATTTGGCTTTGTCTTTTCTCTTTCTAATTTGACATCTATAAACAACAATAAAAAAGTCCTTGGTTGGAAAATATTTACATGCTCTTGGCAGTGTTAAAAATCCGTACATTTGATTATTTATTTGGAACTGAAAATTTAAATTTGCTATCGAATTACCTATTAATTAGTGTTTAAACATTTTAGTCACCATTTTTTGAAGTGTTTGATACAAAAAACTAATTTATTACATATTAATCACTATTATTAAACACCCGACTTTTTTGGCTCGCCTTACCCTGAGGCCACACGAGCAAGTACTCGTACTGGCAAGCAAGTTGGGTTCATACATTGCCTGCCAAATTCGTATCTGTGTACTGGCTGTGACGTAGGTGGCACTCCACTTGCCAAGCAAGTTGCTTGCAAGTAGGTCGTTCTTTTTCTCTACTATAGTAAACAATTTTGGTTGATCTTTCAAACAAAATGGATTGAAAAAATCAAAATACATTTTTAAAGAATATTAAAGAAAAATGCAAAAATGGTTAACAAACTTTAATAATTGAAATTATGGACAACGAAACATTAGAGGGAATAACATATACTCTAACTAAAATTCATGTACCAAAAAAAAACTACAGACGTCAAAATACATTTTGTTAGCGATCCGTCTGTTAAGCACAAATCTTTCAAATTCCATTGAAGGTTGTATACGATGTCAATGGATAAAAAAACCTCTAAAAATCCGAATTGTTTTCCATTTTATTTTCCGCTCCGGAAAAATGGATTTTTAGGGCAATCGGTTGACATTTGGAACGAAATATTCTCGATAGGATCAAATATAATTTGTCCCCTATCTGTCAAGCCACAAACTTTCAAATTCCATTAAAGGATGTCTACGATGTCAATGGATTAAAAAACCTCTGAAAATCCGAATTTTTTTCCATTTTTTTTCTGCTCCGGAAAAATGCATTTTGAGGGCAATCGGTTGACATTTGGAACGAAATATTCACGACAGGATCAAATATAATTTGTCCCCTATCTGTCGAGCCATAGACTTTCAAATTCCATTAAAGGATGTCTACGATGTCAATGGATTAAAAAACCTCTATATATCCGAATAATTTGAAATTTTATTTTTTGAAAAGGGCAATTTTAGAGCTTTTTGGTTTTTTGTAACGAAATATTCGCAAATGTCAAATATTGTGTCAAGCAATGTCAAGTTTCGTATGAAAGTGAATTTTAACATTTTTAAAATGCAATCAAATTCCTCACTAAATTTATTTTAACTTATTTTTGGCACAAAATCTAATTAATTCAGAAATTTAAATAAAAGGAACGATGATTGTTGACTATAGTTAAAAAAATGAACGCCCTACTTGCTTCTCTACTGGCTGCTCAACTGGCTTCGAAAAAGGCAAGCCAGTTGACGAGCAAGTTGCTTGGGTTTATATGTGTTAGTGAAAAAATGTGTATGTATTGCAACTTGCTTGCCAGTACTGGCTCGTGTGGCCTCCGGGTTAGTGCCTTCGGCATTTGGTTTTGTTTTTCAACCAGGGAGTGCTGTCAGATTGTTTTTTTTTTTTTTTTTTAATTTCGCACTGACACCAGAGATTATGAATTATAAAGATGGGAAACCTTCGTACGTTTCACCCTCCAAAACCCATTTGTTTACATTGTTGTTTTTGTAATTTCGTTTTGTGTCGATGAATAGATGTGAATTGCAACAACAATTAAACAGGGTGGGTTTGTTCTGTTTTGACAGTTCGACCATTTTTTATGTGTAAAAAATGCAGCCATCTTTAAAAAAATTTCAACTCATCAGCTTTTCACCACGAAAATGGCGGACGTTAGGTGGGATATCGGGATGCGTTCGGAAAATACAGATTCAATGGTGCAAACAGAATAATTTAGGGTGCACCCATATTGTTCATAAATCTATAGCTGGCCATTCACGAGTGAGCTTTAAGTTAATATTTTTTTAAAGAAATCGACACTTGCAGCTACCTTAAGGTAATTTCATCAAAGAGAAATAATTAGTTATTATCGAAAGTGATAAAAATATGATGCAAAGCATATCGTAATACAGATGATTAAATAACGACACAGATCTTACTAAATATACATTATATGTTATATGTTGTGGCGAAGATTGTGATGAGCTGAATTTGAATATTTTGAATTTATTTTAAAAATGCTAGAAAAGCTTCTTTTGCTACAAATAGTGCTAGCCTTTCTACTTGGCTGATGTATTTCAGTAGTATATAGAATTTGTATTAGGTAAAGGGTCCGCCAAATAACTTATTCTTTTTTTGAAAATGGCGCAAAACATCGAGTGAAGCTTCGGCTGTGTGGCACGTAGCGCCGTCCTGTTGAAACCAAATGTTGCCAATATTATCCTCTTCAATTTTTGTGAACAAAAATTCTTTCAACATGGCCCGATAACGATCGCCATTGACTGTAACGGCCACTCCTTGCTCATTTTCGAAAAATGGCCCAATTATGTCTCTGGACCAAAATCCGCACCAAACAGTGACTCGTTTTGGGTGTATCGGCTTTTCAATGTATGCGTGCGGGTTTTCTGTGCCCCAAATGCGACAATTTTGCTTGTTTACTACCCGCCAAGATCAAAATGAGCCTCATCTGAAAAGATGATTTTGTTGGCAAAATCGGCATCTTCTCTAAGGCCTGCCGCCCACTAGGCAACTTAGTTGCCGGCAACTTTAAGTTGCTTGGTGTTGCCGGCAACTCCGAGCAACTAAAGTTGCTTGCCCTCGCCCACTAGGTAACTTCCGAGCAACTTTTAAGAATTAATATTTGTGTTTTTTTGTATTTAATTTTCTATAAAAACGTGCTCCACCTAAACCTATCTCAATTTGACCTGTCTAAAATGCAAAATCAATGTAATATTTCAATGGACAACAAATAAAATTGTTAAATTTTCGAAAATTCCTGAAAGTTGCTCGGAAATTGCTTAGTGGGCGGGGGTCAGCAACTAAAAGTTGCCCGGAGTTGCCGGCAACTAAGTTCCGCGAGCAACTCCGAGCAACTTAAAGTTGCCGGCAACTAAGTTGCCCAGTGGGCGCTCTCCCATATAAGCCAATGTAATTGAACCGGGAGCAACTAAAAGTTGCTGGGGTGAGCAACTAAAAGTTGCCTAGTGGGCGGCAGGCCTAAGTCGATCGCAGGCCCACTTTAGCGAAGCGTATACACAACCATATTCGTTCAGCGGAAGGATAAAACTAATTATCTGTGAAATCAGACATGAGCTAAGTATTACCATTCACGAAATAAGCACTAGTTCAAAAAAAAAAACGTTAGATGGCGGACCCTTTGTAAACCCTTCATATACAACAGTTAAGGCCGAAACCACACTACTCTCGTTTGCTGTGTTGTGGAGTCATGTGTCGACGTTAGCCGTGTTCCATTGGGCCTTCCAAAGTACTTTTTAGTACTTCCCACTAGATGATGAATGGAATGCTTTCATTTTGCGAAAAGTAAAATCTAACCTCAATATCAATTTAATTTCGGTTTTGTTTTCTTATTTTGCTTTAAAATGTGGAAAATGTCAACAACAATAATCTATTACGTAATTTCTTTTGATTGGTGATGTCTTTTTCTTGTTTGGAAACATTCTGTAACTAGATTAATGAACTACTTTGAACTACTTCGACCACAGAGTAGAAGTAGTTGACTGCAGCCAGAAGTACTTGGCAGTAGATACTGGAGCCCAAAGGAACACACCTGTTGACAGATTAGTGAATAATTAGGTTACAGCGTGGAAATATTCCATAAGAATATTGAATTCATCCGGTGTCAACGGGGTATGAAATTCTGGTGGAAAACTATAGTCCCATCTGTGCGTTGAAAGGGGTAAGGGTAAACAAAGTTAAAAAGTAGTAGATGAGGTTTGGCGAAATGTTAAAGAAAGAGTGGTAGATATAGAATACAGATACAATTTAATAAGAGAAACAAATGTTAGAACAGATCGGATTGGATGATGCAAACGGTGTAAGAGAAGGAAATAGTAATAATATAAAAAAATATTGTATGTTCCATGGCTAAAATCACTTTGAGGAATTATCCGATGAAAGGCTTATTATTTATGTAAATTTTTTTTAAATCAGTGTTCAGCATTTCTAAATGAAATAGGAAAGCAAAGAACACTTAAAGCATCACTTTCAAGAGCAAATGGAAAGAAGACGTTTTGCAATATTCTGTTCTCTCACTAACCGATTAAATTTATTTACTGCGTTAATTATGTATTGATTTATTGTCAATTTGAGTTTTTAATTATTATTTTACTACCCTTTAAATATAATTGTTCAAATTCCTCCATGCCACTTTAAAACCAAATGATTTTAGGTGTCGTGAACACTTGATAGTTCGTTTCGCCATTTTTATTAGTTTTTGAACGTGCCCATTGAAACTCATCAAGTTTTCAAAATATCGTGGTGGAAATCAGTAAGTTGCACTAGTATGAGTTAAAACATACGTCCTAATGCAACTTACTTATGTCGTTTTCGTTTGGATGTTCGGAGTACTCCTTTTGCACTCCTTTTTCACTCCTACTACTCCAAAAGTCTTCGATTGGCTGTTCCGAGTAATGTTTTCGGAGTGTTCTTCTGTTCCCAATTTCATATTGGAGTATACGAGGAACACACACATACATATAAAGTTTTTCGTTGGATTAATTGTCAAAAGTGGTAAATACTTGAAGAAGCCATTTTGTTAAATGGTGGCTTTAGGTAGTGTGCGTGTAAATTTAGGAAAGTCGGTGTTTTCATATTCGATTGGAATTAAAAAGGAGTAGAATAGACCGAAAATCCAATCGAAAACGACATTACTTCACCACGGGCAGCCATATTGTTTAGCTTGTAGGCAAATCCGAATGACAGCCGAGGTTTCCAATCTTTATAATTCATAATCTCTGACTGACACTTCTGACATTTGGTGCCAGAGATCCATTGGTTTTTTTCTAGACATGTTCATAATCCGAGTATCGTTCATGCCCAGTGGAGGCGGCATGTTACAGAACCTGGTTTCAGAACATTTTAGAACAGAAAATTCCTCATTGAACATCAAAAAGTTGTACTTTTCTGTTCGGAACTGTTCCAAGCTGTTCCAAACAGCCTCGTTGAACAAACCTATTCAAAAGGGCGTCGGCGTAGTTCAATTCTTCAATTTGTAATTTTGTATTAGTTCGGTTGTCGGTTCACATTTCAGAAATTTAGGGATAGGGCTTGTAGTGAAGAACCGTTTATTTATGTTTATTCCAAACAATATTATTTTATACAAGAATAATTATTTGTTAATGATTTATTAAGGTTTCTGTTTTCTTAATAAACGGACAAAGTTTTGGTGGAACATAAGAAATGAGTATGTTTTCTACAATAATTGGGCGTAGCTATTTTCTGTTTTTGGTGTTGACGATAGCGGGCGTGTTAGCACAATACGAGTGGCAGTCCAGAGATGCCTTTGATGAAATTAAAATAAAATTTGACAAAGTTTCGGCCGACAACTGTCCCATTCAGCATGTTAGCGATATGTACCTGCCGGAAGACACAGTTTCGCACCGTCCGGACATCAAGGATATCAATGTTAATCCCATTTTTCCCAATCGTACTGCTATGTTACATTTGCATAACATGGCGATGAGTCGGAGCTTCTTCTGGAGCTACATTCTACAGAGCCGATTCATTCGGCCGGCAATAAACGACACCTACGATCCTGGAATGATGTATTACTTTCTCTCAACTGTAGCTGATGTATCTGCAAATCCGTACATCAACGCCTCAGCGATCTACTTCTCACCGAATAGCTCATACACATCCTCGTATCGTGGTTTCTTCAATAAGACTTTTCCTCGATTTGCTCCGCGCGCATTTCGATTAGACGATTTCAATGACCCGATTCATCTACAAAAGATTTCAACAATGAACACTTTCGATGTGCGCGATCTGGGTGCATCTCCACCGGATGCCATTTCCAAGGATTATTCTTCTGAGTTATATAAAATCAATGAATGGTATAAAACGTGGTTGCCTGATGACGTCGATAAGCGACACGATACTAAGACTACCTACAAAGTTCAGATTCGCTATGCTAACAACACAAACGAGACGTACACATTCCACGGACCACCCGCAGCCGACGAGACTCCTGGTCCGGTGAAGTGGACGCGTCCCTACTTCGATTGTGGACGTTCGAATAAGTGGCTCGTGTCGGCAGTTGTTCCTATTGCAGATATATATCCTCGGCACACACAGTTTCGACATATCGAATATCCAAAGTGAGTAAAAGAAAAGTTTTTCTAATTTAAACATGTATGTATTAATTCTTTTGTCCAGATACACCGCAATCGCAGTTTTAGAAATGGACTTCGAAAGAATAGATATAAATCAGTGTCCGAAGGGTGGTGGAAATGACAAACCAAATCATTTTGCTGACACGGCGCGTTGCAAAAAATCTACCACGGAATGTGAACCTTTGTATGGTTGGGGTTTCAGAAGGGGAGGCTATCAATGCCGGTGCATACCCGGTTATCGACTACCGAATAACGTGCGACGTCCTTACTTGGGTGAGGTGATTGAACGGGCTTCGGCCGAACAGTATTACAATGGTTATGATTGCATGGCAATTGGATGTGAGTATAATAAACACCACTAATTTACAGTTTAAATCATAACTTCGATCAATCAATTCATTTTACATTTAAGTTTTTATTTCATTTTAAATCTTCTTAATATTTTGTTTTGATATATAAAACAAAGTCGTTTTAGTTACAACACTTATAACTCAAGAACCGCTGGACCGATTTTAATGATCTTTGATTTGTTGGTTTCTTCTCCGCACCGAACAGCAGCATAACTATAAAAATATTTGAAAAACTCACTTTGTAGGGTGAAATGGGATAAAATGAAAAAGACGTATGCGATTAAAAAACTCAACTTGCGTTTCAAAGGTTATTCTTAGGAAATGGCTTCAAGGGTATTTTTTTTTAATTTTCAATTTTTAGGGTGAAATGGAGTAAAAATAAAAAAAGCGTCCGATTTAAGAAATTCTTTTTTATTTGAAAGGTTTTTTTTTAGGAATTGAAAGCTATTCTTTTTCAAATTCTTTATTTATAGGGTAAAAAGAAACAAAAAATAGTCCGATTTAAGAAATTCTTTTTTTATTTGAAAAAGGTTTTTTTTCAGGAAATGGATTTAGGGATATTCTTTTTCAATTTTTTATTTATTTTTTGTTTATTTTTTTAAAAAAATGATATTTATAGAGTGAAATGGGGTAAAAATAAAATGGTGGTTTTCGAATACAAAAATTGTTTCTGTGTTTGGAAAGCAATAAAGGTTGGACTAAATTACTTTGCGGGACAGAATATACTGACGGGACACTTGCGGGACAAATATCGTCTTGCGGGACAGTCCAGCGCCTGGCGGGACGTGAGTCATCCTACTCCACCCAGAATAGCAGAGTAACTATTTAAATAAGAAAAATCACTAGGGTAAAATGGAAAAAGAAGTATTAAAAAAACTACCTGCGTTTGAAAGGTTATTCTTAGAAAATAGCTCCAAGTATTATTTTAAATTGCAATTTGAAGGATGAAATGGGGTAAAAATAAAAATATTGTCCGATTAAAGAAAGTGTTTTTGTGTTTGAAAGGTTATTATTTTGAGTCGATGGCCTTAGGAATATTAAAAAAAAAAAAATGGTATTTATAGGGTGAAAGGGGGTACAAAAGAAAAATGGAATCCGATATCAAAAATTCTGTTTGTATTAAAGAGGTTATTTTTAGAAATTTGATATTTATAGAGTGAAACGGGATACACAAAACAGTGGTTTTAGATTACAAAAATTGTTTCTTCGTTAGAAAAGTAGTAAAGGCTGTACTCAGATAATCATATTTTAACGAATTTCGCCATTCAAAAGTATTCAATTACAAAAAGGAGCTTAAATATTTATCTATATTTTCATTTGTAATTTGTATGCTAAGCTTAGGTTTGTCTATCCGTACAAAGCCGGGCGGGTCAGCTAGTACATTATAAACAATGCTGAATAAATCAGTTTCCCATCCTCCTCGATCCCAGGAACGCTGATTCCAGTCATTCAGACCATGCGATCTGACAACCTCCATGGCTTGGTCTTTAAACTAGAGGTTCGGTCTTCCTTGACGATTCGAACCTGGGCTGGGATTCAAAGACTATCTGGCATTCTTGTACATGTGGTCTAGCTGTCTTTGGCTTTTTGGAGAATATGCATATCTTTGGACAGCTCATAGTGTTTGCGGTTGTATACTCTCGTGCATTTTCCCTCCTCTCACACACGACCAAATATCCCTCGAACAATTTTTTTTCGAGGAACCTTTTACTCCTGAAATACCTGTTTAATTCATCAAATTGGTGTAACTCCATGGATTATTGTTTAATGTTTCTAAATTTTATGATAATTATTAATAAATTATGTTTTTTTTTATCTTTAAAGATATTTGAAACTTTGTAGTGAGCTCTTTAGATTAGATTAGATTAGATCAAGTTTATTTAGCTTAATTTAGCTATTTTAACAATTTCAATAAATAATTATCTTATTTTACGTTTTTCTTAAATTTAATAATTAGTTTTTACAAAGAATAATGCGTGTTTTTTTAATTTTATAATATTTGTTTCAGTTTTTACATTATGTGGAAGTTCATTGAATATTTTAACTCCTTTAAAAAATAACATATTTTGGGTTTTTGAATTTCTAAACAATTGCACATTTAAGTTGTTATTTGTTCTTAAGTTATGAGGTTGTACACTGGCTCTTGTTGATAATCTTCTACTTAGAAAACTAGATATATATAAAAATAAGTGTACTCATTACAAATGTTTTACCATTTAAGCATTTCCAGCATACTTCGAATGGATGTATATCTGCTACAATATAGTATTGAACGCATTGCTTTATTTTTTAACTTTTGTAAACCATCCAGCATACCTGAAGAACCCAACAATAGTGTTGTTGGACAATACTCAAAGTGGGGTCTTACTATAGTATTAAAAATTTTTAATGCCATTGGGATACATAATTTTTTTCTTATTTTACGAAAAGAACCGATTTTTTTGGCAATTTTTTTATATACATATTCGAAATGTTTCTTAAAATTAAGTTTACTATCGATTATAACACCTAAATATTTAATTTCATTTATACATTCAAAATCTTCTATTTGGTTTATTGTATTATTTTTAGGTAATAGCATAATTTTAGTTTTTTCTACATTTAACATAACTTGTTCATGTTTAAATACTTTCTTATTTCATCAATTATTTTACTTTTACAAACGCTTAATTCCAAGTCATCATTGTACAAAAGCCCATCATCAGCAAAAAATTTAATTTGACAATGTTTTATATTTTTTTTAATATCATTAATATAGATCAAGAACAAAAGTGGACCCAGGATAGATCCTTGGGGTACTCCTAGATTTGTTTCAATAGGTTCAGATAAATAATCGTTAAATTTAACAACTTGCCTGCGTACTCAACACCTCTTACCCCATAAGTATATAATTTCTTTAATAATATCTTCCTGTCTACCGTCTCAAAAGCTCACTTGAGGTCAGGGAACACAGCTGCTATTTTCTTTTTTGCATGTAGTTTCTCTTTCCAGTCTTCTATCACGGAGTTTAGAGCGGATTCACACGAATGCTTTTGTTTAAGCCCCGACTGCTCTTCCATCAGTTATGTTGTTTTCACCAATATATTTCCCTAGTTGGATTTGCACTACTTTTTCCAAAAATTTTTCATGTAATGGTAGCATATTGACTGGTCTAAAATTTTCGCCTTTGTTTGTATTTTCTATTTTTGGTACTGGAACTATAACTATTTTTGGGAAAACCCCATTTGACAGTGAATAGTTAATTATATTTAAAAGAGCAGGACCGATATAAATAAAACTGTCTTTTAACATTTTCTTGCTCATAAAATTGAAATCACTTTTATCTGGCAACATTTCTATTATTTTTAAAAGTTCTACAATAGAACACAGTGTTTTAAAATTAAAATTGTGTTCATATATTTGTACACTGTTCAACAAGGATCGACTGTAATATTGTTATTTATATCTTCCACACTTTTAACAAAATATTCATTAAATTTATTTGCTATTAATTTTTCACCCTTGGTTTTAATTCCATTAAATTCTATAAAGTTTTTTTCGGTACTTATAATTCCTAGAACTAATGTTTTTATGCACTTCCCCATTGATTTTTCATTACTTGCTCTATTTATTTGATTTTGTATATATTCACACTGTTTTGTATAAATTTCTTTTATATTTATTTCTAATTTTTTTATAAATTTCCCAGTCTATAATTTAACCAGTCATCAGAAATTTTAAATGACTGAACTTTTTTTGACTTTTGCCTTCGGAGTTTATCTTTAAACCACTTTTGCTCACTACCGTTTACAGTCTTTTCCACCACAAAAGTATTAATAGTATTAAGCATTACATTTTCACAATGCATTGAGATACCTATTCTATTTATTGCACTTCTCTTTATTAATTGTGTAAATTGGAAACTATTATAATTAACAAATTTTATCTTTTTCGATCTGTCAGTTAAAAGAAGATGTTATTTATTGCAACGTTTCGTTTATAAACGTTTTGTTTATGCTCTTCATCGGGCCTTTATTTAATAACAAAAATAATATAATACAAAAAATACATCAGTATAAACACTTATTATATACTAGCTGGCCCGCCCCGGCTTCGCACGGGGAATAAAGAATTGCCCTTTTCTATTCTATTTATGTTACCGCCGTATATGAATTTTGTTTATACATCTAATGGCATTTTATCAATTCCAATATATAACAATCGATTTGTGAAATGTCCGGTGGCAGAATAATTATGTAACTGTACAAGCATATTTTTGGGTAATATTAATTAATGTTCTTAAACCCATAAACTTGATGATTTAAGACATGTTCATCTGCTTTTGTTGACTGGGGACTGGGGTATAGCAGTTTTACGTATATCACTTAATAAGAAAATTACTGTTATTGCTTCTTAAATCTTGTGGTGTTCGATGAAATGATACCATTTTCTATAACCTTTTCAATACATGTATACAATTGATATATATGTAAGATTATGGAAACAATTTTTTTTGTCATATGAAGTTTATTTTTTCTACTTAAGTAGTGTAAAATCAAACAAAATGTTACTTTTTTGTATTTACTTGTAATTGGATTTTGAAGTTTTATATTGAAATGATATCCATGTTCACCTTCCCAAAATATAATTGGATATTGCAATGCGTCGTATGATATATGAGTTTCAGCCACACGTTGAATGTTATTATTTCTGCGGTGCAGAATGATATCCCTTGATTTAAATTCCTCTCCAACAATAACTACTGCAACTTCATCAATTACTGGTGCATTGTATCTTCTTTTGTGTTCTCCAGCAGGTATTTGCATTTTTTCTATTGCCGTCGTAAATAATCGTACCAGTTTGTTATGTTCATGTAACAAATTTTGTAATAATTCGACAATTCCTGTTCTTGTTTCCGTTATTTTTGAACAACGTTGATTAACTTGTTCTTTTCTGTTTCCAATAAAATAAATTTGTAGAAATTTGTGATCATTATCTTGTAGGGGCAAAAGAGAGCCAGTAAGATGGAAAATTTGGCCTTGGACTTTAAATGTTGGCATGAAATGAGCGTTTACAATTTTAGTTGCACCAAACGACGTCACTTGGAAACATGCATCGTATTTTTGAATGTTAGCCAAAAAATGATTTGACTCTGTTGTAACACCTGAAATCAATGGACGACCATAATTTACATATACATACTTCTGTATTTTTTAATTCAAAAACTCAGACAAACAATTTAATAACTCACTTACCTGAAACCAATGTTAATAATGGTTCTGGTGGAGTGTTTAATTCTTGCAATTTAATTTTTTCATTTGAGCAGCACATTCCAACACTTTTATTTTTAAATCTTAATGCATTACAATATACACAAATTTTGTCCATGTTTCCAAAAATTACAAATTCATTATTACTATAATTTATTTCATGATTGTATTCGAATGCAATTAGATGGAATTCTGACAAATTATGTCCATGATTTGTCTGCATATTTATCCGAATATTTAAATTTTGTATTTCACGATTTTCATCCGTTAAACTTTCTCTTGCTCGTTTTCTTTTTCTACGTTCATTTTCAATTCTTGTTTCTTTTTGTGCGTTTGTTTCATTTGAACGTGACTGTATATTTCTTACTCTCATTGATTCAATACGTTGTTCGTGTAATTCTTCATTTTCATTATTTAATTGTATTCTCAATTTTTTTTGTTTGCGTGTATTTCTTCCGATATTTTGTCTTTTTGGTGGCATTTTTTTGTTTTCCTTTTATTATAAAATCAATTTTGTATATTACAAATTTTCTTTAAATTTCATATATACCCCTTTGAA
This sequence comes from Leucozona laternaria, assembly GCA_932273885.2. Lineage (NCBI taxonomy): Eukaryota > Metazoa > Arthropoda > Insecta > Diptera > Syrphidae > Leucozona > Leucozona laternaria. Next base: position 161,809,605 of record OW026366.1, on the reverse strand, counting down.
TTTTTTTTTGATTTTCTTTTATTGCACTACTTATATGCACTTCACATACCACTTCTCACAGTCTTTTGTTTTATAATCCATATTTATATATTTCAAATTTTCTTTGAATATTTACCAATTTTTTTTTTAATTTTCTTTATTTAAATTTTTTCTTCAATTGACATATGTACATACATGTATTTCCTATTAATTTTTTTGTAATATTCACGCCGTTTAAAATCTGTTTAAATTCAGTAGTCGGTTTAACTGACGTTAACCAACATTTTAAGCCGAATGATCGGTTTAACTACGATAAACCGACTCCAACTTAAACGAGACATTTTCGTGTCGTTTAGGTACGGTTTAAATGGTTTTAGCTAATATTCAACATTTTATTGTTTGTTCAGTGAGTGCAAATATTCAGTCTAGCAGTGTGTGCGTTTTCTGTTGCCATTTTAGAATTTCATTTTACATTTAAAAACATTGGCGCAAAATTTTAAACAACCTAATGTAAAGGTTAAAGCATGATACTAGTTAATACTTTACTAATTTTAAAGCTCTTTATTAAAATGTTCTTATTTTTAAACACATTAACTAGAATCATACTAAACCTATTTTCTTACGAAACTCTAGCTGAACGCATCTAAAACAGTGACATTTCGTGCAAAAAAGTAACCAAACCTACCTTTTTAAAGTTTTTCTATGTCAAAGTGACACATGGATTTAGTAATATGTTAAAAAGATAAAACAGCAATCTGGCGATCTTAACTTTAGTAAAATGTTTAAATGGTTTAAAATTAGCAAAATCCTATTTTTAACCTAGTATCATATTAAAAATGATTTAACACTTTACTAAATCGTCTAAAATTTTGCGCCAGATTGCTGTTCGTGAAAACGAATTTTGATCCAACTTTGATGTTGCTTTGGCCCAAAATTCTGCCTGTCGGCCCTTCAACTTAAATTCTTCCTGCTTCACCAGCAATTCCTCTTGCTCTAGTTAATTTCTCTTTTTTTTTCTTTTGGTTGCACTGTCCTTGTCCACCTGTCCTTGGAACATTTTAAATTTTTTGTTCATATTGATTCAACAACAAAGAATTCAATAAACTTGAAAATATTAATAAACAAATTATGCTCAAAAGCCTCCTAGTTTTCGAGAAAATTAAAATTAACAAGAACTATTTATACCAAGAAAATCCTCTTTTAGTTTATTCAAACTTCATACTTGCGATGTTATGCGAAGTTCGGTTTAAATCACAAATTTAAACCGACGTAAACCGAATGGTATTTTTAACAAAATAACCAATTTAGACGAGATTTTGTCGTTTAAACTATATCGTTTACTTCGAGTTTTAAACGGCGTTAATATTACAGCAGTAAGGTTTTAGTTTTGAATTTACTACCTATATTTCAAAAAAATTTAAGCAGATTAAGTAATTAGGCAAAAGTTTTGAATAATTGAATTTAAATTTACTGGCAACGGCAGGGAAAACAACGTCCATTTCACAACAAATTCACCTATACTTTGAGCTAGTGTTTGTTGTTAGTCTTTTTATCAGTTGGCTGTAGGCACTGCTAAGCTTATCACAATCGGACTTTCGGTTGAAAGCGTTATTGTTGTTGATAAAGATCTGTTTCCTTACGTTTTGGGAAAAGTTTTGGAAAAAGTTCGGGATAAAGTTTGGGCTAGAGCTTTTTGATGTCGTTGTTGTAATTTTGGAGAAGAAATAAAAAGTAAGGAGCCGCATTTGGGATGTTTCTGATTTGCACTTACCATTTTGGCTCTTTCAAAGGAACCAGGAGCCATGTTCTGTAACTCTCGCATCGATAAAATCAGTCGAGAAACGATGGAAAATGGAACAAAACTCATATGATTTGTTTCAATTTTCATCGTTTCTCGACAGCTTTTAACCATGTGAGAGTTACAGAACATGGGTCCAGGAGCGATATTTATTGTTATATATGTTGCCATTGCTTCATTTAATTGATTTTTTTTTTTAAATTTATAATTTTCAATGACCGTTTTATTTATGTACACTACTTGACAAATTAAATTTCAAATTTTCCGATCAGCTGATTTCTTGTTTGACAATCAAGAAAGTGCAGTAGGTAAAATGTTCGGGTAGATTCTTGCTGGAAGGGAAAACATAAATACAACAAAATTCAAAAGCTCTGGCATTTTTGTGCCAGAAAAAAGTATAACTATTATTAAACTTTATTAACTATAGATTAAAATTTACATATTAATATTGTTAAGAGACTTTGCTGCTGAGGCTTCTGACTCTTAGAAACCAGAAAATGTTAATGTTTTTTTTTTTTGTGTATATGTGACTTGGATTAGCTTACGAATGTTAGATAGTGATAATGTATATTTAAATTTTTAAATTATTTATGTTAGTAAAACTGTGTATTTTGCGGATGTTTTCTGGATCGAAGTTTCCTACGATATCTGTGGCTGACGAGTTTGTGTTGGATAAGCTGGTGTTTGATGTTGAGTATTTGCATGCACCAATTCCTAGGATGTGTTTAAAATCCGGAACTGCATGGCAACCAGCACAATTTTTTAGAAGGTGTTGGTGCGTGTGTGTTGTGTGCCCTTGTCGTCGTCTGACCAGAGTGGTATTCATCTGTTTTGAAGTTGAGGTTGGGTAGAGTGGTGGTAATTTATCGATGTTGATGATCTGTAGAAGTGTTGGTAATTGTGCCAGTCATTTAATTTTTGTGCCTTAACTTTCGATTAACTTCACGTAATAGGTCACGTTTAGTCAGTGTAAGCACAGAGTGGATTGGGGAAAGATGAGCAGAATTTGCTTTATCAGCTTGTTCATTTCCAAATATGCCGGCATGACCCGGAACCCACATAAGTTTTAGTTTGTTGGCATATTAAAAAGGTGATCCCTTATTTTGCTTACAATGACGGTGCTGTTGTTGGGATTTTGGATCGCAAGTAGAACTGACATACTGTCGGAACAAATCACAAAGTTTCCACGTAGTTTCGTTGTTATTAAAACAGCCATTAGAATGGCCGTTGCTTCGGAGGTGAATATGGAGGCTGTATTGTCCAGGATTCCTATGAACAGAAAGGAGCCATCTTCATAACTCGTTGCATACGATGTGCTGTGCTGGGTTTTTGAACCGTCTGTGAAGATCATTTTCCAACCTTTAGATGTTAGAGCCGTTTGCTGATACGAAACATAAATATTTATGTTCTATTTAAACGCTTATGTTCTACTTTTTCCTCAGCGTAAACTGTCACATAATTTCTTATGTAGAGTATAAACTCTTATTAAGTTTCGATTCAGCAAATGGGCCTTAGTCTATCAGTTATGTCCTGGAACAGTGATTGATAGATGTTGGAAGAGGTGTGGGCCTTTTCGTGCTCTGCCATGTCCATTATAAAGCAGGCATTTTCAATAGACCACGGTGGGCATACTGGTTAATATTTCTCGTATTTTATAACAGGATGATCCATAGATTTGTCGACTGTGATAGCAGTAGAAATTGCGGAAGGGATACTCTTGTAACATTTAGATTTATTGAGAGTTTTCACATCTTCATCAATAACTGAGCCTTTGCTGAAGGCTAGTTTAACGGATAGTTTTGCTCTGGTTTCAAGAATACGTTCTTCTACTAGAGGAAGACCAGCTTCCGCCATTATGTTACGTATTGGGGTGGTTGGGAAAGCATTTAAACTTCTGCGTGCAGCTTGGTGATAAGGCGCCTTGATGTTGTTGGTTGTAGACTTAGGAGAGTTGCCATATATTAATAGACCATAATCTATCTTACTTAGGACTAAAGATCTTGTTATATTGCATAGGGTGTTAATATGTGTAGAAAAGTTTGTACTAGATAAGTATTTTATTATGTTAACTCTAGCAGCTTAGTTCTTTTTAAGTGCAATACAATGGTTCTTAAAGTTATGTTTGCTATTAAAAATAATACCTAGAATACTTAGATTAGTTACATTTTCTACGCTTATATTATTGAAGTTAAAAGAAACTAAAGCGCATGATGTTTTACGACATATATGCATTGTTTTGCATTTATCTACGGATAATTTAGTACCATAAGTGACAGACCATGTCAAAATATCTGTTAAAACATTTGAAAAGGAGCTTGATCTTCTGTCAAGCTGTTGTGTTTGCACATGTTGTACTCGTCGTCGGCATAGATGCAATGATTTAGTTGTGATTGTGAGTATTTAGTTATTATAGAGCTGATTTTACGTAGTTGAACATTTTAGGTCCTATACCCCAAACTTTAAATTTCTCTAAGATTTGATGAATACAGATTCTATAAAAAGCCTTTTCAAAATCCACAGATAATATGGTTACGTGATTACGAGCCGATAAAGCTCTTGTGATTCTTGACTTCAAATCGATCGATATGAAGAGAGAGAACAAATTCCTTTGATTTTAAAACTTATTCTGCTTTATTGTCTTAAGTTTAACTCCATATATACAAATTTATTTGCTTATTCTACTTTATTTTGAATCGCTTACAATTTTATTTTATTCTTTATTTCATAATTTCTTGTATTCTAGATATTGCTTCCATTAGTTGACCTAGTTACTTTATTATCATATAAGCAATACAAATCAAAAGATAAACATTACATCATATACATATATTGCTTGCATTTCAATATTTAATTGACCTATTCATTATATTATCAAATTAAAACATAAACAATGGAAATATGAATGCTGGTGACATTGCACTTTAATGCCACACGGTATTCAGAAGTTCCGCGTTCTGAATCAGCATGCCATGTGATTGTTGCTGTTGCCGTGGGAAGTTTGGTATCATGTTCTTATGCTGCTGTTGTTGTTGGCGCTTCTGTTGATACCGTCAACATTCTCCCCCCTGTCCACTAGCGTGTACTCGTAAAATGTATGCCAGTGCATGGGTGTTTCAAACATGAAGTGTAAAACCCTTGTCGTGATGATTTCTAGGAGCTGGAATTGGAGGGTTGTTAGCATGATGACTGCGGCGACGTCGTAGGTTTCTGTAGAGGAGATATCGAATGATCATTATAGTGCAACCAAAAGCGCAATAGCTGACTATAAATTGATGGGTGTCTGTGTTTTTTACTTGAATTAATGTTTCTTCAAGTTTTTGTTGCTCGATATCCCTTTGTAATAACTGTAGTTCGGATGATTGTCTCCGAATTTCTATCGGGTGGTTAATTATCTTCATTGGTTGTGGTGAGTTGTTTATGAACTCTGATAAGTTACCTGTCGGGACATATGATGCTCGTGTAGCACTTGCGAAAAAGTTATGTCCGTGGATGGTAAATAAATCTTGTTTTACAATACACCCCGCTGGGACTGTTAAGATGCCCGAGTTGTTTAATCAGATTTGGGTAAAGTTCTCTTCGCAGACGACATTTTTACTTGCGATATAGGTACTATATGGGAAGTTATGGATTCGTACAAAAAATCGAACTCGAGATTTTGATCAAACTTTACATTACGATGATAGAGAAGTCAAAAAAAGTGGGTCTCGCAAAAACGTCCGTCTGTCTGTCTGTCTGTCTGTCTGTCTGTCTGTCTGTCGGTTCGACTACAAAATTAACAGTAGCTGTCTTACAAAATTTCTTGGCCAAAAAGGAAAAACATATTTTTCTCAAATCCAGCGCTACCGAATTTGTTTTTAAGAACTCAATAAATTTAAATAGTTATAAGTTGCCATTTAATAAAAAGAATGGTTCCGAAAAATGGTTATTAATGGTACCTCCCAAAGAACCATTTTTTTTAATTTTCGCTTTTCTCGAAAACGGTTAAACTGATTCTGATCAATTTTTTTATAAAGAAGTATTGACACATTCTTAATAATATTGTGTACCAAAATTTTCAAAAAAATATTTTTTAGATTTTTAAAAAAAGTTTTAATATTTTTTTTTGAAAACTCAATATTTCAAAAACGACTTGATCGATTTTTATTAAACTTGGTAAATAGCAGTTTTTTAACTTTATCTAGAAGATTTTTGACAAAAATTATTCTAATACCCAAAAATAACGGTGCCTCCCATACAAATGTTAAAAAACCGTTAAGAAAAATATTTTGTTTCTCAAAAACGACTCCTACGATTTTCATAAAAGTTTTTTTATGTGTTAAAATTAGTACGATCTACCATTTAAAATTTTTAAAGTTTATATTTTAGGTTTATTAACAGTACCTCTCATAGAACGGTTTCTTTTATTTTCGACTATCTCAACATCTGATCAACCGAATAAAATTAGATTTTTTATACAGAAGCTTGTAACAAATATAAATAAAAGTGCGTATCAAATTTTTCTAAAAAATTATTTTTGGATTTTTAAAAAAAAAATCAAAATTATTTTTTGAAAATTCGATATTTCGAAAACTGGTAGCAAATTTTTTCGTGAAGTTCAATTTTTAACGCAACATTAATAAATGCTTTAAATTGGCGTACCAATTATTTTTCTCAAAAATGTTAACGAAATTTTATATATAAAAAATTAATTATTTTTAAAACCGCGCCTACGATTTTCAAATTTTTTTTCTCATAAATAAAGATTTATATAGGAAATCAGATGGTGTACATCGCGTTGGGTTAACACGGATTCAAAGTATTTTAATCAATTTCTTTCTAATTTTGTTGATTTAAAACAATTTACCAGTTTAAATAGCTAGTATAATTTCCTTTTATGCATATTGCATATGTGCAACACTAGCCTATATTGTTAATTTTTGTATACTCACATTATACCACCTGAAACTAAACTAAGATTTGGCAAATGGATAAAATATATACTCCTATAGCTAATTTATTTCAGACTATAGAACCACAATGTGATCGCGCATAAGAGCAAGTTCGTGCGACCCAGTCGTGCATATTTTTTAATGTTTGACTTCGAAGCGAGTATATCCAATGATTTGATTTGTGTAGTTGTATCCAAAATTGCTCATCCACAAAGTTTTCTAGTTGAGAGGACGGATGATCGAAAATCTGGTTCATAAGGTTGAACTCACAAAGACTGATCTTTGAGCCCTTCTGATACAATGGATGCCTTTGCTGGCACATAGTGTCATCTTTTAGAATTGTTGTGCACGAATTAAGTTCTGCCTCATTTAGTGTGTAATATTGCGTTCGATGTAGATTTATAATCATGTAATCCGACGATGGTCTTATTGCAATGAAGGAAGTGTTGATCTTGACTGGAACTGGAATTATACTGTATAGCTCATAGTGTTCAGTTGTGATCAATGGAAGTGATAATTTAAAAATGATATTTTGTCCAACGATTCTACCTTTTGCCGTCATCAATTTGTAAAATATAGCTATATTATCGTTTGCTTGGGGAAGACGTAGCGTTGGTGCTAGATGGGCTTTTATGTTGCGTATTTCTTGTTGCAATTGATTGGGCACTTATTTTTCCATGATGAACGTGTGAAAGTGTTTGTACCTTTTGAAGATTTGTGGCCTCTATGAATAGTTGAAAACACTGAGTAAGCACTAGTTGGGAAAGTTGTAACTGCTGTTCTTGGTTACTTATCTTGTTTAACTGATCGATGATGGACGTGAGTTCTGTATCTAGCCTATGGATTTGTCCTTCTAGTCTTTCTTCGTTAGTGCGAATAATGTTTGCTGTTGAATCGATAAGGGATGTCTGGTTCTTTATCAGCTGTAGCAAGTGGTTATCGTTGACAAGCAGAGTTGATATGAAATGGGACATGTGTTGGGCATAATTCGAATCTAATACTCCAAAAAGTGAGTTCGCTAGATTTCCAACTATGTCGACTGCACCACGTTTTGAACGAACAACATTTTCTTCTAAAAGTCCATCCTTGTCATTGATATCTTGCAGCAGGTGTTGAAGCTGTTGTAAAAACGTTAAACAGGATTCAGCCGGTTTCATTTGTTTGCAGAATTACTTTAATCTGTTGTGGCCGATGTTTAGCCATTTTGATTCCTTCCAGTAAGGCCGTAAGTCATAGTGTACCACTATGTCCCATTGATCCGAAGTAATGTGTGCTGTTCCTAAGTTTTCAAAGTGAATTTCGGGGGTTGTTTTGAATGGTGACACCTTCACTTGGTTGGCAATTACCATCAGTAATTCTAATACGAATATGACCATACAATACTACACATGCTTTGCATTATTGTTTGCCTCTCTTCTGGCTTGGTGTCGCTCTATAAGTTCTTCTATTGGAGGTCTAACAGGGATCGTGGTTGGTCGTATCTTAAACCTTTTAATTGGTTTTCTTGGGTTTGATGTTATTGAATGAATATGGTGACATATTAATTGGTTTTGTGTTTTTTGATTATCGACTGGATTCTCCTCAGTTGTCTCTTCATTTTCTGAATTTTGATTTTTTGCGGTCTTGGTAGGTTTAGTTTTCACGGGTTCATCTGTTGCTAATTTGGATATTTTAGTTATAGGACGAGTTAAATATCCAGATCTTTTCTTTTCCAAGGTATGATGTTTGACCCCTTCCCATACACCAATTTGCGGGAGCAACGTTATCTTCCCGTATGAGTACAAGATCAACTTATGAAATATTATCTGATGCATTTGTCCATTTGGGTCGTTTTTGTAATCTTGTGAGATATTCCGACGACCATTTCTTCCAGAACTGTTGATTTGCTGCGTCATCGCCTCAGTGAGCCCTTCACGTTGGATTTTGAATTGATTTTTTATTTTGGTGCTGGCTCCTACAAAATTTGTGGCATTATCGCTACACAGATGTCTTACCAATCCTCGTTTAGAGCTCATCCTGTCGAATACGGCTAAGAATGTGTCTGTGGACAGGTCGGACACTGCTTCTAGGTGAAACGCTTTTGTTGCTAGACAAGACATACGAAAACTGCTATATATCCCTTTGTCAGTTTTGAGTTCCGAATTTTGCTTGTCTTCATGATAAACGGGCCTGCATAGTCCACTCCGGTGTGTGTAAAGGGTCTTGACATAGTTACTCGTGGTGAAGGTAGATTTGCCATTAATTGTGTCTGGCTTCGTATGTTAAATCGTTGGCATTTAACACATTTCTTAATGAAATAGTTCACCTCTCCTCTTACTTTTACTATCCAATATTTAGTTAGGATGCATGCCATAGTTAGATCATTTCCACCATGAAGTGTTGCTTTGTGCGCCCAGTCTATGATTAACTTACCCAAATGTAAATTGTGTGGGATTATTGCAGGGTGTTTTCCGTCTGGAGACAGTTGTGAGTGTTGTAGTTTTCCTCCAACCCGTACTATACCTTCTCGGATGAATGGGCTCAAGTTGGCTATATTGCTTCTAACCGGAAGTGAGCCTTGTTCTTGTAGGATCTTGTATTCTTCTTGGAAAGCCCTTTGTGCTGTTTTTATGATGTTGATGATGTATTATTTTAACCTTCAAAGGTACTGTATTTCGCTTTTATTAAGCTCTTTTCTCTTCTTGTATTTCTCTATCCGACCTTTTAAATTTCTTTTGGGCTTCTATCTTTCCCTTTATGATTTGGATGTATCTGACACAGAATGCTATTACTCTTATTGATCGGGTGAGTGATGAAAATTTTGTACTGATGTCATCTTGCAAATATAATTCTTCTTTGTTCGTAGATGTGACGTGATTTTAAGTTCCAGTTCTGTGCTCAGGTTTATAGTTTGTTGAGCCTTAAGAGGTTGCTTTGATTGTAGCCATACTGGTCGCCTCCACCAAATTGATGCTTCCTTCAGGGAAGCTGGGGATGTACCTCTTGATGATAAATCAGCAGGATTATCTTCCGATTTTACGTGTTTCCATGAGTATCCTGTATTTAGTTTCTGGATTTCTCGTACGCTGTGTGACATAAAGGCTTTCCATTTATTTGGAGTTGTGCCTATCCAAGCTAAGACAACTGTTGAGTCACACCATGCAGATGTTTCTATCTTCCCGATATCCAGATCCTTTTTTACCTTCCATAATTAATTTGCAAGTAAAACCACTCCACATAATTCTAGTTTTGGTATAGTTAGAGTCTTCGTGCCTTTTTGTTTCTTTTGGTTTAGTGCCGCTTTTGATTTGAAAGTTAATAAGGTTGCTGTAATCTTGTCATCTTTATCTATTATTTTCATATACACGGTGGCTCCATACGCTCGTTCGGATGCATCGCAAAATCCATGAATTTCAATGAATAATACGTTCCTCTTTGTCCAGTTGGATCTAGCTTCATATGGGCTGACTTCGAACGAAAAATTGTCTTTTATTGGATGCCACTGTCTCCCAAGTGTTTTCACATATTCTTCTTTGTCATGGAGTGGACCTCTTTTCCCAGTAGCTTATTGATGTTACTGTTCCATTTATGCAACTGGAATCCACCAGTGTTCAGGAGATTGGTGAGTTGTTTGTTGTATTCTCTTACTTCTTCGATCGAATCTCTCTGTCTGTTCGTAGAATTTGTGCGGCTTTTGATAATTCTTTCCTTCGTGTTCTGCCAATTGTTTAGGTGTTCTTATTCCAAAGTATGGTGCTGATGCCGTTCCGTATGTGAATGATGTCTTCATGTGGCGAGTTTCTCCATAAGATGCGTTGGTACTTACGATCTGGGATGTCGATTAAGATTTGGCTGTACATCTTCTTTATGTCAGCTGAGAATACAATTCTATGTTTTCGCCATCGTATGAGGATTGAAGTAAGGTCTTCTTGTATTTTGGGTCCTGTATGAAATAGTTGGTTTAGACTGTTTTCGGTAGAAGATTTCGCTGAGGCGTCAAATACTACCCTTAATTTTGTAGTGGAGCTCTTCGGATTGCTAACAGCGTGGTGTGGTAAGTAAAATGCTCCTTTCTCATTTGTTGTTTCGCATTTGCTCATGTGTCCTAAGTCGATATACTCCTTCATAAATGGTCGATAATCTTCTGCCAATTTTTGATTTTTTGCAAAGATTCTTTCCATGTGTAATAATCTTGCTGTTGCCCTCTTCTTTGAGTTGTTGTTTACCAATTCGTGTTCTGGTTGATCTTCGAAAGCTATTCTTACAATGTACCTTCCTTCTTTGTTACGTGTCTCAGTTTGACTGGATTCCCAAAACTTCCGTATTTGACTGTCCAAATCCGTCAGTGTGATATGACATGATAGCGACAGTTGTTGAGAACTGTTGCCAGTATTTCCAGATATAATCCATCCAAAGATGATCTGTTGGGCTATAGGTGAGCCTGGTTGTCCTTTTATGACTCCTTCCTGGAGTATCTGTGCAATTACTTCTGCACCCACAATCATGTCGATTTTGCCTGGAATGTTGTATGTAGGGTCAGCTAGTATTAGTTTTTGTAGGTGCTCCCATTTCGTTGTTATACGTGTGGATGGTAGTGTTTTGGTGACATTTTTTAGGACATATGCAGTGGTACAAATTTTTGGATTGCTGTTTAGAGTGATGTTCACCTTGTACTTAACTGTTGCATCTACATTTGTTTTTTGTAGTTGTAGTTTGTTTGCTATGTCTTCGGTGATAAACGATGCTTGCGAACCTTGGTCTATCAATGCTCTGACACATTGCATGTTGTTGTTAGGTCCATTTATTTTAATTAAAGCTGTTGCAAGAAGAACATTATTGTCAGTTGTGCAGTTGTGAGACTGTAATCTCCCTGGTTGTGTTGCATTTTGGACAGCCATTGTACGCCTCGGAATTTCGGATTTTTGTTCGAGGTGCACAGAAGTGTGGTGTTTCCTATTACATTTTTGACGCCGTCTAGTTGATAAACAATTGGCGGTGAAATGTCCTGGTTTCAAACAGTTAATACATAATTTCTTTTCTCTGGCAAACTCATTTCTCTGGTGCAGCCCTTTCTGTAAGAACGTTGTGCAGTTGTATAAAGTGATTTTTTAGCTGGTTTGGTGTTGGCAACACTGGTTTTGACAGCTGACGTGTGTTTAGTACCTTGTGTCACTGTCAAACAGCTTCAGTTTGGTTTGCAATTTAACCATGGATCGTCTTACAAATGAACAACGCTTGCAAATTATTGAATTTTACTATCAAAATTCGTGCTCGGTTCGAAATGTTCATCGCGCGCTGCTTCCATTTTATGATCGGCATTCTCGACCTTCTGAGCAGTCTATTCGGAAGATTGTGACCAAATTTCGCACCAAATTTACTTTGTTGGACATTAAACCACCAACACGTTTACGTACTGTGCGTAGTGAAGAAAATATTGCGGCCGTATCAGCTAGTGTGACAGAAGACCGCGAAATGTCGATTCGGCGCCGTTCCCAGCAGTTAGGCCTTTGTTACAGCACTACGTGGAAAATTTTGCGGAAGGATTTGGGCGTAAAGCCTTTTAAGATACAGCTGGTGCAAGAACTAAAGCCAGCCGACCTACCACAACGCCGAATTTTTGGTGAATGGGCTCTTGGAAAGCTGGCCGAGGATCCGCTTTTTTATCGAAAAATTGTGTTCAGCGATGAGGCTCATTTTTGGTTGAATGGGTACGTAAATAAGCAAAATTGCAGCATTTGGAGTGAAGATCAGCCAGAAGCATTGCAACAGCTAACAAAGCATCCCGAAAAAGCCACTGTTTGGTGCGGTTTATGGGCCGCCGGCATTATTGGGCCATATTTCTTCAAAGATGATGCGAATCGCAGCGTTACTGTCAATGGTGAACGCTACCGAGCGATGATAACAAACGTTTTTTTGCCCGAAATGGAAGTTCTTGACTTGCATGATATGTGGTTTCAACAAGACGGTGCCACATGCCACACAGCACGCGAAACAATGGCGCAATTGCGAGGCGAGTTTGGTGAACAGTTAATTTCACGTTTCGGGCCGGTCAATTGGCCGCCTAGATCGTGCGATTTGACACCATTAGATTATTTTTTGTGGGGGTATGTCAAAGCTAATGTCTATAGGGACAAGCCCGCTTCGATTGACGCACTGGAAGCCAACATCCATGCATTCATTCGTGAGATACCGGCCGATATGTGTGAAAGAGTATGCCAAAATTGGACTCAGCGGATGGGCTACCTGAGACGCAGCCGCGGTCAACATTTGCATGAAATTATCCTTAAACATGAAATTGCAAGGTTCAAACTATCGATTCAAATAAATATTTCATTCATTTTTTCGAATTTTTTGTGTTTTTTTTTAAAAAAGTTCTAAACCTCTTAAAAAATCACCCATTATAATGGATGCTCTCCTTTGCAGGCCTCGCATTTGGTGGGATGTACAGTTGTATGGTACGTTTTTGGTTGGTATGGCTTATGCTTAAATTCCTTTCGCACAGGGTTGTCATGCATTGTTTCCATTGATTGGAACCTCTTTTCAATGAACTGCAACAGTGGTACTAATTCTTGGATATAGGTTTTGTTAGTGATTGCTCGTATAATTTTTGTGATTCTTTGTCTAATTTTTGCTGAATTATATATGCTACTAACGTCCCCCAGTTTGTTGTGTCTATACCCAAGTTTTTTTTATGGCAGCCATACATTCTTGGGTTGTATCCAGTAATTTCTTTAATGAGGTTGCTGATTCTACTGTAGTGCATGGTTGGTTCATCAATTTTTGCATATATGTTGTATATATGAGCCGCTTGTTGTTATATCTTTGTACGATTAGTTGCCATGCAGTTGTATAGTTATCTCCTGTAACTTGCAGATGTCGTATGATACTTCCTGGTCCCTTCCATCAGATGCGTTTTCAATATTGCATTTTTTGTATCAGATTTAATGATTTGTTGTTGTGGACCAAAGTATTAAACAGGTCTTGAAACGATGGCCAAGATTCAAAGCGGCCATCGTATGTCGGTATATTAATTCGCTCAAGTTTACTAAGTGATGTGTGCAAGTGTTACTAAGTGATGTGCGCAAGTGACTAGACGTCTTTTGAAGTGCTGTTTATTTTAAACCTTTTTTAAACGCTTTAACCAAAATAACAAAAACCAAAAACATTATACACTGTTGAGTTTAATTTTCTCTTTCAAATTGATTTTTAAAGTGTGAGCAAATTAAAACTATCCTTCAGAGTTTAAATAAATTAAAATTTTGTTTCTGAATTATACAAAAGTAGTACATATCACGTATAACAGATACATATACCTACATACATCCAGGTTATCTTCACAATACATAAAAACTTCATAATCAATTATAACAGATCCATCAATTATTTACACTCACCCACATCACCATGTCACATCAACGAAACACCCGACTTACATCAAAAAACTCTCCACTCCACACACCATCACCTTCGCCGTCCTTTTCATCACCCATCTCACTGACGGGAAAAAACAACTAAAACAAAAGCTTCCATAACCCAAGATCTTGTACAAATAAAAGCTCAGGGTGAATCTATATCGAAACAACTTATATGCATGGAAGACAATTTAACAAAAAGAATCATCTCCATCGAAAATGATATTAAAAAGCTGGATGATATGGACCGCGAAATCAAGCACATCAATAACCGTGTCACTGTGCTGGAAGAGCTTTTTGCAAGAGTTGGCTCCATGGAGGAGGCGATTTGGGAAATTAAAGCCAGAACATCAAGCACAGCCAAAAGCACTAATCACAACAATAACACGATTAACACTGAATTTGAAAGCCTAAAAATTGAAATCGAAAGGCTCAATATCAATGCATTATCCACTGATGCAATTTTGATTGGAATACCGTCCATGCCTAATGAAATCTTAAAAAAATATTTTTAATAATATCTGCCATATATTGGAATTTCAACCACCGAAATTAAGTAAAATTTTTCGCGCACACCCGAGGCAGGACTCTATTATTATTATTAAATTTATATCAGCGCACGATAAAAATTACACACTTAAAGCGTTTGCGAATTTCCGGAAGAATAACTTACAACAATTTTCCTTGGCTGATATTGGACAAAACTCCGACGCCCCGATATATCTCCACGAGAGTCTTACTAAGAATAACCGAACCATTCTCCGCCACGCCATTAACCTCAAACGTAAACACCTGCTCTTTTCCGCCTTCTCCGCTAATGGTCTTGTGCGTAAAGTTAGCAATTAGAGATAGGCCTATAACTGTTAACTCCCTCGAAAAACTAAATTCAATTGTAAACAACAGAATGCATAAAACTACCGACAACCACGATGAACAGCATATTGAAAGCAATGATGATAATACACCAAATTATGAAACTCAGCGCATGTTAAAAACATATGAAACTTATATTTTTTTTCTTTTGTTTTATACAATTTTCCTTTATTTCGTATTTTCTCTGATTTTAAATTATTTTTCTTTTTTATTTTTAAAATATTATTTTATATTAATTCAATTCTTTTTCAGTATTTTTAAAAAATGTAAAATGATTTTAGCTTTCTTTGTTGGGATTATTATTTTTTCGTTACCTTATAGCAGTTGTTTGGTCTCGCTTGGGTTGCTGCTTCTCACTTCACTAAAAGCATAGTGAACCAATTATTAGCAGATAATAGTGGAGATCCACAGGCCTACGGTGTGTTTTATTTTAATAGAACTAGAACAATGTTAAATGTATTTCGTAAAAGATACAATGGATTGTCGATCTGTCATATTAATGCACAAAGTTTGCGGAAACATTTGGATGAGTTCAAGGGCACGTTTAAGGACACGACTATCGATATTGTTTGTATCTCCGAGACCTGGCTGACCGAAAAAATTGACAATAGTGTCTTACATACCGGTGAATACAAGGTGTTTCGTTCAGACAGTGTAGGCTCTAGGGGAGGAGGGGTAGCTATATTTATAAGAAAGGGTCTTACCTGCAAAGTTGTGGCCTCATCTGATGGGAGCAACACAATGGAGTACTTGTTTTTGGAGGTGTTGTGTGCCGCAAGTAAATGTTTAGTAGGAGTGATCTACAAGCCACCAAATGTTACTGAGACCAGATCTATTACGGATATTTTAGAAGAAGTAACTCCGAAGTACAGTCACATAATAATTGCGGGTGATTTAAATGTCGATCTTTTAGATGTTCGTAATACCGAAGTCAAAATCTTTAATGACAATTTAGCTTCTCTTAACCTCTCTCCTATAAACCAAAAATACCCGACACATTTTACATCTACTAGCTCTACTTTACTAGATGTTTTTCTTGTCAGTCAGCCTAATTTAGTGAATCGTTATGAACAACTCGATGTCCCAGATTTCTCAAAACATGATCTCATTATTGCCTTTTATGACCTAAATGTGATTTTTACTCAAACTAGGAAAACAATATCATTCAGAGACTTCAAATCTGTCAATATGCAAGCCCTAGTATGCCATATATTTAACTCCAACCTGGAAAATCTTTTCCAACTCACTACGGCAGATGAGCAGGTACAATTTTTCACTTCAGCAATTAACAACATGTTTGAGACTTTTATTCCCATCAAAACCATACAAATACAAAATACTGATCTAGGATGGTTTAATGGAAAAATCGAGCATTTAATTAGCAAGAGAAATACTGCATACAAGCGTTGGAAAAGATTCCGTGTTCCATCATTTTTTATTGATTATAAAAGGCTACGAAATGCTGTAAACATCGAGATCAAATCATCAAAGCAAAGATTTTATGCCTCAAAGTTCGATAATTTGACTTCGGAAAAATTGTTGCGAAATATCAAGTCTCTTGGTGTTTCTAAACACTCAGAATGTGCAGATGAAGCTTGCGATGGAAACGCACTGAATAAATTATTCGTTGGCTCCTCCACGACCAGAAATGTGACTTTAGATGATGGAATTTTCAACATTAGCAATGAGACTGACTCCCTACCAAGGTTTAGTTTCTATCGAGTAAATGAAATGCAGGTGTATAAAGCTTTAAATGAGATAAAATCAAATGCAATCGGTCTTGACAAAATGCATCCTAAGTTCATCAAAATGACTCTTCCGTTCCTTTCACCTTATATATCCCACATCTTCAATACCATCTTAACCACCTCCTGTTACCCTAAACTATGGAAAGCTTAAAAAGTTATCCCAGACCCCAAGAAGTCCAACTCAAAACAGAAAGAATACCGCCCAATATCCATTTTGCCTTTCATTTCTAAAGCTTTTGAGAAGATAATGAGCCAGCAAATTACATCTTTCTTAAATACTCATCGACTGCTTTCCCCTTACCAATCTGGTTTCAGACCAAAACACAGCTGCACCACAGCACTTCTTAAAATAGTCGATGATATACGGCAAGAAATAGACAAAAATCTTGTAACGACGATGGTTCTCCTTGATTTCTCTAAAGCGTTTGATTCGGTTCCGCACACACTGCTCTTAAATAAATTAAGATATAATTTCTTCTTTGAAAGCTCAGCTGTTTTGCTCATTCAAGAATACTTAACCGGAAGAACTCAGGCTGTTCTAGTAAATGATGAACTTTCTGATTTCCTTCCCACGCATGCAGGTGTACCACAAGGATCTATCTTAGGTCCACACCTTTTTACGACTTTTAATAACGATTTACCTGCGATCCTCAATTACTGTAAAATTCATATGTATGCTGATGATGTTCAAATTTACCGGAGCTATAGCATTGGCATGGTTGAATATGCAACCGCAAGAATTAATGAAGATCTGATGCGTGTTGTAGAATGGTCTCATAACAACCTCTTGAAACTGAACTAGATGGCTCTACCTTAAATTACGTTCAAACAGCAAAAAATTTAGGTGTTGTTTTTAATCAAACATTCTCATGGGAAAATCACATTTCTTGTGCACTGGGTAAAACATATGCTGCATTGCGGGTTCTTCATACTACTGGTAGCTGTCTGCCTACGAACACAAAACTGATAATCGCCAAAACACTTGTTCTTCCCATT
The DNA here is from genome assembly GCA_932273885.2 of Leucozona laternaria. Taxonomy (NCBI): domain Eukaryota; kingdom Metazoa; phylum Arthropoda; class Insecta; order Diptera; family Syrphidae; genus Leucozona; species Leucozona laternaria. The sequence continues at coordinate 161,791,892 of OW026366.1, read as the reverse complement.
TCGCTGTATGGTAGCTTGATTTTCTGCTGTTTAGACAGCAGTAGTAACAGGAAACTAAATGTGGCCTTTAACAATATTGCCCGCTTTGTTTATGGCTTAAATCGTATTGACCATGTATCTAGGTATGCAAATAGTATCCTTAATATGCCCTTGAGTAAATATCGTGATTTCCAAGCTCTAGGTTTCCTATTTAAGCTGAATCAGAATAAAAATCCTGAGTATCTTTTTGAAAAACTTATTTTTCCGACATCACAAAGAAGCAAAATATTCATTACACCTAGCTTTAAATACTCTAACTCTAAACGGCAGTTCTTTGTGCACACGTTGGGTCTCTGGAATTCTCTGCCTGCCAACCTGCGAAGACTAAATAACAGCGAGTCCTTTGAAAAATCCTTAAAGATCTACTTAAGAAGCTAAAATCATTCATTTATAGTAAATTTAACAATTAAAATTTAAATACCTTTTATTTTTGTTTTTCATTCTTTTTTCTAATGAAATCCTTTTCTTTTAATTATAATTATTAACCAACATTGTACAAAGTATAACAAAAAAGACACTATGTTTTAATATACTTATGTTTTGAAATCAATAAATACAAATACAAAAAAAGTTGTATGCCGTTGTTGGCGTGTCCCTGTTGTTCTTTCTTGCTTGTCTTTTCTCTTGTTTCAACAGCAATCTCCTGGTACATTGCTTCGATATCAGCGTATTGGTCTTATTTGAGATATTCGGATTCGTCTTGATCGACCGCATTTGCGATGATGTCATCATGATTGTATTATTCGTACGTGTGGTGTGATAGTGACTCCGTTAGCCCGTCTTTCAGTTTGTTGTACATTCGCATAAATACCGATATTTTGTTTGTTTGACTTATACCGCTGTGCTTGTAGGTTTGCTCCTTCGTGGCTCTCTGGTTGTTGATCTTTTTTCTTCTTTTCTTCTTCAATTGCTTTGGCTGCACGCGCTTCCTCGATAAGTTTCATCATTGTTTGGTATGCATTGTTGATCTGCTCGAAATACCCTTCTTCTATGTATTTATGTTGTTCATCCTTGTATACTTCATGGATAAGTGTGTCGTTCAAGACAAATTTGTCCCATTGTTCTGGCGTTGCTTTGTCAGATACTCCTGGGTTAATCGGATCTTTGGTGATTTCTTGAAGTTTTTTAATTGGTTTTGTATAACCTCTCCGGTTTCCGTCTGCTTTGCTACGATTTTGTCCATAGTGACTCGTCTAGATTGGTTTATTGGTTGATTTCCTTTGGACCGCTTCCTTGACTTTCTTGGGCCGCTGGCTTGATTTTCTTTGGACCGCTTGCTTGATTTTCTTGGGCCGCTTGCTTGATTTTCTTTTTACCGCTTGCTTTATTTTCATGGGCCGCTTGCTTGATTCTCTTTGGACCGCTTCCTTGATTTTCTTTGGACCGCTTCCTTGATTTTCTTGGGCCGCTTGCTTGATTTTCTTTGGACCGCTTCCGATTTTCTTGGGCCGCTTGCTTGATTTTCTTTGGACCGCTTCCTTGATTTTCTTTGGACCGCTTCCTTGATTTTTTTGGGCCGCTTGCTTTATTTTATTTTTTTTTTTTTTTTAAAACTTCTTAGTGTTAGCCCTTAGAACGCTTTGTTTGGTTGAGCCCCCAAAATGTTGACTTCAAATCGATCTTACCACGGGTGGGGGATCGATATGAAGAGAGAGAACAAATTCCTTTGATTTTAAAACTTATTCTGCTTTATTGTCTTAAGTTTAACTCTATTTATACAAATTTATTTGCTTATTCTACTTTATTTTGAATCGCTTACAATTTTATTTTATTCTTTTTATTTTTTTTATTTTATTTTATTCTATTTCGTGAATGCTTAATAACTGTAAGATACAATATCTTATAATCTAGTCATAAGCTAAAGTCAGCAGTAGAGCATAAAAAATCAAGTAATTGATATTAATATCATTTCAAACAATGTATGTATATAAAAAAAGAAAAAAAATAGCGAAATCTTCAATTTCATACATTTAAATTTACAAATTTTCTGAATAGTATCTTTTAAATACTTTTTAATACTTCTTGTGTTTTGTATTTCTTTTACACGCCGTGGTAAAGAATTCCACAGACGGACTGAGCTAACAAAAAACTGACGCTCGGATGTCAAGAACGAACATCGGGGATGAATTTACTGATGAGACCTATTTGAGGTTGCAAATCTTATTTTGTCAAAACAGTATTGAGGTTGGCGTGTGAGCAATATATTGGAAAGTAAGGTTTAACTTCGAAACTTTAGATAATTTTCAAAAGTCATATTCAGCAAACGAGTAGCAAAACCGGACAATCTGTCATATCTTCGTAGGCCAAATACGTAACGTACTGCACTATTAAAGGCGACATTGAGCTTTCGTTTGCTTACATAATTGCAGTTACAGTATATTTCGCATCCGTACATTAAAATTGGTATTATTAAACTCTTTGCAATTAACAAACGTGTTTTACTGGTGTAAATGACTGAGTTACCCATAAAGTACGAAGTACCCCATAAACCTTACCCACAAGCGCATTTATATGGTTATCCCAAGTCAAATAGCGATTAAATGTCACACCCAAATTTTTGCAGTTTCTACATATTCGATGGGAGCTTTGTTCAACATAACAGAGGGAAAATAATCAAGATTAAGGCTCTTTCTTGAAATTACTACGCATTTTGTTTTTATTGGGTTTAAAATTAAGCCATTTAACTGGGACCAATTAGCAATTTTATCTTGGTCTTCATTTACACAGAAAGCTCCATGCTCGATAAGCCCAAGAAGACAACTCAGGTGCAATTGGACGTCATCGGCATACATATGAGAAGAGCAGTTTTTGATAATAGAAGGAAGTTTATTGACGTAGATTGAAAACAGTAGTGGACCAAGTATGGAGCCCTGGGGGACACCGGTCCCCGGAAGAAAATTAGATAAGCTATCCCCGATTTGCACTGCTTGCTTTCTCATAGCGAAGTAAGAATAGATAAGTTTCACAGCACTAGGTAAAAAATTAAAGTTTTGCACAAGCTTTTTACATAAATTGACGTGGTTAACTGTGTCAAAAGCTTTTGAGAAGTCAAGCAACACCAGAAAAGTAACTTCATCCTTATCCAACGATTGCCTTATATCATCGGTAACCATTAGCAGTGCAGTAAGTTGGGAGTGAGCAGCAAATTCGTCGCCAGATAAGCACTGATTTGTTTTTGCAAAATTCTTTCTAAGACTTTTGACAAATAGGGTAAGACTGAAACAGGCCCAAACTCATCACCTTTTGCATTTTTGGGAATAGGTATAATTTTATCCAATTTCCACAGATCCGGGTAGACTCCTGACATAAGAATTGAATTGAATAAAAAAGTAAGATGAGGTAGGACAATCGGCAGAATCATTTTTAAAAATTTGGGGTGAATTTCATCTAGCCCAACAGCATTTGACTTTATAGAAAGTACGCTTTCAACAACATCAGTATTATCTACTGAACGAAAACCAAAACCAGGTCGGTCTGATTGATCCGCGAACGAAAGAGAACTATCGATGCTCAACGGTTGTACCTGGAGTGAAGGAATGGAAACAAAAGCCTTATTGAGAGCATTACCATTGATATCTTCCATTGGAACACCACTTGACTTGCCAATGCCAATGGTCCGTAAGTTTTTCCACAAGTGACGCCCATTTAAGGAAGAACTGAGCTGGTGAGAGTATATTTCAGATTTGACTTTTCGTATTTTCGCTATAACTTTATTACGAAGAGAACAATATTCACGACGTAACTCATTCAACCTGTAACGTTTCCAACTTTCATAAGCTTCATCCCGTTTCTGTATTAAGGTTCGTATATTTTGAGTGAACCACGGTTTGTTGTTTGAGCTAATGATCTTTGTCTTTAGAGGTACGTACGTATCAAATAAGGTTTTAATATTGTCAGTTAAAAATTGTAACTGCTCATTTGAAGACGGCATATAAAATATAAAGGGTCCGCCAAATAACTTCTTTTTTTTTTTGAAAATGGCGCAAAACATCGAATAGCTTTGGCTGTGTGGTACGTAGCGCCGCACAGTGGTGCGAGAGCGGAAAAAAGTCTTTTGAAAAAGTCATGTCTATCGTTTTAAACTTTATGTTTAAGTACTCTTAGATAACCCGAGCGTATGATTTAAAAGTATTTTTTAACATATATATTGTATGTTCTGATTTACAAGCCCTCAAAGTTGAAAAATAATTTTACTCAAATCGCGAACCGTATTTTCAACAAATTTTGAGATGTTTTTTTCCGAAGTTCCTGTAGATAAATTCTCTAGCTTCTTAAATAATTTAATTGGTCTATTTTCGATTATCTAAAAATAAGAAAAAATATTGATTATTTATAAAAGATACCTTCTATAAGTAGCCTGAAGCTTTAGTACTAAGAAAAAATGCTTTTTTTTTAAACTTTTTGATTAAAAAAAACAGCTCCAAAAGATACCAAGAAAGTAAGTATGCCACCATATGCTCCATACATTCATGTTAAAGCACAGAAAAAATCAGCTGCAGATACGTGCAGATGTGGAAGTTATGCTCAAAAATGTTTCACTTAATCGGATTTCAAAAAACTCCGTCTTGACGGTGGTGTTTACCAAAAAGTTTGATTACTTCGGTATTAATTGTCAGAATGAACTGGTTAAGCACATTATTTTAAGAAAAAATGTCAAACTTTATTTTAAAAATAAAACAAAATTAATACATTGACCCAGGGCTGAGAATTTCGATTTTTGCGAAACCATTTATTTCTGCCTGGAAAATTTTTCAACTTTCAACTCAATTTTCTTGAAAGCAACAGACGAAAAATAATATAGTTTTATGATATTTTGAATTATATGATAGAGCTTAATACAAAATACAGAAAAGGATTAGGGATAATCCTTTATTTTTTTTTAATCTTTCGCTAAAAGTAGGGCAGGTAAAATAAAAAAAAGTGTTTTTTTTTAAGTTTTATTGCTTTGTTTTTGTTGTGTATGCTCAGAAGAAGAAAATTCAGCAGGAGTTTCGTGAAAAACTGGGCATCATTGTCGATCTTGTAAGACAAGGTACGGGGACAAGTAATGACGGCAACACCTCCAGAAGAGTTTTTGCAAATCCAACCATGACTTCAGAAATCACTGGAGTTAGTGAATCCCTAATTCGGCGGTTTGCTGTTATCCTTGAAGTAATAACGTCGAATGAAAAATTAGACTTAAAAAAATATGCAGCTTACACGTGGGAAACTGCTGAACTGTTTGTTGAGAAATATAAATGGTACAATATGCCAGCAACCGTACATAAGGTTTTGATCCATGGAGAAGAAATAATTAAAATCTGTGCATTTCCTGTTGAAGGAAGCCCAAGAATGCCGAAATAAGGATTATAAAGCCTACCGCAGGTTTCATTAGAGAAAATGCAGCCGAATTGCGACGAATGATGATGTGATGCATCATATACTCATATCCTCAGATCCAATAATAACAGGTTTAAGGCCACAGGCAAAAAAGAAAATACTTCCAATCAGCGCAGACGCTAAAAACCTCATTCTAGCATTATAAAATTACTACTTCAAAATTGTTTTTTATTTATTTTTTTGTATGTATTTATCTATTTTTTTATTTAAATTTATAATATACATAGTTAATAATAATATTTTATTCAAAATAAAAAGTTAAGATTTTACTAAAAAAACTTTTATTTAAATATAAAATCAAAACCCTCCAACTTTATAAAAATGTCAATAACTTTTTTTCTACCAAGTTTTTCTTGACCAAATTTTGACCAAGCATTAATAAGACTAATTTTAACATGTTTGTCAAATTTCATTAAAATTCGTTTAATAGTTCAGATTTTACAGACTTTTTTCCGCTCTCCCATACAAACATCAAAACACTCAAATTTTAGAAAAAAAGTCAATAACTTTTTTACTAATGATTTTTTCTTAGCCAAGTTTTGAAAAAATGTGTATAAGACTAATTTAAAAATGCGAATCAAATTTCATCTTAATCCGTTAAACAGTTCAGATGTTACAGATTTTTTTTTCGCTCTCCCATACAAACATCAAATCCCTCAAGTTTTAGAAAAATGTCAATAACTTTGTTTCTAATTATTTTTTTTCAACCAAATTTTGACCAAATATGTATAAGATTAATGTAAACATGTTTGCCAAATTTCATTTAAATCCGTTGAACCGTTCAGATAAAACAGACTTTTTTCCGCTCTCCCATACAAACCGAACCACTGTGCGCCGTCCTGTTGAAACCAAATGTTGCCAATATCCTCCTCTTCAATTTTTGTGAGCAAAAATTCGTTCAACATGGCCCGATATCGATCGCCATTGACTATAACGGTGTGTATCGGCTTTTCAATGTATGCGTGCGGGTTTTCTGTGCCCCAAATGCGACAATTTTGCTTGTTTACTACCCGCCAAGATCAAAATGAGCTTCATCTGAAAAGATGATTTTTTTGGCAAAATCGGCATCTTCTCTAAGTCGACCGCAGGCGAGCTAAGTGTAACCATTCACGAAATAAGCACTAGTTGAAAAAAAACGTTAGATGGCGGACGCTTTATTATCCCAATTTTAAGCTCTAGTGTCCTCTTCTAAATGCTGAACATCAACATTATAAAAATCACGATAAATAGTTCTCTTGAACGAGTAATCAAAACTATAGTTCAGGGTTACAAAAATTAAGTCATGCTTAGAAAAAACGGGTGCAGAAAGCTGGTCATACAGAGCAACGTCACTGGTGTTACTAACAAAAACTAAGTCCAATAATGTTGCGTTGTTGCGAGAGAAGTGAGTTGGATTGCTAGTGTTTACTGCATGTCTGCATGTTGTGAGTAAGAACATTTGAGTTCAGAAGGTTGCAGTTAAAATCTCCACACAGGACAATATTAGGGGATCCTAATGAGATTTCCTCTAAAAGTGTGAACAAAGGTGAAAGATCTATATACTTATTTGGCCGATAAATTGCACCTAAAAGCAATCCACCCTCATTGCCAACTATATCAACAAACAAATACTCAATACTACTGGAAGCATCCGAAAGTTTAAGTCTACACTTAATAGTTGCTTTAACATAAATTGCTACGCCTCCCCCAATACGATCTCTTCTATTTATTCGAAAAACACGATAACCTTCTAAGCTACAGATCTCGTCACAAAATTCATCCCTCAGCCAGGTTTCCGTAACACAAATTACATCGACATCTGAATCGATAAAAAGATCGCGAAACTCATCAATTTTCGGTAACAGGCTCTGGGCATTTATGTGACAAATCCTGAGACCACTCTTCTGTTTACTCAGAATTCTCACCATCGAATGTAATGTAATACTATTTATCATATCAGTACAACAAGAAATACAAAAAGAAAGAAAGAAAAAAAAAAGATGTACAAATAAAAAGAATGAAATGCAATAAAAAGATGAAAAACAAAAATTAAAAAAAAAGAAGGAAATTGAAAAGAAAAAAAGAAAATCAATATAAATTGTGAATAAAAGGAGATTATAATTATTTTACTTATAAAAATTCCATAGAAAGCAGAATAACAAAATTTATATCAGAAATTTAAAAGAAGAAAACAATTGTATGTATGAATTATAGTATATCAAAAAGAACAATAATATTAATTTTCAATTTAAAATGCTGATCTGGCAATGTCTTCAAGTCCCTCGATGCATTCAACTGACACAGCTGTGTCTTCAGTTAGAAATTTGACATACACTACTCCTCGTACAGTATAGACAGAAGAAAGTTGTTTACTTTTTTCAAACTCAAGTGCACGTTTAAATATTGTCCTGTTTTGTTGTGATAAACTTTCACGTATGTTGATGGTAGAAGATGACGCGGAGGTGGAGGTGTCATCGAAAGCTAAATGAATATCATTTAAACAAAGCTGTTTATTGTTTTTTTCGATAGTTCGCGATTGAAGTTAAAACATAATTTTTATCATACGGTGAATTGAATTTGATCATAATCGGGGAATTACGTGAATTTAGTTTTGGACGAGTGCGGTATATGTTACAAATTGTTGGCGGTTTGATGTTGTTCATAATTTCTTGTATTCTAGATATTGCTTCCATTAGTTGACCTATTTACTTTATTATCATGTAAGCAATACAAATCAAAAGATAAACATTACATCATATACATATATTGCTTGCATTTCAATATTTAATTGACCTATTCACTATATTATAACATAAACAATGGAAATATGAATACTGGTGACATTGCACTTTAATGCCACAGAGTATACAGAAGTTCCGCGTTCCGAATCAGCATGCCATGTGATTGTTGCTGTTGCCGTGGGAAGTTTGGTATCATGTTCTTATGCTGCTGTTGTTGTTGGCGCTTCTGTTGATACCGTCAACAGTGATATAGTAGTAGATGTGAAGTAGGGCGTCATTACAGTCCTTGTTTACTTTGAAGGCGACTTGATTCGGGCTAACCAGTTATCTTTTTTCTATAAACCACATCAGTCTTTTGGCAACAACTTTTTCCACAACTTTTGAAACACACGGAATGAGTGAAATTGGGCGATAAACATTAACACTGTCATTCGATTTTTTTGGCTTTTGAAGGGGAAGTATTGTTGCAAGCTTCCAGTTCTGTGGAATAGTGCCTGCGTCGAGAATGTTGTTGTAGAGTTTTACTAGCCTGTATTTGGTTGAAGGAGGAACATTTTTTAGCATCGGGTATCAAACACGGCCTCTACTGGGAGTTTTACCTTTTAATTTGGCCAAACAACTTTCGAGTTCTAATAAAGAAATTGGAGTTTGCTTGTCGACATAAAGGCCTGTAGTTGAACGGTAGGTTTATGTACTTTTTTTTTTACTATAAACTCGTTAGAGAAGTGTTCGTCTTTTGAAAGGTTTGACCAATACCCGAAAAAGCAATTGTTTATTTCATAAGCACTTGTTATTAGTTTTATTTCAATTTAAAATCGGTGTACAAGGAAGACTTTCGTCTTTTATAGTACGTAAAATATGGTAAATTTTTTAGGATAAAACGAGTAGTTGAGCACATGAATATAATTCCTAACATATAATTTGTTTTAGTGACCATTTTCTTTATTCTTAATAGTTTATTGTTCGTTAGTGGGCTATAGGTAAAAAATTAAAGATGTGTTTTTACTTCTTGCGACGTTTCGAGCATGTTTATGCTCATCATCAGGCCTTTATTTAAAAAAAATACATTTAAACATACATACATTAATCGTCAAAGTTATTTATATGTAACATCAACAAAAAAAAACTTACAGAATTATAAAATATATAAAGCACTGAGCCGTTTGCGCATACGAAACATAAATATTTATGTTCTACTTAATCGCTTATGTTCTACTTTTTCCTCAGCGTAAACTGTCACATAATTTCTTATGTAGAACATAAACTCTTAAGTTTCGTTTCAGCAAATGGCTCTAATTGCTATGAACACTTTCATTTAATTTAAATACAAAACTTTCATTCTCAGATTTAAACTAGAATTACAATTTTAAGTTAATTAAAAATTCAAAATATAATAAATAACCAAATAGTAGGTGGTGAAATCAAGGCCGCCTCATTAACTTCCAATCGAAGCAACCAAAACAAATAATAATCAATACGGCACAAAACTTTATTAATCGTGTTCTTGACGTTAGCGATTTCAATTTTCAACAAAAAAATAAAAACATTCGAGACAGCCTGACACTTGTCGAAAAGCTTATCAAAAATCATGAAAAAGCTCAATCACACCAAGAAGAAGAAAAAGAAAAACAAACGGTGGTATATGAAAGTATGTTGTTCGTTCCTCACCTCTCGAACCGCATCAACACGGCACCTATAAGACAAAAAACAAAAACTCTCGCATCGATAAAATCAGTCGAGAAACGACGGAAAATGGAACAAAACTCATATAATTTGTTTCAATTTTCATTGTTTCTCGACTGATTTTAACAGAACATGGGTCCAGAATAGCATTCAAGACTGTGAATTCTCTGAGAAACAGAATATTCACAATCACTAAGAGCAAAGTGGATACGATGGAGAAAATTGATACGGTGTATAAGATCAAATGCTTAGGGGGGGAAAGGGGCGACATACTTGTCAGTATATATAGGCACATCCAAACAAAAATTTAAAAACCGACTCTCTGGACACAAGTCTGACATAAACACCGGGGGTACACAAAAAACTGCTCTCGGGCACCATTGTTTGGAAGAGGGTCATATACCGGATTTGCAGAATGTTGAAGTGTTGCAGGTGGAGCAACATTATTCAAAAAGAATGTTGCTTGAGATGTCGCACATAATCAACAACAAAAATTCAATTAATCGCAGATCTGATCGTGACAACCTAAGCAACAATTATAGCCAGCCTTGTTAATAAACAGAGTTTCAGTTACAAGACAAAATATAGGTGACTGTGTAAGGAGTAGGTGGTGAAATTTTAAATGGAACTGTTTGCAGTAAATTTGATTATTTATTAAAAAGGAAATTGAAAAGAAAAAAAGAAAATCAATATAAATTGTGAATAATAGGAGATTATAATTATTTTACTTATAAAAATTCCATAGAAAGCAGAATAACAAAATTTATATCAGAAATTTAAAAGAAGAAAACAATTGTATGTATGAATTATAGTATATCAAAAAGAACAATAATATTAATTTTCAATTTAAAATGCTGATCTGGCAATGTCTTCAAGTCCCTCGATGCATTCAACTGACACAGCTGTGTCTTCAGTTAGAAATTTGACATACACTACTCCTCGTACAGTATAGACAGAAGAAAGTTGTTTACTTTTTTCAAACTCAAGTGCACGTTTAAATATTGTCCTGTTTTGTTGTGATAAACTTTCACGTATGTTGATGGTAGAAGATGACGCGGAGGTGGAGGTGTCATCGAAAGCTAAATGAATATCATTTAAACAAAGCTGTTTATTGTTTTTTTTCGATAGTTCGCGATTGAAGTTAAAACATAATTTTTATCATACGGTGAATTGAATTTGATCATAATCGGGGAATTACGTGAATTTAGTTTTGGACGAGTGCGGTATATGTTACAAATTGTTGGCGGTTTGATGTTGTTCATAATTTCTTGTATTCTAGATATTGCTTCCATTAGTTGACCTATTTACTTTATTATCATGTAAGCAATACAAATCAAAAGATAAACATTACATCATATACATATATTGCTTGCATTTCAATATTTAATTGACATATTCACTATATTATAACATAAACAATGGAAATATGAATACTGGTGACATTGCACTTTAATGCCACAGAGTATACAGAAGTTCCGCGTTCCGAATCAGCATGCCATGTGATTGTTGCTGTTGCCGTGGGAAGTTTGGTATCATGTTCTTATGCTGCTGTTGTTGTTGGCGCTTCTGTTGATACCGTCAACAGTGATATAGTAGTAGATGTGAAGTAGGGCGTCATTACAGTCCTTGTTTACTTTGAAGGCGACTTGATTCGGGCTAACCAGTTATCTTTTTTCTATAAACCACATCAGTCTTTTGGCAACAACTTTTTCCACAACTTTTGAAACACACGGAATGAGTGAAATTGGGCGATAAACATTAACACTGTCATTCGATTTTTTTGGCTTTTGAAGGGGAAGTATTGTTGCAAGCTTCCAGTTCTGTGGAATAGTGCCTGCGTCGAGAATGTTGTTGTAGAGTTTTACTAGCCTGTATTTGGTTGAAGGAGGAACATTTTTTAGCATCGGGTATCAAACACGGTCTCTACTGGGAGTTTTACCTTTTAATTTGGCCAAACAACTTTCGAGTTCTAATAAAGAAATTGGAGTTTGCTTGTCGACATAAAGGCCTGTAGTTGAACGGTAGGTTTATGTACTTTTTTTTTACTATAAACTCGTTAGAGAAGTGTTCGTCTTTTGAAAGGTTTGACCAATACCCGAAAAAGCAATTGTTTATTTCATAAGCACTTGTTATTAGTTTTATTTCAATTTAAAATCGGTGTACAAGGAAGACTTTCGTCTTTTATAGTACGTAAAATATGGTAAATTTTTTAGGATAAAACGAGTAGTTGAGCACATGAATATAATTCCTAACATATAATTTGTTTTAGTGACCATTTTCTTTATTCTTAATAGTTTATTGTTCGTTAGTGGGCTATAGGTAAAAAATTAAAGATGTGTTTTTACTTCTTGCGACGTTTCGAGCATGTTTATGCTCATCATCAGGCCTTTATTTAAAAAAATACATTTAAACATACATACATTAATCGTCAAAGTTATTTATATGTAACATCAACAAAAAAAAACTTACAGAATTATAAAATATATAAAGCACTGAGCCGTTTGCGCATACGAAACATAAATATTTATGTTCTACTTAATCGCTTATGTTCTACTTTTTCCTCAGCGTAAACTGTCACATAATTTCTTATGTAGAACATAAACTCTTAAGTTTCGTTTCAGCAAATGGCTCTAATTGCTATGAACACTTTCATTTAATTTAAATACAAAACTTTCATTCTCAGATTTAAACTAGAATTACAATTTTAAGTTAATTAAAAATTCAAAATATAATAAATAACCAAATAGTAGGTGGTGAAATCAAGGCCGCCTCATTAACTTCCAATCGAAGCAACCAAAACAAATAATAATCAATACGGCACAAAACTTTATTAATCGTGTTCTTGACGTTAGCGATTTCAATTTTCAACAAAAAAATAAAAACATTCGAGACAGCCTGACACTTGTCGAAAAGCTTATCAAAAATCATGAAAAAGCTCAATCACACCAAGAAGAAGAAAAAGAAAAACAAACGGTGGTATATGAAAGTATGTTGTTCGTTCCTCACCTCTCGAACCGCATCAACACGGCACCTATAAGACAAAAAACAAAAACTCTCGCATCGATAAAATCAGTCGAGAAACGACGGAAAATGGAACAAAACTCATATAATTTGTTTCAATTTTCATTGTTTCTCGACTGATTTTAACAGAACATGGGTCCAGAATAGCATTCAAGACTGTGAATTCTCTGAGAAACAGAATATTCACAATCACTAAGAGCAAAGTGGATACGATGGAGAAAATTGATACGGTGTATAAGATCAAATGCTTAGGGGGGGAAAGGGGCGACATACTTGTCAGTATATATAGGCACATCCAAACAAAAATTTAAAAACCGACTCTCTGGACACAAGTCTGACATAAACACCGGGGGTACACATAAAACTGCTCTCGGGCACCATTGTTTGGAAGAGGGTCATATACCGGATTTGCAGAATGTTGAAGTGTTGCAGGTGGAGCAACATTATTCAAAAAGAATGTTGCTTGAGATGTCGCACATAATCAACAACAAAAATTCAATTAATCGCAGATCTGATCGTGACAACCTAAGCAACAATTATAGCCAGCCTTGTTAATAAAAAGAGTTTCAGTTACAAGACAAAATATAGGTGACTGTGTACGGAGTAGGTGGTGAAATTTTAAATGGAACTGTTTGCAGTAAATTTGATTATTTATTATATTTTGAATTTTTAATTAACTTAAAATTGTAATTCTAGTTTAAATCTAAGAATGAAAGTTTTGTATTTAAATTAAATGAAAGTGTTCATAGCAATTAGTGCTCTATATATTTTATAATTCTGTAAGTTTTTTTCGTTGATGTTGCATATATAATTGTGACGATTAATGTGTGTATATTTAAATGTATTTTTTAAATAAAGGCCTGATGATGAGCATAAACATGCTCGAAACGTCGCAAGAAGTAAATTAACATCTTCAATTTTTGACCTATAGCGACGGTGACCATCCGTCCCGGGTTTCCCGGGATTGTCCCGTATTTATATAGCCTTTCCCGTTTTTTTTTTCAAAAATGAACAATATGTGGACGAGCAAAACATCCTAGCTTAATGTAATGCTCTAAAAGCCATGTTAATTGTTAAATATAGTTACTATTTAAGCCGACATGAATTTAAAAATTATTTTAAAGAAAACCACAAAATATTACAACAAATTCTTTCTGCCAAGAAGTATTAAAGAAAAAAAAAGAAAATAAAAGAAAGAAGAACATTGTACGTTGTAAACTTGGCTTAGTGTGCATTTCGAAATGTTATGTTTTTTGTAGCTTTACATAATGTACAGCCATTCTTCTTACTTTTATGTAATACTGCATGTTGCACTTTAGATAGGTGGATGAGTGAAAAAATGTCTGCATTATACCAACCTTGAAGCAGATATCGTGACAAAAATTAAGCTCGGTAGACTCCGGAGGGCAGGGCACCTAGCTCGCATGAGCGAAGAGGAGAGACTTGTTAAAGGAGGCCAGGACCGGACCCCGGTTGTCGAGCCGATGATGATATAATTTTTATGATTAATTTTTATTTTTGTAGGCAACATCGTTTGCGAATTATGATCTCCTTTCCTTTTATAGGAAATATCTTGATGCTGATCTTCTAAGATTTCCTCCTGCTTCGTGAGTAAATCTATTTTTGTGTTCAGAATATCTAGAAGGCAGTCAATCTGAATTGTTTTTGACCCTTCGCTTTATATAGGGTGATTTTGAAGCTGGTTTGGTTTTGGCAACACTGGTTTTGACAGCTGACGTGTGTTTAGTACCTTGTGTCACTGTCAAACAGCTTCAGTTTGGTTTGCAATTTAACCCTGGATCGTCTTACAAATGAACAACGCTTGCAAATTATTGAATTTTACTATCAAAATTCGTGCTCGGTTCGAAATGTTCATCGCGCGCTGCTTGTGTTCAGCGATGAGGCTCATTTTTGGTTGAATGGGTACGTAAATAAGCAAAATTGCCGCATTTGGAGTGAAGATCAGCCAGAAGCATTGCAACAGCTACCAATGCATCCCGAAAAAGCCACTGTTTGGTGCGGTTTATGGGCCGGCGGCATTATTGGGCCATATTTCTTCAAAGATGATGCGAATCGCAGCGTTACTGTCAATGGTGAACGCTACCGAGCGATGATAACAAACTTTTTTTTGCCCGAAATGGAAGTTCTTGACTTGCATGATATGTGGTTTCAACAAGACGGTGCCACATGCCACACAGCCCGCGAAACAATGGCGCAATTGCGAGGCGAGTTTGGTGAACAGTTAATTTCACGTTTCGGGCCGGTCAATTGGCCGCCTAGATCGTGCGATTTGACACCATTAGATTATTTTTTGTGGGGGTATGTCAAGGCTAATGTCTATAGGGACAAGCCCGCTTCGATTGACGCACTGGAAGCCAACATCCATGCATTCATTCGTGAGATACCGGCCGATATGTGTGAAAGAGTATGCCAAAATTGGACTCAGCGGATGGGCTACTTGAGACGCAGCCTCGGTCAACATTTGCATGAAATTATCTTTAAACATTAAATTGCAAGGTTCAAACTATCGATTCAAATAAATATTTTATTCATTTTTTCGAATTTTTTGTGTTTTTTTTTTAAAAAAAGTTCTAAACCTCTTAAAAAATCAGCTGCTGCTGAGGTAGTTGGCTTTACTACTTGTGACCTGATCACTAGGAGAGCTGGTTTGTTGACCTCACGAGGGCATAGCAGGATGTTGTGCTTGGGCGCACAGGGACATTTGGCGCAATCCTCGGGAAAAGCAGTTTGTATCTTTCTGCCCTTGTTTCAGAGAATTTGGGCAGATTTTTCTTCTGTCCACAAAGTCTCTGCGCCCGCGAAAGGAAAGCGCAATGAAGTCCGAATAACCCCAGATTTGGTGATCTTCTGCGCATACCTCACACTGCTTGTCATCACTTCTGTACGTACCTGCTTGATGTACCTCTGTCGGTTTTCACCTGTACTTGAGCTCTTGACTCATTTCTAGTGCCACCTGTATACTTTCTGGAGGTCGTGCGTGCTTCTGACACGTTGAATAGAGCTCTATCTTGCTTGTCTATGAAAGCCAGGAAATCTGATTACTTGGACTGCTCTGAGTCTCGCTGCAACTCCCATTGGCGCGATGTCTCTGGGTCGAATTTCTCATTCAATATATGTAAATACTATAAAGAAATCCCAATGTTCGACAGGGAGACCCAACGACTAAAGTTGTCTGAGTTTTTCATGAGTTGTGTTGGCCATATGTTGCAACTCATCTGCTGTTGGCTGGACTTTGAGCACAGGAAGGTGGAGCAGCTGCCGCAGGTGATCACGGCCGATTAAATATTTCTTATCGTACACCTGATTCAAGCGCTCCCAAGCGTCATTATAGTTCTCTTTTGTGAGTTGCCACTCACCAAGTGCTCTGGCTGCACGCCCAACCAAGGACTTTTTAGATATGAGAACTTGAAAGCCGGCGACACCTTATCGTTGTCGTGGATGGCAGCCTTAAAGCGCTCGTGAAAGCCTATACACTTCATGTAGGAACCATCAAATTCGACCCAAGTGTTCTTGAGGTCAGGTCGTGTTGATGGAACGGCATACTGACCTGTACTTGGATTTGGTGATTGTCACCGCCTCTACTGCTAGGACTCTGTACCTCAGGGTTTAATTCAGCTATCTTTTCTTGCAAAGATGCACCCGCATTGAAGTAGTCTGTCCTTAGCTTTTCGATCTCTTCCATTGTATAAATGTGTATAATTGAGGTACAGGGCACGACGCTTAAAGAAGAAGCGGTGCAGTATAGGTTTACTTATTACTCACATTCAGTCTCAACACAATTGGTTACAAGTAATAGTACGAAAATCATTTATGCATATTCTTTTTACTGATTTCTAAAATCATATAAAATGAAAAAAAAATTGTATTAATTAATTTATGAATACAAAAGTTCTATTTACGAAGTAATTCATGACATTTTTCAGCTAAGCATAACGGTCTAGTGAATAAGAGACTCCTGCTTAACTAGTGATATCACTGATTCATATTCATGGTATTTTTCATCAGACATAAGTCACTTATGAATAACCAAGTTACACCTACTTAGTGATATCATTGTTGAATATACACCAAGAAAGTCACTTGGTGAACGCCAATGACATCCCCATGTTAATTTCATTGATGGATTCACCTCAAATTCCTCGGGTGTAGCTTCCATTCCTTGATGAAAAAGGTGAGGATTCCTCGGTGAATTTTTGGAAATTTCGTACTGGGATGTTCTTACTCTTACATTCATGTATATAAATACTTATACATTTATACGATATTCATTTAATACTTACGCAATTGTGGCGTTCGATACACTAGCAGTGTTTTAATTAGCCTCAATTTAGTTTCTACTGGTGTTATATTTGAGAGTAACCAAAGCTTACGTAAACCACCATAGATTCTTCCCATGGTGTAATTTATTTGATTTTCAGCCGAGAGAGTAGTGTTGATCCTAAAACCATGGAGATAGACTGAAGGCAAAAGCAAGGTATTAATCTGCTTCTTTGAAATCGCAATCAATTGTGAATTAGATGGATTGAGGGTTAGGCCATTGCTAGAAAATCCACATTCATTCTACAAATTAGGTCCTCTTGTAAGCCAATTGGACGAGAAAAATAAATTTGAACATCATCAGCATACAAGTGGATCGAAACATTCGAGCAAACATTGGGCAGATCGTTAATAAAAAGACAAAATAGTATAGGTCTCAAAATAGAGCCTCCCACCCGCAATTCATATATTCAGATATCATTTGTTCAACATTTACCCTCTGGCTTCTGTTAGACAAATAGGGGCATATAGTCACTTTTGAACTCCAGTTTATCTTAGACCTGGGTTTATCCTATCTAAAAGTGACTATGAATGTGCTCCATAGTCTTTTATAAGGCTCACTGCTCTATCATGAAAGCCAAAGTAGCTCTTCAATTTCATACACAGTATTTGATGATTTACTCTGTCAAACGCCTTTGAAAAATCTAGCAAACAAAGAGCAGTGACATTATCCAAGTATTAGTATTGAATCCGTATATCATCAAGGACTTTGATCATTGCAGTTTGACAGCTGTGGTGAGAACGGAAACCAGATTGAAACAGAGACAGCAAGTTAAACTTATCAAGGTGGCCAGAATTTTTTCAAAAACCTTTGACAGGCATGTTAGTATACTAATCGGTCGGAAATCGCTACAATACACTTGCTGGATCGTGGAGCATAGGTTCCAGTAAGACAGCGAATATCTTGCCATATCTTGGACGGTCATGAAGTGGGGTTAATTGAAGCAGTTATTTCTCTGAACTTATTAGCTTTACTATTTCTTACTTCTCTTCGGAATTCAGCTTTCGATTTTTAATATAAAATAAAGTTTTCTTGAGTATTGTACTTTTTAAAGAATTTCCAAGTCTTGTTTTTATCTCGTTGCAAGGAACTAAGTTCTGTATTCCACCCAGATACAGTGTGTTTTGCGGGTTTAGGGAAGCTTTGTGGTATTGAGGTATTTGCAGCTAGTCGAACAAATTTAGTAAGGCGAGCGGCCTCTTGGTTAATGTGTTTTTGAAAGCTAGGCCAGTTAGTTAGGTCAGTTTTAAATTTGGGAGTGAAGCGAGATTCAGTAGGGTCTTGGTTAGAGACAATGGTTGAGATAACAGGGAAGTGATCACTGTTGTAGAGATCGTCTAGAACCTTCCAAGAGATCTTTGGATATATTTCGGGGAACAGGTTGTAATGTCGATGTGCGTAAAAGTTTGGTGTGTGGAAGAATGCGTAAGGGGGCCATCATCTAGAATTATGAGGCAAGAATTAGTTAAAAACATCTCCCAGATTGACCCTCTAGCATTCGTTTTGGGAGAGCCCCTCAAAAGACACTCCAGGAACTAACGTCACCTGCTAAAATGACTGGAGAATTTATTTGATTTAGTATATTTTCAAGGTCGTTTACGGAAAATGATTGTTCGGGATGAATTTATATGGATACTAAAGTGAATTTAATTGATAGTTGTACTTCGATTGCCAGAGTCAAAATGTTTGAATTTATAGGCATTAGCTTATGCGTTATATCTTTCCATATCAGCATGGCTATACCTTGTTTGGCTGAGGTGTTGTTATCGAGGTTGTGGACATAACCGGTATACAATTTGGGGGTGTATGGTTTGAAAATATAAGGACAGTGTGTTTCCTGAAGAGAAATTACACCTGGAGAAAATTCTTTCATAAGTATACTTAACTCATTTTAGTTATTTAGGAAACCTATAATGTTCCATTGAAGGATTTTGAGCAATTCTTTTGTTAAGTTTGTTGTTGTATTTGAAATTTGATGTTCTAAAATTATTTTGTCACTAATATGGTGTTCAGAGCCTAGACTCCGCGGCGCGGATGTTGAATCATCCCTGCTCACAGAAGAGCTTGGATGATTCAAAACCCGAGCAGCGAAGTCAGAAGTTTGGAGCTCATGATATTTTATTCCATTTCGACAACATTGTGATCTGGATTTTTTTCTACGAAGTATTCATTTTTCAATTAAATTTTAATCTAAATCACTTAATCACTTAAGTGTTAAACAAACTTTGGGTCCGTCATATTAAATTTGGTTTTTGGCATTTGTGGCACTTCCTTATTGACCGCAATAAAACATAAATTAAAATCAACACAATAATTTAATTATAGTCAAAATTTACTATAAATATTGAATGCATTTCGGTCTTATTTGCAGACCATCTTCAGCGAAATACGCAAATACAATGCAAAACAAAAATGACAAAAATTAGAAGAATTTTATGATATAAACAAAATGACAAAATAAATAAAAACAAAAAGGAAAGAAAACATGAGATTATTATTTGGCAAGAAAAAATAAAATCGATTCGATGGGGCTATTGTCTATGTTCATTAAGTTTTCTGTGATTGAAATGTAAGCACATTCATAAGCATCTAATTTAAAGGGATATTGAACTGTTTTAATTAATTTATAGTTAGTTTCAATCGGTTTCATTAGATGTGGTTTATCATGGTCCAAATCAAAAGCATGAGCGGCTACTGCTTTGCTCACATCTCTCTTATCGATGTAACGATGATGTTCTACGATCTGACTTCTTACCGCGCTCCTCGTCTGTCCAATGTATTTTTGCTGGCAATCGGGGCGGGTAATTTGATAGATGCCACTCTTCTCGGAGAAAGGCTTCTTAACTTTAGTAGAACCTAATAATGTTCGTAGCTCGTTTAAATACATGATTGAGTCGATTTGTGATGCAAGGTACATAGGTCATGGAGACTCGATGTTTGTTTGAGTTTTTATTTGAGAGAAAAGAGTTGAAAAATTTTCCCTTCTCACCCTATCTGAATATTTCTTTACTATGCTATCGATCAATGATTTTTTAAATTCATTTGTTTTTGCTAAATGAACTATGTGTAAACTAGTTTCGATTTTCATCCATTCGAAATTAGTTACCATTATAGTAATTTAGCCATGTTTCAACTAGAACTTTATGAGCTACATTTAAAAATGACAAAAAACATGCATGACGTTAATCTCGAGAGTTTTACCATATACCAATCAACAATTTTTCTTCTTATCTAACGAATATTTTAGCTCGGACGAAATGGAATTATTAAATCGTGGGTTGATTTTTTTCTGTACAACCATCACCCATCCCAATAATTGATGTCATCGCTGACATTGAAGCAGCTATTCAGTACAAGCCATATAAAGTGAAGAAACAAATAAGGGAACAAGCAGCACCTATCATAGTTGAAACTAAACGAGCAGCCAACAGCAAGAAGCTTGACAACGACACCGTCAAATGGAATAAAGCTCTATAAGGATTAAATAAAAGAGATGTTTTCTATAAAAAATTAGATAAAAAAAAAATAAATAAAGTGGTAATTTTAAGAAAATCCGATTACAATAAACGAATGCTTCAGTCGATTACCGAAGATAATTTCACTCTTTTTAAGAAGTCTCCTCTAAACAAAATGATAAAAGACGCAAAATCAGTAATCGATCGTATAAAACTGGTTTTTAATGTTAATATATATACCTTGAAAGAAATTAATCCACAAGCTCTGCTTATTTACGGACTACCAAAAAATCAAAGGGTTGAGCTGAGCGCGCGGTTCGGACTTCTAAAGAGGTTTTCAAAAAAATCATGCAAGAGGAGAATGACCGAGAGAAGGCTTTATACAAATATTTAATCACATTTCGAGCGACACCAACCAATCATCAAAAAATTCACCATCGGAAATGTTGCACGGTAGCCAACCTCGCACCATATTTTCGGCCATGTTCCCAGGAGAGCAATGAAGTCAGCATCACTACCAAATTTGGAATCGAACAAAAAGTCTACGCAAGGTCCTATACAAAAGGGAATCGTTGGGTCCTTGGACTGATCACCACCATCATACGGTGCAGACATCTAGAGGCAACATAAAACGACGTCAAAATCATTTTCGAGCACGACAGCATACAGAAACCAGAGACGAATTAGCTACTGAAGATTTCGACACCGACTTAAGTGCAGTGCCATTATAGTCCCCTGACACTGCTTCATACATCAGTACTGGAATATACAACTAAGTAAAAATAGCTCAGACTAGCCCCGTGGCTCTGGTAGCCAAACACCAGAACTTTAAACCAAAATGTAGAAAGCAACCACGCAGAGAATAGAACCGAAAGCAACACCAATACTCAGACGTCATATTTCCCCACATATGATAAATAAGGCCCGAGGGAGTGATGTAATAACATCTTTAAAGTTTCCATTCTAGTACACTAAACAATCAGTTGGTAACACAGCTGGTATTTTTTAATTGTCAGTCACATTGTCACTCTTTTGCAAACCTCAAAACCTAGCTTACGTTTTTTTTTTTTTATAGATTTAAGTTAATTGAATAAATCCTTCTATTCTTTGAATTAATTAATCATTTCTTTTAATCACAACACTAATTTCATTAACTATATATTTAGCAAGTTAAAAATGTAATGCAGATGTAAATACGCTATGTAATACAAGCAGATCTTTAGTTTTAAGCAAGATTGACTATGGGCTCATCATTTATGGGGACTCACCAAAATCAACGCTAAATATTATTAAACCGCCTTACCACCAATGTGTACGAAGAAGCTTAAATTCCAATAAGTTCCATAAAAAACATGCTGTTTGAAGCTGGACTTCACAACTTCGATGGAAGAAAAACATCAACTAATGCAAAATTGTATAGAAAACTGGCCTTCTCAAACGGTTCTAGTATTGAAAATGATGTACTTAATCCAATTAAACTTAAAACTATTCCCGTTAAACAATATGGTAAATACACGCATCATTTTCCTTCGTGGAACATGACACCTAAATCATTTACAATGTATTTGCCAACACATCCAAACAAGTATTTTCCCAAGCCTTTCTAAGCCTATCATCAAAATTAAAAAAGAAGGATGGAACTTCGTTTTTTCAGACGGCTCCAAAACTGCAATCAACATATCTTTTACATCAGTTCAAGAAAACGGCTCAGTGATATATGTAGGGCTACTTAATAATACAGCTTCTATATTTACTGCCGCGGACCTTGCCGTTCTCAAGTCCATAATAACATGCGCTTCATACACTGGAAAATTTTGTATATCATCAGATGTATACCTGTAATAAATGCACTAAAAAATCCCGATCGCAATACTGTAATAATTTCTAAGATCCGGGACTGTCTTATTAGAAAACCAAACAAATTTAAACTTATGTGGGTACTCAGCCATATGGGTATAAACGGTAACAAACTTGCAGATGAGACCGCTTTAAAAGCCCATCATGCTCCAGTTTATTACATTGAACCTGTCACCAAACTTGATTTATTACGCTGCATCAATCAAGAACTTAAAACCAAACTGCTTTCCGAATGGAACAACTACACTCATCATTACTCAGCAATCAACCACCAAAAGAATCAACCTATCTTCCCCATCACTATTTCAAAACTTTGAATTCAACTTTCATTAGACTACGCCTTGGTCATACAGTCATTACACACCAACACCTTCTTCGTAAGGAAAGTCTGTCTACATGGCAGATCTCTAATCGAGATCAATCATATTTTGATCCCCTGTCCAGCTACAACATCTCATCAAAACTCAACATCAAATGTATCCACCTAAGAAGCTTTAAAAACCCATAGTCAATGTAAAATTGATATTTAACCTCTTTTTATAGGCAATATGACAAACCTAAGCTTGGCATAAAAGTTACAAATGAAAATATAGATAAATATTTAAGCTCCTTTTTGTAATTGAATACTACACACTGATTTTTGACCCATTATATGTTATGAATGGCGAAATTCGTTAAAATATTATCATCTGAATACAACCTTTATTACTTCTCTAACGAAGAAACTATTTTTGTAATCAAAAACCACTTTTTTGTGTTTATCTCATTTCACTCTATAAATATCAAATTTTTAAAAATAACCTCTGCAACACAAACAGAATTTTTGATATCGGATACCATTTTTCGTTTGTACTCACTTTCACCCTATAAATACCAAATTTTTGAGAAAAATATTCCTGAGGCCATCAACTCAAAATATAACCTTTCAAACACAAAAAGATTTTCTTTCATCCTTCAAATTGCAATTTAAAAATAATACTTGAAGCCATTTTCTAAGAATCAAACGCAGGTAGAGTTTTTTTAATCGAATACTTCATTTTACCATACAAAGTGATTTTTTTTATTTTAATAGTTATTCCCGCCGGGCGCGGGCTTATAGGATATAATATGGAGTGCTTGTTTTTATTCGAATGCGGAGCTTTCATAGGGGTCGCTGTTGAAATTTCGGAAAGTTAAAGGCACTGAGTTTTCTGCACGTTGGAGAATAAAACTAAAAAAGAAAATATTGAAATCTTTAAAATAATAAACAAACACTTATTAATTTCAAGAATTACTTCAAATAAGAAAAATTTAGAGAGAAAATAAGCAAATTATGACTTGCAATTGAAAGCAGCGATACGATATACTCTAAGAGTTTATCTTACCGAAAGTGAAATACCGCCCAATATCATGGCCTCAGGCACTGTCCCGCAAAGTAATTAAGTCCAACCTTTATTGCTTTCCCAACACAGAAACAATTTTTGTATGTGAAAACCACCATTTTATTTTACCCCATTTCATTCTATAAATAGCATTTTTTTAAAATAAACTTTCAAACACAAAAAGAATTTCTTAAATTCGTCAATTTTTCATTTTTAACCCATTTTACCCTACAAATAAAAAAATTGAAAAAGGGTATCCCTAAATCCATTTCCTGAAAAAAAACCTTTTTCAAATATAAAAGAATTTCTTAAATCGGACTATTTTTTTTATTTTTACCCCATTTTACCCTATAAATACAAAATTTGAAAAAGAAAAATCTTTAATTTCCTAAAAAAAAACCTTTCAAATAAAAAAGTATTTCTTAAATCGGACATTTTTTAATTTTTACTCCATTACACCCTACAAATTGAAAATTAAAAAAAAATACCCTTGAAGCCATTTCCTAAGAATAACCTTTGAAGCGCAAGTTGAGTTTATTTAATCGCATAAGTCTTTTTAATTTTATCCCATTTCACCCAACAAAGAGAATTTTTTCAAATATTTTTGTAGTTATTCTGCTATTCGGGGCGGAGACGAAACCAACAAATCAAAGATCATTAAAATCGGTCCAGCGGTTCTTGAGTTATAAGTGTTGTAACTAAAACGACTTTGTTGTATATATTAAGATGTGAAAATGTGTTTGTCTGTTTGTTCCACTATACCGTCTAAAATACTTAACTAATTTTCACGAAATTTGGTGAAAAGATTCCTTGGATCTTAACAATGAACATAGGCTACTCTTTTTTCAAAAGTTGAGATAAAATTTGTATTAATTTATTAATTTTTAAAAAGACTGCTTGAAGTGTAACTTCATTGATTTGTAATCTTCGATTCTCTTTTGGTTGCATTCTAATTGGAAATACCATTTCAACGAAGTTAACTTTGTGCAAGTAAAAAAGAATCATCTGTCTGCTCTCTTTACTCCACTTGATTAATCGAAATTATCTGAGTGACGACAAATGAAAATAAAACAAACTCGAACAATAAAGAAAAGCACAAAGAAGAATGAGAAGGGGAAATTTTAGCTTGGAAGCTCAGTTTACGTTAGATCTGTTCATATAATGCAGTTCTGACATAAGGTATGTTCAACGTCAGGGGTACCCTGAAAAAGCACTGAAGAGTTCATTTTAGTTTGTATCCATCACTTTCTTTATTTATTTCTTACCACATGTCCGATTTCAAAAATTCTATTTGTGTTTGAAAGACTGTTTGTAGGGGATGGTTATAGTCATATTTTTTTTTTTAATTTTGCCATTTGTAGGGTGATATAGGGTAAAATGTAAAAGGCGTTTCTGATTGACAAAATTCTACCTGGGTTTGAAAGACAAATTTTAGGAAATGGCTTTAAGGATTTTTTTTTTTATTTTGATATTTGTACGGTGAAATGGGGTAAAATGGAAAGAACATCTCCGATTGAAAAAATTCTACCTGAGCTTAAAAGGTGATTTTTAGGAAATGGCTTAAAGGACATTTGTTTTTAATTTTCAATTTGTAGGGTGAAATGGAGTAAAAATAAAAAAAATGTCCGATTTAAGAAATTCTTTTTTATTTGAAAGGCTGTTTTTAGGAAATGAAAGATGTTCGTTTTCAAATTTTGTATTTATAGGGTGAAATGGGGTACAAATAAAAAAAATAATCCGATTTAAGAAATTTTTTTTTTTTTTTGAAAAAGTTTTTTTTCAGGAATAAGGGATATTCTTTTTCAATTTTTTTATTTGAAGGATAAAATGGGTTAAAAATGAAAAATTGTCATATTTAAGAAATTCTTTTTGTGTTTGAAAGTTTATTTTAAAAAAATGCTATTTATAGAGTGAAATGGGGTAAAAATAAAATTGTGGTTTTCCAATACATTAATACAATTTTTATCTCAACTTTTGAAAAGCCTGGCGTTGGACGGGTAGATAAACCTTAGCTTCGCATAAAAATTACAAAAGAAAATACATATACTTTTTGAACTACAACAACAACTTAAAGGTCCTACCACTTTGGCTAGATATATAGCTGTTTCAAGGGGTGCCAAGGCGCCTATCATCAGTCTCCTCCTTGTTGGTGTTAAGCTTTAATCCAATTTTAATTATTATGAAAAACTTTCTACAGTTTTTCATAATAAAATTGGACTGCTGGATAAAGCTCAGCACCAAAATTCAATGAAATTGACGGAATAAAGAATGGTCAAGTCTATTAAACTGACATTCTAAGTATGAATAGTACAATAAATAATAATAATAAAAGAAAATACATATAGTTAAATATTAAACCTTATATTTCTAATTGAATATTTCTTTCTATTATAATAATTTCTAATATATAATGCACTCACTTTGTGGGATTTTATGTGACATTTTTTCTACATGCAGTTTATTTGCATTGTGTTCGATGAGTGATCGGGCCTTGCACTGAATGTAAACTCACGCTGTAACGTACCTTAGGTTCATTTGGAAAGACTGATCGTAAACGATGCAATTTCTTCTTGCGATTTTTAAGCAAGTTGGCGAGGGGCGTATGTGGAGGCCGGGGTAGTCAAAATCGCTGAGCACAGATTACCCACATGAAGATGAGAATCCACGGTAGCCATTTTAATTTGCCTACAATCTTGAACTGTCGAATACAAAAATTGTTTCTGTGTTGGGAAAGCAATAAAGGTTGCACTAAGAGGATCATACTTTTACTAATTAAGGCTTTCATAACGTGGAGTGGGTTAAAACGCAGAAGGTAGTATTCGACAAAAAGTAAAAAATTAAATTTCTTTTGTAATTTAATGCGAAGTTTAGGTTTGTCCGTGCGAAGCCGGGCCAGTTTATGAATAAATCAGTTAATTATGAAAACAACGGAAACTCTGTGAGAGCTTTAAAGAGGGACATGCTTATGCAAGCTCATGCAACCATACTATTCACACTATAAGAAGACATGTCGCAGTTTGTTCATGGAAGGCAGCTTTCTTATATTTCATCTTCTAGGTCTTCCTATCAGTATATAAGCTTTAAGTCGCGAAAGTGTAAATTTTTTGTATTTCATGTTGTCTGTGATTTGTTTTGAAAAAGCATTACCGGTCGATTTGTTTGTTTTGTGCGAGTGTTATCTTAACATATAAAACAAATATACAACACTTATAACTCAAGAACGGCTCAACCGATTTTAATGATCGTAGGGTGACATTTGGTAAAAATAAAAAAAATTGTCCGATTTAAGAAATTCTTCTTTTGTTTGAAAGGTTTTTCTTAAAAAAAATGGCTGTTGGTATAATTTTTTTTTCAAAATTTTGTTATTTGTAAAGTGAAATGGGGTAAAT
Source organism: Leucozona laternaria (assembly GCA_932273885.2). NCBI lineage: Eukaryota > Metazoa > Arthropoda > Insecta > Diptera > Syrphidae > Leucozona > Leucozona laternaria. Next base: position 161,764,649 of record OW026366.1, on the reverse strand, counting down.
TAGAAATTTTTTTTTTATTTATTTGAATTTTGTTATTTGCAGGCAGAAATGGGGTAGCAATAAAAAAATTGTTTGACTTTAGACATTATTTTGGTGTTTGAAAGGTTATCCTTAGTGGATGGCCTTAGGGTCATTTTTTTCTAAAAAAATGGTAGTTATAGTGTGTAATGGGGTAAAAATTAAAAGTTGTATTCGATTTCAAAAATTCTTTTTGTATATCAAAGGTTTTTTCTAGACTTAAGGAATTTTTTCTTCAAAAAATTGATATTTATAGGGTGATATCCTATTTTAAAAATTCTGTTTGTGTTTGAAAGATTATTTTTAAAAATTAATATTTATAGAGTGAAATGGGATAGCACACAAAAAAGTTATTTTTAATTACGAAAATTCTTTCTTTGTTGGGAAAGTAAAGGTTGGACTTATGTGATCATATTTTTACGAATTTCGCATTCATAACGTAAAGTGAGTTAAAACCTAGAAAGTACCTCAAATATTTATCTATATATGTAATGTTATTTTTATACGAAGCTCAGGTTTGTCTACCCGTAAGAAGCCGGGCGGGCCAGCTTGTAATATATATGTTATAATAATAATGAACTAGTAATAGTTCAAAAATATAAATTATATCATATTTTACCTCAGAGCCGGAAGTCCTGGTAACTTGAGTTCTTATGATAAACGATTATAATTTTAATTATGTGTTAATAAATTATAATAATATTAATAATTGTAATTTTTGTGTTATTAACTTGTGACAAAAAGAAAAGCAACACAACCAAAACTGATCCCTGAAGGACCCAAAGCTCCACTCCCATCGCATTAGATATAATATAGTATTGCCAACCTTTGTTCTTTGGTTTATCCCGATTTGTACGATTTGAACCAGTGCAGTTCACTGTCCCTAATCAAATACATTTCCATATTTCGCACTTTCAATTGTTTTTAACGCAATTGAAATCCAAAAACACTGCTATTACAGAATTCTTACAGTTAATTTCTTTTTCCAATTCATATATTTAACGCGGTTTCACAAGACTGTCCTTTCCTTAACCCCATTTGATCTTGTGTTAAAATTATATTATATTCCCCCAGTTGTAAGTCGCTGGGCCTTGATATTTCACGAGCTGTTACTCGTTGAAGCATCTACATAAATAAACTAAACACAAAATCTACATACTAAACTAAATACGACAATTTTGATTTGATTGTGTGTGTCTAGGGATTCAAAAGCTACCAATTCGTTTGGATCGTTCACCATACCATGTGAGGGAGAAATATATGGACCAACACGAGGAGTATAGAAACTACTCGACTATGGCTCAGGCAATGCATGCGGAAAATTTCAACATTCATCAGGTGTTAAAGTTTATTGGTAGTGTGAACCACGTGACGTGTAAAAAGTAAGTAACCTTATTTGTAAAATTTTTCTGTGGGTATATATTTTCTGGGAAGAGTACGATAACTAGGGTAAAATACAAAGATATGGGAGGGGGAGGGGTTGTCTAAAAAATGCCTTAAAATTAAAAAAAAACAACGGGAACACTTTCAATAATTTTAAAAACTTGTTCTTTTATTATTTGTTTCAATAAAGTCATTTATGTTAATAGTTTTTGAAATAAATATACTTTCAAACTCAAAATTTATCAAAAAAAAAATTTAAAAAAAATTACTTACAGGACAATTACAAATTTGTCCAACTTCTTTCCACTGTTTATCGGTGACATTTTTATTTTTATAATCTTTATGGGTGTCCTGCCATAGCACTTTACGGGTTTGGACACTTGAAATAAAAATTTCTGCGTATATTTTATCCATGTTATTACTTCGTCGCTCAGCGATGGACCGAAAAATTAAAACAGATTTGATTGCAGAGCGATGTCGCTTTGTCGCTTAAAAAAATCGCAAGTCAATCAGGGTTTATGTGGCCAACTCCATACGATTTCATGTGTTTTTTTAATTTTTTTGCGTCGCTCAGCGACTTGTTGCTCAATTGCTCATTGTGTGGCCGAAGCCTAATTCAAAGTTGTGAAACTAAGTACTGAATTGGCTTCAATTATTTGATGTCTCTATAAATTCTTAATCAAACACTGAAAACGAGATGGTTTTCTGTGTTCTAGTGTATGAGAAAATTGAAAATTACCAAAACTACTTTAAGCAAGCTTACATAATATACCAAATAAAAAATATGTGAGTGCTGGGACTGACGGTTAAATATGTGTAAACATCAACTTTTGTCCAAATGCCTAATTTTGTTCCTTAACTTACTCAAAAGAAACATGGCCATATTGTATAATAAACACTGCATTACCTATCTGTAGGCAGTGCTTAAAAAGTCTAGTGTTCAAAGAACGGCAGCGAAATACCCAGTGGCGGAACCGCTGTAACGAAATTTCCAAGCACTAAAAGGCTGGTGGTGAAGTGTCCAACGAACGGTGAATGTTCGGTACTGGAAGGTCCTGCTTCGTAGTTCACTCAACTTTAAGATGACTTCACATTACACATGGTTATTGTTTTTCGTAATCACTCTCTGAGCATCGACAAACAACAACTGTCAGCGGAGAGCACTTAAATCGTTGTTTCAATTAAATGACACCGTAGCCAAAATCCAAAGGATTAAAATATTCAGTTAGAACTGTCAACGAACTTGCAACCCTAATGAAACTACATCTTTCCATCGAGTAAAACTTACAAAAAGTTTAGTCTTAATTTTATACTTAACGAACCTCAAATGAATGTCAGATAGCAGGCGAATTATATATTTTGATGTTTTTAGAATATTTAGTTGCAGTTGTCAGTGGAAATCACTAAAATAGCAGTTTCAATCGATTGACACCACAGCCAATCGCCTATGGAATTGGACGCTGTGATTTTTAATGAATGTTAATTTTGTGCAAGTGCAAAAGTAGCCGATAACTCTGCAATTTGTTCAACCTCAGCAATTTTGTATATCCCAGCCACCTACGTCCCTCGCCTACGTGCTTTAAAATTGCAAGAAGAAATTGCATCGTTTAAAACCAGTATAATGTAAACGTAGAATTTAAGTTCAGATTTGTATCACTGAACGCACCCGGTATCCTACCATACCTACAGCCATTGACCTACCATATTCACAGTCAATTGTCAATCCCTACAGCTGAGGCTGACTGTTATTATTCTTGTTTTGATATTGTTTTCTTTTTAGTTTTTAGTATCGCGTCGCGTCAATTATGTTCGAGCAATAATTAAAAATTAAAGAATAAAATAGAAAAATATAAGTGTTAAAATGATAAAATCTAATCTAATCGTCGGTCGCGCTAAAAACAATTTGCTTTCGTCGCTGGCAAAAAAAAACAAACGAGTGGTCGCGATAAAATAAGATCTAATCGTCGGTCGCGTTAAAAACAATTTGTTTTGGTCGGGGCAAAGCAGATTTCGTAACGTAACGTGCTACAACGTAAAGTGCACGACGTAACGTTGCACAGGAACGTTCACGTTTTTTTTTTACTCTACCGCCAGCATAGATGTTAACACATCAATAAAAATTGAATAAAAAAGTAGTTTTGGTAATTTTCAATTTCATAAAATAGAAGACATAAAACCATCTAGTTTTCTGTGTTCGATTTAGAATTTAAAGAGAATTAAAGCCAATTTAGTTCTTATTTTCAAAACTTTGAATAAACAAACAGCAAAGTTTTTTAAAACTTTTGTTGTTGATAAATTTTGAGTTTGAAACAATTTTTTTCAAAAACTATTAATACAAATATCTAGGTTGAAACAAATTATAAAAGAACAAGTTTCTGGCTTTCAGAAAACATATAATTTTGTATTGTAAGTGTTGCCGTTGTTTTTAAACCATTTTTTTTTATATTAAGGCACTTTTTAGGAAATTGCTCCTCCCGCCTAAACGGGTGGAGATAAATCTCCCTCCCATAGTAAAAAAACCCTTGTATTTTATTCTTTTACAAAAATCCGTTATTATTTTGCGGCGCCCTAGTTATCGTACTCGTGCCTATTTTCAGTATTTTTATATAATTATTCTGAGTATTGATTACTGCTACATTTGGGGCATTGAGAGCAGTAGTGGTGTAAGCCTCATTTTTTCAATACTGAGTTTATTACACTATCATCACAGATACTATAGTTACATAGATATCGCACGCAAAGCAAGACGTACCGACGTACCAATTTGATCGAACCATACGAAGTATACCAATACATGATGTTACTCTATTGCGTTGCATTATCAAGATTCTCGTTATATATACTTTTTATTATATCTTTTCCTTTTTTATTCTTTTTTTTAAATTGGTTTATATGTTCTTTTTTTTTGCATTTCAGCTTGATGTGATTCCTTTTTCTACATTTTCATTTTAATGCAAGGAATTCTTCTTGGGCAAGGTTGTTTTTATTTTTTTTGTAGATAAGAGACCATTGGTGGAAAGTAACAGATTAAAGTTTAGAGTAGGTACACACTTTTGTGGTTTTTATTCAAGGAATTACTTAAGAAGCGGCGGGAAGGTTAATAAATAGAAATTAAAATAGGTAGGTATCTTGTCTTCGAAAGATGATGAAATATTTTCGAATTCTTTCCTCTGGGAAAATGTGTTTATATTATGGGTACGGAAATTATGAGGCATATTTTTGTTTGTGATGAAAGAAAGAGCGACAACAAAATCATTACGTCTTGCTTTTGGACTACAGACTACATAAATGTGTTTGTTTTGTTTTGTTTTTATTCTACGTTTTTTCAGAACATGTTTATTTTTTATTTTTGTTCATTGTAAAAGTATTGTTGCTGCTTGCGATTGCGATGGTGAGTCATGATTATGGTTCAAATTTACAGCGTATTTTTTTGTCAATTTCATGGTAAGGTCATTTTTTTAAATTCTACTCCCACTAAAATAATATATCCTTTCTATTATAAAAGTTTTGTTGATCTTTAAGTTTTTTTGCAATAAGTAATTGTAATCATGTATGCAGGAAGGTACCTACCATATTTTTTTCTAAATGCAATGAATTTGTCCAACTTCTTTCCACTGTTTATCGGTGACATTTTTATTTTTATAATCTTTATGGGTGTCCTGCCATAGCACTTTACGGGTTTGGACACTTGAAATAAAAATTTCTGCGTATATTTTATCCATGTTATTACTTCGTCGCTCAGCGATGGACTGAAAAATTAAAACAGATTTGATTGCAGAGCGACGTCGCTTTGTCGCTTAAAAAAATCGCAAGTCAATCAGGGTTTATGTGGCCAACTCCATACGATTTCATGTGTTTTTTTAATTTTTTTGCGTCGCTCAGCGACTTGTTGCTCAATTGCTCATTGTGTGGCCGAAGCCTAATTCAAAGTTGTGAAACTAAGTACTGAATTGGCTTCAATTATTTGATGTCTCTATAAATTCTTAATCAAACACTGAAAACGAGATGGTTTTCTGTGTTCTAGTGTATGAGAAAATTGAAAATTACCAAAACTACTTTAAGCAAGCTTACATAATATACCAAATAAAAAATATGTGAGTGCTGGGACTGACGGTTAAATATGTGTAAACATCAACTTTTGTCCAAATGCCTAATTTTGTTCCTGAACTTACTCAAAAGAAACATGGCCATATTGTATAATAAACACTGCATTACCTATCTGTAGGCAGTGCTTAAAAAGTCTAGTGTTCAAAGAACGGCATCGAAATACCCAGTGGCGGAACCGCTGTAACGAAATTTCCAAGCACTAAAAGGCTGGTGGTGAAGTGTCCAACGAACGGTGAATGTTCGGTACTGAAAGGTCCTGCTTCGTAGTTCACTCAACTTTAAGATGACTTCACATTACACATGGTTATTGTTTTTCGTAATCACTCTCTGAGCATCGACAAACAACAACTGTCAGCGGAGAGCACTTAAATCGTTGTTTCAATTAAATGACACCGTAGCCAAAATCCAAAGGATTAAAATATTCAGTTAGAACTGTCAACGAACTTGCAACCCTAATGAAACTACATCTTTCCATCGAGTAAAACTTACAAAAAGTTTAGTCTTAATTTTATACTTAACGAACCTCAAATGAATGTCAGATAGCCGGCGAATTATATATTTTGATGTTTTTAGAATATTTAGTTGCAGTTGTCAGTGGAAATCACTAAAATAGCAGTTTCAATCGCCTATGGAATTGGACGCTGTGATTTTTAATGAATGTTAATTTTGTGCAAGTGCAAAAGTAGCCGATAACTCTGCAATTTGTTCAACCTCAGCAATTTTGTATATCCCAGCCACCTACGTCCCTCGCCTACGTGCTTTAAAATTGCAAGAAGAAATTTCATCGTTTAAAACCAGTATAATGTAAACGTAGAATTTAAGTTCAGATTTTTATCACTGAACGCACCCGGTATCCTACCATACCTACAGCCATTGACCTACCATATTCACAGTCAATTGTCAATCCCTACAGCTGAGGCTGACTGTTATTATTCTTGTTTTGATATTGTTTTCTTTTTAGTTTTTAGTATCGCGTCGCGTCAATTATGTTCGAGCAATAATTAAAAATTAAAGAATAAAATAGAAAAATATAAGTGTTAAAATGATAAAATCTAATCTAATCGTCGGTCGCGCTAAAAACAATTTGCTTTCGTCGCTGGCAAAAAAAACAAACGAGTGGTCGCGATAAAATAAGATCTAATCGTCGGTCGCGTTAAAAACAATTTGTTTTGGTCGGGGCAAAGCAGATTTCGTAACGTAACGTGCTACAACGTAAAGTGCACGACGTAACGTTGCACAGGAACGTTCACGTTTTTTTTTTTACTCTACCGCCAGCATAGATGTTAACACATCAATAAAAATTGAATAAAAAAGTAGTTTTGGTAATTTTCAATTTCATAAACTAGAAGACATAAAACCATCTAGTTTTCTGTGTTCGATTAAGAATTTAAAGAGAATTAAAGCCAATTTAGTTCTTATTTTCAAAACTTTGAATAAACAAACAGCAAAGTTTTTTAAAACTTTTGTTGTTGATAAATTTTGAGTTTGAAACAAGTTTTTTCAAAAACTATTAATACAAATATCTAGGTTGAAACAAATTATAAAAGAACAAGTTTCTGGCTTTCAGAAAACATATAATTTTGTATTGTAAGTGTTGCCGTTGTTTTTAAACCATTTTTTTTTATATTAAGGCACTTTTTAGGAAATTGCTCCTCCCGCCTAAACAGGTGGAGATAGATCTCCCTCCCATAGTAAAAAAACCCTTGTATTTTATTCTTTTACAAAAATCCGTTATTATTTTGCGGCGCCCTAGTTATCGTACTCGTGCCTATTTTCAGTATTTTTATATAATTATTCTGAGTATTGATTACTGCTACATTTGGGGCATTGAGAGCAGTAGTGGTGTAAGCCTCATTTTTTCAATACTGAGTTTATTACACTATCATCACAGATACTATAGTTACATAGATATCGCACGCAAAGCAAGACGTACCGCTACGTCCCAATTTGATCGAACCATACGAAGTATACCAATACATGATGTTACTCTATTGCGTTGCATTATCAAGATTCTCGTTATATATACTTTTTATTATATCTTTTCCTTTTTTATTCTTTTTTTTAAATTGGTTTATATGTTCTTTTTTTTTGCATTTCAGCTTGATGTGATTCCTTTTTCTACATTTTCATTTTAATGCAAGGAATTCTTCTTGGGCAAGGTTGTTTTTATTTTTTTTGTAGATAAGAGAGCATTGGTGGAAAGTAACAGATTAAAGTTTAGAGTAGGTACACACTTTTGTGGTTTTTATTCAAGGAATTACTTAAGAAGCGGCGGGAAGGTTAATAAATAGAAATTAAAATAGGTAGGTATCTTGTCTTCGAAAGATGATGAAATATTTTCGAATTCTTTCCTCTGGGAAAATGTGTTTATATTATGGGTACGGAAATTATGAGGCATATTTTTGTTTGTGATGAAAGAAAGAGCGACAACAAAATCATTACGTCTTGCTTTTGGACTACAGACTACATAAATGTGTTTGTTTTGTTTTGTTTTTATTCTGCGTTTTTTCAGAACATGTTTATTTTTTATTTTTGTTCATTGTAAAAGTATTGTTGCTGCTTGCGATTGCGATGGTGAGTCATGATTATGGTTCAAATTTACAGCGTATTTTTTTGTCAATTTCATGGTAAGGTCATTTTTTTAAATTCTACTCCCACTAAAATAATATATCCTTTCTATTATAAAAGTTTTGTTGATCTTTAAGTTTTTTTGCAATAAGTAATTGTAATCATGTATGCAGGAAGGTACCTACCATATTTTTTTCTAAATGCAATGAATTTTTTGCTATGGAAGATCAAAAAATAGGCAACTTTTGTTATATTTTTTGTTAAGGAAAGCTATTTTTTTTAAATAGCTTAATCAATTTTTTTCTTTAATTGTCCAAACATGATTATAAAAATTACGTCTGTCGGTTTGTGTGTCTGTACCTAGACTATAATATAGAACATTTGTGTACAGCTTTAATAATATTTAATAATACACATGTCATACAACCGTTAAAGGAAACTTTTCTAACGGCTGAAACGATTTTGAAGAGTAATTGTATGTGTTTTATTGTATAGTCTTGTCAAACCATATCAAAAAGGGCCTCACCGTGAGCACACAATTACTGTCTGCTTTTTTTACTTGCTTTATAGGAAAAAATTGATTTTGTGTACAAAAACAAATTGAGGTTATAATCAAAAGTAACACTACTATGATCTAGAAGTCCAAAAAAGTGGGTTTCGTCATGTAGTGAGTTTGAGCCTATATTTGCTTCAAATTTTGTACAGAACATTTGATTGTAATTCTTCAAAACGACTTTAACGATTTTGAAGGGAATGAAAGAAAACCGCAATTCAGGTTTTTGGAAAAAAAATAACAAAAACTAGCATTCATCGTTTTTTGAGAAAATGGTCTTATGTTTGCGTTATTCAACATTCACGTTCATCTTTAAATGGTTAGACAAGCTGAAGTGCGTGCGATCCAGTCGTGCACATTTTTCATTCATCGATAGGGCCCTATTTAAAAAAACTAAAACCATAATTTTGTTGTATACCCCTCTTTACCCTATTTTTTGCCAACAAGATGCACCAACGCACGTAGGGTGAAAATTTGCTGTCCTAAAAATTACATCGCATTTTTTGTGTTTTATACTAAGAGGATAAGTTTATAGCTAATTTTTTTTTAAATTCACTTAATTGTAGTTTTTTTTTAATTTCCAACGTTTGCATTGGAAGTTGTGCTTGGAAAAATAGAAACTGTAGGTATTCAGAGAACATTTTTTAAATGAACATAAACCGACATAATTTCTTTTTATAATAAGGAAGTACCTGCAATATTCACCGGTCTCCGATAATATAAAATAAAATTAAAAATGTTTTCAAAAACATTTCGTCGTTTGCGTATAAACAAGTTTCTTAGGTTGGAGGAGCAATAATTTGTCTTAAAAGTTAAAAAAGGTTCATACATACCTAAATAATAAACAGTACATTATGAATGTACAATAATATAATTTAAAGAAAGCGCCCAAGATTTCTAAAATTTTAACAAATGTAGCAAGTTTTCAATTGTTTTAAGTTCGAGAGAATCTTTGCAGTTAAAAAATATAAAAAAAGAGGCCGGCAAAGTTTCCGAAAATTGTTTTTTTTTATGTTTTGACATTAAGTAATAATTAAAGCAATATATTTTAAATTTAATAGGAATTAAATAACTAAACAAAGCTAAAATAAGTAGGAACCTAACAAAAATAATTTTTGTTGTAACGTGTAGGTTTAAATAGTCCAATGTGATTAAGAACCTTCGTTCAGGGAAGTTCATATACATAAACAGGTTTCGGCAGCAAACCCAAGTTAAAATTTCGTATCTCTTGCTTTGATAAAATTTAATAATTTCCCTAGTAAAAATATTATTTTTCATGATAAGCTTTTAGGTTAATATATTTTTACAAAAGATGACTTGATTCCTTACCTTACTTCATCGCAGGTACATACATATTTATTTTTAACTATAAACAAAATTTAATTCAGCAACTTCTGTCACAAACTTAAATCTTTAATTCCTGATTTGTTGATATTTTTGCATAATAAATAATCCAAAATAAAGTTTACCTACCTATGTAAGTATACGTAGATATATAAAATTACTGGGTCATACAAAAATACCCTTACTTGGTGATTATATTTGTTTGCTTTTGACCAGTTTCCTTTTAAAATTAAGGTGTTTGTCCATATCTATGTAAACACAAAATATCCAAAAACCTCTAAAGAAGTCATGGATGATGGTTGGGTACCTATAGTTTAGTTGATACCTATATACATAACACAGGTACATGTATTTTAAAAAAATGTTCTCATTTCCATAAAATCTTTTATAATCCTTTTACATATGTAGGTACAAAAATTATTAGGCGCGATTTTGTTAACTATTGTTCAACTTGCCGGAAAATCCAAAGTTTGCCAACTTTGGAGTTGGCCTCAACTCGAGATTTGATCGGCAAGTTTAAAATTGGTTGATCAACTTTGGATTTTCCCAACTTTAGAATATCGAAAGTTGAGACAGTCAACTCCAAGTGAATATAACCAAATTCAGCAATGAGATAAGGGGTTGTCCAGGGGCTATTTTTTCTTTAGCTTTGTGTTGTTTTTGTGTAAGTTGAGCTTTTATAAATATCTCATCTTGTTTGCAGACCAGTTTATTATACATCGTATCAGTATCTTCTTCATTAAGAACTTCTTCCCAGTTTTCTTTACCAATAAGCTCATTTACTTCCGTATAACCTATGTACGTATTGTTGTTACAGTGTCGGTCTAATATAGGGTTGGATAATTATCGGTGATGCTACTCTCAATCACAGCGGAATTAATTTGTTTATCAACTCTGCTTACAAGAATATGATCGATTACTGATTTCGTCCCCGTCTTCGGATCTACTCTTGTGTATTCAGAAATAACATTTACCAGTCTCAATGAGGCAAGCATTTCCAAATAATCCTTCACATAGTTTGAGGTTGTATCACGAATATTAATATTCATATCCCCCATCACATTCATTTCTTCATTTCTTCCGATTTGCCCCAGATTAATTCCAATTCCAGCAATAAATTCTATTTTACTAAATCCTGGAGGTCTATAAACTCCAACAACGTATGTAGTTATATTTCTCTCAGTGAAAATAAAAATAAGGAAAACTTACTCCTGCCAACCCTCGCAAAAAAAAAATATGTATATTGCATTTGAGTTCATCTTCTTCTCAATATGATATTTTCGCTCTTACCGAAACCTGGCTTTATGACAATTATACTTTAACTCCGAGCTCTTCGACGAAAATGCAGGGTGTCCCGTAAGTCAACGTCAAGCGGGTATTGGGTGATAGGGTAGCTTGTACCTGTACTGGGAAAAATAATTAAAAAAATCTATCTCGCTTGGTTAAGTAATAATAGCAATATTTAGAGAAATAATGAAAATCGATACCCTAGGCCACATTTTTAGGTACTGTGGTCACAATTTTCGTGTATTTTCGTAAATTTCGTGTAGTTTTGTGCAGAAGAGTGTTCGTGAGGGATAAAATTATTTTCCCTTCTTGTCAATTTTAGCTCGAAAAATTTCTTCGGGCAGAAACTAGTAAGTTCTATATTCTGTCAAAAGCCAATTAAAGAACAACGAACAAGAAAAAAATGGCTGATGCTTACTTTTACTTTAGGTTTCATTTGTATTTGTAGAAGTGAAAACTTGAAATGTTGTTGATGCTATTCCGACGCTTGGTATGATCTGGAGAAGTTTGTAGATAAGACCGTTTGTCCAGGCTGTTTCGAACGTAGCTGAGATCGATAAATGTGACCGATGTTTTGAGCTTTGCTTGGTATGCTGCTTCTATGTGTGTGGTAAGAGCTAACACTTGGTCGCAGCAGGTGCACCCAGATCTAAAGTCTGCTTGTTCCAACAACAACAACAACAGTAAGCAGTGCAATCGGCCGATAACTTTCTGCTTTATCTTTGGGTTTCCCAGGCTTAAGCAGGGCGATGACTTTTTATTTCTTCAGTTTGTTGGGGAAGGTTCCGGTTTTCAGAATACTTGAATAGAACGAGCGAGCCAGTATTTGAAATGAGTTCCACTACGAAGGAGAAACTCAGGAAATATGCCATCTCCGCAAATTTTCCAGACTTAATCTTAAGAAGTGTAGCTTCAACTTCCTCAAGGGTAAAAGGTCTTGAAAACTCAATAATTTGTTGAGACTTTCTTTTCAGCAGTTTGAGACTCTGATGGATCATTCTGCTTTCTACTTTATTTGAAGGGGCTTTGTAGAGCTTAACAATTTTATCTTTTTGTAGATTCCTTGTATATTCTTAAAGATTTAAAGACTTCTCTTAACAAAAAATATAAATATTTATTGAGTCTCTCTCAAAGAATAGCTTGATTAGGAATGATATAAAATTAGAAAATTCTATAAACAAACAAATTGCAGAATACTTAATTTCAATATAATGAACAAGTTATTATAAACAAAGTAAGATTGATAAACAAATGAATATCTTAACACTCCTCCTCATTTGCTTACCAATCCACATTTGTTTCGTAAATATTCAATGCGAGAAGCAGGAAGAGGTTTAGTTAACATATCGGCTAACATACCTGTTACTAAGCTTCTCCTCCTGAATCAATTTTAGAGAACTTTGGTTGTCTTCAAAGAGAGTAATTGCTGTAGACTGTTCGCAGTTAAAAAATATTAAGAGTCCTCTTAGCCAAATTGCTTTTTTACATGCTTCTGACAAGGCAACAAATTCGGCTTCCGTGGTGGACAAAGAAACGCATGTTTGCTTTCGACATGTATAGCTAATTTGACCTCCAATTAGTAAGAATATGTATCCTGAGTTTGATTTTCTGGATACTCTGTCTTCTCCCCAATTTGCGTCTGCATAACCCACAAGTTTTTCTTCTTGATTTTTATTGTTGCTTAGTTGAATGTTGAAACTTGATGTTCCACGAAGATATTTTCAATTCTATCCAATCGGTTTGACTTGGTGAACTCGTCTCGCAAGCCAAAATTGAAATTGATGCTGCAATATCTGGTCGAGTATTTGTGGCTATACAGGGTGTCCCGTAAGTCAACGTCAAGCGGGTACTGGGTGATAGGCTAGCTTGTACCTGTACTGGGAAAAATAATTAAAAAAATATATCTCGCTTGGTTAAGTAATAATAGCAATATTTAGAAAAATAATGAAAATCGATACCCTAGGCCACATTTTTAGGTACTGTGGTCACAATTTTCCGAATTTTGCGGTGTTTTTATTTTTTACGTAATCCTTAGTAACCATGCTATTAATTCCAATCAAAAATTAAAAAATAAAAATTGTCCGTTTCGTAAGAAAAATAAAGTTCTACTGAGCCATGGTTCAAACAAATTTTGTAACCTAACTTTGACAGTTCATATCTTAAAAAAAATGTACTACTCTACCCTCGGCAAGTTGTTTTTAAGGTTGGCCCGTTTCATCAAGATTTTAAAATGGTACAACACTTGCTACTTATTCCACCGTACAAAATATTATCAACATTTAAAACGTTTTGGAGCATTTAAAGTTCTGCCTAAAAAATTGGAAATTTACGCTATTGATGTATTCTGGAAAACTTTAATCATAATGAAACAAAAGAAAATATTTTAATACAATTATTTTATTGATAAATCTGAAGCAAATGCTCAAATTGTCTACCCTCGGCACGAATACAGGCTCTGCACCGCCAGAAAAGATCTGTTCATTAGGCGCCCGAATCTCCTTGAATTTATTTCTTCTCCTGCTTCAAATTTTTTTGACGTAGTCCTTGTCTATTTTCAATTGGTTTGAAGTACAATTATTCTTTTATACAGCCCCAGTAAAAGTAATCGAGAGGGTTTAGATCCGGAGAACGAGGGGACCACAAAATTGATCCAAGGCGCCCAATCCACCTATCGGGATACTCCGTGTTCAGGTAATCCCGTACACGATGAGCATAATGCGCTGGGCGACCATCTTGTTAAAACCACATGTCCCGGTAGATGTTGAGTGGTAGATCTTCTAATAAAGTTGGCAAATTATTTTGTAAAAAATGCAGGTAGCTGATTATCTTGTAAAAAATGCAGGTAGCTGTTGCCATTTAAATTTTCTGGCAGCTCAAATGGTCCAATTATTTGTCAATTTAAAATTCCGGTCCACATATTTACTTTAAATTGATATTGAAAGCGGTCTTCACGAATTAAATGCGGATTTTCTTGGTGCCACTCATGTAAATTGTGTAAATGCAAATAACCGTCTTTTTTAAATGTTGATTCGTCAGTCCATAAAGTGTGGTTGGTTGCCGGGTCTTCACTATTCTTCACCAACATTGTTCTGCAAAAATCGACTCTGGGACCGTAGTCCCGAGGTAGAGTTTTAAAATTCGATGAGCAATGCTTTTTGGTATTCCAGTGGATCTTTCAATCGCACGTACTGAAGCGCTAGAATCACTTACAATTTGATTTAAAACTACTTCTTCGTTGTGTTCTCGAGGTCTCCCGGCGACGATGCCGGCCTTATGAGTAGTAGACAATCGTCTATTTTTCTTACGAAACTGACAATATTCATTTTTAAAGTTTTGATTGGAATTAATAGCATGGTCACTAAGGATAACGTAAAAAATAAAAACACCGCAAAATTTGGAAAATTGTGACCACAGTACCTAAAAATGTGGCCTAGGTTATCGATTTTCATTATTTTTCTAAATATTGCTATTATTACTTAATCAAGCGAGATAGATTTTTTAATTATTTTTCCCAGTACAGGTACAAGCTACCCTATCACCCAGTACCCGCTTGACGTTTACTTACGGGACACCCTGTATATTATCGGTTTTTCGCAAAGACCGTTGTATTAAAAAAACGAAGATGTCCAGAGGAGGAGGTGTATTGATTGCTTACTTACCGTATCGTTCATCCGAATTTGACGTTGACCAACTTGCAGTATGTGTCACATTCAACAACTCTATAGAAGTATTCATCATATTAAGTTATATACCGCCAGGTAGTTCACTTGAATTATACAATTTGCATATTATAAATACTCGTTATGTGTTAAATAATTTAACTTCCAAACAACACTCAAATGTTTTGGGTGATGTTAACCTATGTCATATAAATTGGATTCTAGACCCAGATGAGTTTTGTCTTATTCCCTTCAATGTAAAAAAATTTCATGATTCATTAGTTATTGATACGTTTGCCGAATTTGATCATATTCAAATAAATAAGTTCCAAAACGATTTAAATCGAATTCTTGACCTTGTTTTTGTGGATAGGGAATTTTGTTCTAACTTAATTAAAAACAGTAGCCCTTTATTTCCTAGCAATATTCATCATTAAGCGCTTTGCTTATATTTTAAAACGTATGAATATTTTAAACCATCTATTAGCAATTTATTTAAATTTTAAAAACACGTAGAAAATACTTTGAAATTATTTTTATTCGGGCTTTACTTTAAAAGCAAATTGAAAAAACTATGCTCCTGGGAGGCTTAGGTTCTTTTGTTATTGGGCCGCATTCAGTTTCCTACTTAAGCTCTCCCACATTTGAATGGCAGTGGCCTTACTCTGACATTTGTTTGGCAGAAGATTTTTGATTTATGCAAAATTAGGATGCTCCTGCCAAAATAGAGAATTTTGGGTCAGATTTGTTTTGTTTAAATTTGTCCTACAATAATTACTATTATGTAAATTTATTTGTCAAATGCTCAAATATATTAGCCGTGTTTTTTTTTGCAAGTCCATATGGATTTGTCGAAAAAAACGATATCGGGACTAATAGTTTTACACGTAAATACAACAACAACTTAAATCCATATAGACTTAGCTAAGTCCAGATAATTATTGGGACTTACGTACTGTAAGTAAGAAGTTCCTAAGTCCCGATGTCGTTTTTTTCGACAAATCCATATGGACTTGCAAAAAAACACGCCTATTATTATTATTATTATTCAAAATAGAAGTTTTTACTCACATTTTTTTAAAAATAAATTTAACTTAAATACAATTCCGTTAACTCCAGTCTTGACGGGTGATAAATCGAGTGACGTATACTGTCGCGCACTCTTTCACGTAGGACATAATGCCAAATTACGTTTGCTTTACGTTTACGAACATACGTTCACGTAAGTCACGATCCCAAACTAACACGAGCTTGGATTGTTCACGGAGGACGCTATTCGGCCCCTGATTTCGCTTCTTAAGTGTAGGTCTCCCGCAGAAGCAAATCCAAAACTCATGTAAATGCGTTTGAGTGTATTGTTAAAGGAAACAGTTCTCTTTCAGCATTTGGAAATTCGAATTGCAAAACATTCTCTCTCAGAGCCAGAGACAGGGCAAGACGCAAAGCGACAGCCCATAAGTAGCTAGCAGCATGGACATGCGCACACCAGGAAGCAGATTTGATATGGTATGCATTTTATGAAGTAATATACCTGGGTAGCGTTGAAAGCGTTGGTGGTGGCTATGTTTGCATGCAATTTTTTTCTAAATGCAGGTAGGTAGGGTACACATCAAAGTAGGTACATTTTGTTCCTTGTTCATGATCTTATATTAATAGGAAGTAATTTTAGTTTTGAAGATTTTTGATTTTGTGCGTGAGGCTGATTCCAATAAAAAGAAACTTTTGAATTATGTTACATACATACCAGTGACGTCTCGTCAGGGTGTGCATAGCACACCCTGATCGAATGGCGAAAAATTCCTCATCGAATCCCTCATAACACACAAAAACATACACCATAATACCGCCTAAGACACAGCCTACACAAGGACATAATTTATTCATCTTTCATAATTGCTCTTCCAAAATTCCTTCATCGTTTAGTGAAATTAGAGAAAAAATTAAGTAAACTCGTACGAAACCACACTGTGCACTTATTCTGTTGTATTCTTGTATTCGACACATAAACTCGACCAAGATTTTCAAACTGCCAACTACGCCTACTAGATTTCCCCAGTAGCCATCCCCATCGTTATTCATCGCCCGCTCTACATACACACATAATAATGATATAATGTAGTGAACTCGTGCGAAAGTTTTACGGGCACTTCAGTCTTTGCTCTTATTCTATTCTATTTTCTTTTGTATCTGTTCCGTTTCCTTAAAGCATCAAAAAAGGTCAAAAATTCAATGAACAATGCATCGACGATCTTCGCACTGTCTTTGTCAATCTTACGACATGAAGTTTACGTGAACTCGTGCGAAAGATATCTTCGCACTTGAGTCTGAGCTGCTATTCTGTTTTTTTGTAGTATCCGTCCAATACACCAAGTTTCGTTAAAAAAATGAATTACTTTGCTTTTCGTGTATTAGTTTTCAAGTGATTACAGTTTCGTGCTGTGGTTTTGCTTTTTGATGCATTAGTTTTTTTTTTTAATTCAATTTTGTAGAAAAAAAGAATTACTTATAACATTAGAACAATGATTGAAAGTGAAGTTGAAGATCGCGTGAATTTGAGGTGTGTCAATCGTTCATTTTAAAAGATTCAATCGTTCATTTGTCGTTCAGTTCAATGATTCGTTCTTTTGAATCGTTCATTTTTCAAATCATTTTGGTTTCAGTTTCATTTTTGTTGCCAAACGTTCATTCTTTTTTTTTGGTTGCGATTCAAAGATATATGTAGATAAAAAACCTACCTAACAAATTAAAAAAATAATACCTTTATTAATAACGCACTTTTTAAAGCACAAAGATCGCATCGTTCACATTGGCAATCAGATTGAATCGGTCTTTGTGATTGTGACCCGTGCCGTACACCAATGTATCCAAATTTAAATCGTTCACATGAACGATATACCTACGTTTCGTTCTTTCAAGTCATTCTCAATCAAATGATAGGTACAACGTTCAAAACAGACACTGAACACTGCCCGAACCATATATGAGAAAGAAACACAAGAAAGGCCAAACACAAATAAACGGAGTTAAACTGAGAACAAATAATTGTATGTAAATGTGGTGGGTTTTTGTTTTATTCATTTAGATTAGTTTCTTTACCTTTTCATGCGCTTCTATTTTGTTGTGTGTGTTTTTCTTTCTTTGTGTGAATTGATTGAGAATGATTGTCATGAACGAATCATACTTCGCGTCACCTCGTTTATTTGAAAACTGAAATGATTGATACTGGGATTGATTGTTTCGGTTTACTGTGATTGCAATCAATCGTTCTTTTTGGTTACCGGGTCACAAAGACCGAATCAATCACGATTGACACAGCTCTAGCGCGAATGATTTATTGGAAAAAGCGTTTAGTTCTTATAAGTATGCCGAAAAAAAAAACGATTATTGATGCGGGCAGGCCTAGACCAAATTTAAAAAACTTAAAATCAACGTACTAAAAAAGTGGCAAAGAATATGCGCAAAATTTTAATTTCGATTTGTATAAACAACATGACTGGTTGACGGGTCTGTTAAGCGAAATAAACTTTTTTTTGGCCGTGTTTAATTTTTAGAAGTCAAAGTAATGAAAAAGAAAAAGTGTGGAGCACTATTGGTTACACGGATCTAAACCATTTGCATGAGATCCCAAAGCATGAACTTTCCATTTCCCACAGTTTTTATTGGAGTCTTTTTATAATAAAAAAAAAACAAAATCATGACACTGTTTGTGTTTTAATTTCCATAGAGATAACACTAAATAGATTTTTTTCAGGAAATTCATTGCAAAATTCCCAATTTACTGATATTAAAAAAAAAAAATATTTTCTAGAATCGCACACCCGTCTACCCTTCCACGAAACGCCACTGATAGATACCTACATAGAGTAGGTAATTTTATAAATACAAATAATATATGTAATATATATAATGTAATTTTATATATATAAATATAAATAAATATTTTTGTATAATTTCGTTGCCTATGGTTTTTAAACCCCTTTTATTGATCGAAAAATCTGAAATACTTCGAGACGGTGGCGGTGTAAGTGAAAGATAATGGATTATTTAGATGCAAATTGGATTTTTTAAGTGACTGAGGCTTGAGCAGATTGCGTTACCGAGTGAAAGTGCCTAGATGAAATTATTTATGTTTTTATCAGGTTATTTGCATGAAGACAAAATGTCACTTATTTTCGGTTAGGTATCTCCTGAGCGTTTTTGTTCCTACTTCAAGTTTCAATTACAATCGAACCGACATAATACCTAAGTTTGTGAATACGGTGGTGGTATCTAAAAAGAATGATATAATGTCTAGAGTGCATTTGTAACATCAAATACGTTTTTTTCTTACAAACCTTTAAATAAAAAGATAGTAAAGCTGTATTTTGCAAATCCGTTAGTTTTGTGTATAGCGAACGAAAATTTGAGCCTGTTTACATAAACGTAGACGAATACGTTGAACATAACAAAACAAACGAAAAGAAAACATTGTGTAATGTGTATGAATCTTCCAATAATATTGTTAATTGTTTTTAAAATTTTGATATGCAATATTATTTAAACTTATTACAAGCTTCTGCACAAAAGAATTTAATTTTTCTATCAGAGGTATTGTTAATAATAGTAAATTGTAAGATTTAATTAATTAGAAATGGTAGATCGTTCTAATTTTGACATGCAGACAAAATTAAAAAAAAAAATCCCAGTACCTATTCATTTTTGAGTAAAATAAGATTTTCTTAAACGGGTTTTAAACATTTTTGTTTAAAATCATTAAGAATGTTAAAGAAGTTGCTTTTTGTTTAGTAAAAATCGGCCAAGTAGTTTTTAAAATATTGTTTTTAAAAATCCAAAACATATTTTTTTAAACATTTTGGTACGCAATATTATAAAAAATATATCAATCATTCTTCATACCAAAATTGATCAAAGTCAATTGACCCTTTTTCGAGAAAAGCGAAAATGAAAAAGAAAATACTTTGGGAGGTGCCATTAATAACCATTTTTTAACTGATTAAAACAAAATCTGTGGAGCTTAAGAAAAATAAGATTTACTTTTCGACTAAAATTTTTGTATGAGAGGTACCTACCGTTATATTTGGTTTAAAAAAAAAAAGTTCCAATTTTAAAGAAAATCGACCCATTCGTAGCCGAACAGTAGCATACAGAATACGGAATACCTATTTCCGTTGTGTGAATTTTTTGAGAGAAGCCTGAAACGCATTTTTCTTAAAATTAACTTGGTTATTAATCTTAATCGTAACAGCCGTTTTCGAGAATATTTGGTAAAACCAAAATGTTTGTATGGCATCTACCCGTTCTAGATGAGCTAAAACAAAAATTCGAATTTCCCCTTTAGGGAATCACATAAAAATACTCTGTACTAAGTTTGAAGCAAATCGGTCCACCCGTTTAGGCTCTAGCTCAAATTACACTGGACGCACCGACGGATGGCATGACGAAACCCACTTTTTTGGACTTCTCGATTATCGTAGTGTTAGTTTTGATTACAACCTCACAATTTTTTTCTTACACGAAACCAAAACTTGCGCAACAGCAACTAAAAATGAAATTCGCTATCAACGTTGCGCTAAAGCACCCAATTGGGTCATTTGGCCCCAAGATTCTAACTTTGGCTCCAAGCCCCGGGCCCGGGCCATCACGAAATGGACCTAAAATCGTAAAATTCACAAACTAAAGTAGGTAACTAATTTTACTAAAATTATTTGAAAAAAATTTAAATGATTAAAACTAGGTACATACCTACCTATATCAATTTAATGATTTTGTTTTAATGTTCTAAGGATGTTCTTAGAGCTTCAGAATATAATAGATGAAATAGATTTAGAGAGAGAAACAATCAGATTCAGTTTAATTCTGGAACAGTCTTAAGGACAAGACAAATTTTAATGGACATTTTGTAGATTTGTTTTAAAAACTTTCGCGATTAAAAACTCACTGCTTTATAAACTCACTCATGAACTTGAAAGGTTTTCTGAAAAATAATACTTGTGGCATTTATATTCCGCCTCCAGAATTGATACAAAAATGTCTAAGATAGATTTATATTATGTTTCCACCGACCACTAAACCGAGATTTGATAAGATTTGCCATAATCTTCTTCAAATCTGGAAGATTTACCATACAAATTTATTTCGTAAATCTAGAAGATTTCAAATAAATCTTGTTAAATCTTCATAGGGCAAATAGTTTTCAAGTCGAACAAAACAATTTATGTCGCGCTGAACGCATTCATTGGAAAATCTAACCCCTTCTTGCTTATTTTGCCAAACACGAAACTTTCTGTCTCACTTCAACTTCATACGAAAAATTAAACAACATTTTAATTTTGAGAGGTACTGTCAAAGTTAATCTATTTTTTAATCTTTTTGTGTGGTGGAAACACTACAAAGATTTAAATTGAGATAAACCTCCGGTGGAAACATATGATTAAAGTTACTTAAAAATATTTAATGTTATATAGGTACATACGAGTACTTAACAATATCTAATGTTGTTTTTTACAAAAAAAAATGGATTAAGTTACAAAAATACTAAAAAATAAATGATTGCGTATTTTTCATATTCTTAGTTACACATATCCTACTCCCATCTTTCTTCTAACAAAGCCATGTATGTATGTATGAACACACAACCACCGAAAACAAATAGTGATCGTTTTTTTTCTTTTCACTGATTGACCTACCCACCTACATTATACTAAATACATATAGGTATTTTGGCGCAATCCACTTGACACATTCATCATTTGGTGCAGTATTCCACCTGCAAACATGCAATGAATTTTTTTAATACATTTATTACTTAGGAACCTACGCAAAATTAAATCAAAACTATCCTTCATCTACCAAACAGTTCAATCACGACCTTGCACACCTACAGAAAGAAAAAAAACACTTCATGACCAAAATCTATTGCAATATCATAGATTTCTTTTCGCAATAGAAGCAAAAAAACTTCTACCAGAGTAGCCAACAAAATACATAAGTACAATGACTGTATATACATATAAGGTACACAAAATGCAACCAAATCGCAACGATCCCATTACCATACAGTGACTACGAACTTCCACCAAGTCACCCGTTCACAAAAAAATAGGACATACATAAAAAATCACCTATTTATTTATTTCTTTTTTCTAATGAAAGATCGTCATCCATGACGATTCACAAAATACTATGTGCGTACTCTGGCTTTCCATAGAAGATACTCGGCCTTATCACAGGCCCCGTCGTAATAGATTCGTACAATGAACATTGAAAAAAAAGCATCATAGTTCCCGTCATAAGAAAAATATTTTCACAAAATTGGGGCCGTGAAATAGCTACATATATCTGCAGCTAATAATGACTTGGTGGTAGCTCACTCAAGTGGTTAGTGTTTCATTCAAACAAAACATGCTCAATAATTCTGAATACACAATTTTTGGACGCTTTTTCGCATACAAGCATTTCTAGCGCATGTTTAAGTTTTTCGCTTTTAACAAAAGTCTTGAAAGTTGTTACGCCTTTAAAGGTACAGTAGTTATGAAGACGTACAATTTGAAACTGCGATTAAAAAAAAAGAATATCGGTATTTTTCACAAATTGTGACTTAGGTACTGTTTGCACAAAGAACGTTGTTAGTGAAGCCAAAAAGAAGGATTAACTGGACTTACTGAATTTTATCCTACCAAAGACCAAATATTCACGACTTTTATACAAATTTTAAAAGTATTTCTACTGACAAGAGAAGTTGGGTTAGTTGAATACGTAGATGAGGTATATTACGAAATTTTTAAGCAGTTATAACTTATAAATAATTCTTATTTTTACTTGCGATATAAAGGTTATTTTGGATTCTTAGACAAATCGAACTCGAGATTTAGATCAAACTTGACATTACGTCGATAGAAAAGAAGAAAAATGTAGGTCTTGCAAAAACATACTTCTGTCTGTCTGTTCGCCTACAGCCTAAACGGATAGCTCGATTTTCTTTAAACTTGTTACCTAGTGTTTTTTGGACATTCCCCCCCACACGTTTTTTTTTCTTCATGTTTTTAGGACCAAAATAACGCTATCTGCCATACAAAATGTTTGGCCAAAAGGAAAATCTCATTTTTCTAAAAATTGGCTGGACAGATTTAAAAAAAATTGTATACATTTTGATAGGTATAAGCTGCCTTTCAATAAAAAAATAATTCCGAAAAATGTGTATTAGTGGCACCTTCCAAAGAACCATTTTTTTTTTATTTTCGCTTTTCTTGAAAACGATTTAACTGATTTTGAACAATTTATTTTACGAAGAATGATATTATTATTAAGAATATTGTGTACCAAAATTTTCAAAGCAAATATTTTTTGGTTTGAATTTTTTTTTTTGAAAACTCAATATTTCAAAAACCACTTCGTCGATTTTTATTAACTTTGGCAAAAAGCAATATTTTATCAAAGGTAGGAAGGTAGAAATAGCGGCCCAAAGCAATCTAGCTCCTGACCCAATTAACGTTTCGATACCATAACTCGTATTGACCTGTGGGTTGAAAGTGGTTTTATCAGAGGGGTTTGCGGATATAGGTACTCCTTTACGGATCTGAAAAAGGTATACCCTTAGACAACTTAAGTCCGCTTACGCGGCTGTCTAAAGAGTCCAACGGATGTTGTAAAGGAATTAAAGGAAGTTAAACCTAGGTCTACTGCGTCGCGTTGAGGAAAGAGATAAAATCTTTGATCTTTATCTCAGAAAGTTCGTTCAGATCTTCAAGAAACGCCTTTCCAAATCTTTGCACTCTCAATCTGACCAGAACAGGGCATTTACAGAGGAAATGAACGACTGTTTCCTTCTCCTGCTGGTCCCCACAACTACGACAGAAACTATTGTAGGGAATCTCCAGCTTTGCCGCATGCTCTCTTATTGGCCAGTGACCAGAACATGTCGCAACGACACTGGCTATGTCTCACCTGGGTCTAAATATCAGGTCAGTTGTTAGGGATTTATTATAGATGGGCCATATATTGTGGGATATAACTTCCCCACCTGCGATTTTCACTCAAAGTTCGGGCTGGTTCAGGGAGGCTTTTCACATCCACACCTAAACTCCTCTAACTCCTTTCCTCACCCATCCTTTTGTCACCCCCAACTTTATCCTGGGGAACACAATGGATCCATTGAGATCCGAGTGCGATTACCCGGCCCGCCGTATTATCACCCCTTCTAACCTAACCTAACCCCAACTGCTATTGGATTCAGTAATAAAAATTAAGAATATATTGCCCTTCATTACTCCAAGCGGAATGTTTACTGCTTCCGCAAGTGAGCTATGAAAAGCTGATCCTCGCCTGGCCAGTTCGTTAGCCCGCTCGTTTCTCACAATTACACAATCACCTGGAACCCACCTAAGAGTGACCCTGAGGTTGACATTAAGGCTTGAGAACCCTTCCCGACATTTTTGAACCAATTTAGAGGATGATATAGCTGAATCAATGGCTTTAACAGCTGCCTGACTGTCTGTCAGGATAGCACTTTTCCGGTTGTAGTTAGGGTCTTCCCTAATTGCTAGTAATTCAAGTTCCTGAACCAACACCACACTCCATCTTTGAACCATCAGTAAAAATAGTTGTGTCGAAGTCTCTCGTCACGACGACGTCATCCTTCCAATCCTTTCTAGTTGGAAATAAAACTTTAAAATCCCTATTGATATCCAGAGTAGGAGTGCAGTAGTCAGTCGGCATTGAAAACATATGACTGGGAATCAAATTTGTGATTTTATTGTGATTTTATCGTTATCTAAAAGATTTAGATTCTTAGATATTTTATTTTGTTTTCATAGATAAAGGCTTTACAAAATTTTTATACACGCAGCTTTCTCAGAGATTTGATATTTAAATTATATCTTACAACTGAAAAATTGTTTTAATGGTTTTATGAAATTAATTTTGGAGTGAAGAAGAAGAAAATTTGAAGGAAAACTATGAATAAAACCTGCATTTAATATAGATTATAATACATATTTAGAATAAAACAAAAAATTACTAGATCAAAAAAAGAGAAAAAAAAACTTAAGACTAGTGGAATTACCAGGTTTGGAAACAAATTTTTTTTTTTTTTTCTTAATTTTTTGTTTTATGTATAAACAAACATAACCAATGTTATGTAAAGAAATAACTTTAGAGTGAGTGGGTAGCAATTAAAATCATTTAATTATTAAGTAACAAATAAATAAATAATTGAGTAAATAAATATATTAATAAATAAATAAATAAATAGATAAATAAATAAATTAATAAATAAATAAATAAAAAAATAAATAAATAAATGAATAAACAAATAAATAAATAAATATATAAATATATAAATAAATAAACAATAAATAGATACATAAATTAATTAATTAACAAATAAATAGGTACGAAAATAAATAAATAGTTAAATAAAAAAGAAACAAATAAGAAACAAATAAATATATATGCAAATACAAAAATATATTAACAAATTAATTTATATATGAATTAAAACATACCCAAATTTAATTTATTAAAAACAATATTTATTGAAAAAATGTATAAATGCTTATTGGGTTATTAAATGTTGTATTAATACATTCTTTGAGTCAATAGATCTTAAGCTAAATCTTTGGTTGAGAATTTCAATTTTTTCTGCAACTTGGTGTACCCCAGTTTCTGCATATATTCATAGTTGTGTGGAAAAATGCCACGGTAAATTTGTCATCATTTTCAAGGTTTTGTTTTGAGATATTTGTAATTTTTTAAAGTTTGATTTTGCACAAGTACCCCATACTGGGCATGCATATAGGATTATGGCTTGGAAAATTACTTTACAGATTATAATCTTATTGAATTTACTCAGGAGTGATTTCCTACATATGAGAGGGTATAACATTTTAGTAGCAATGCTTATTTTGTTGAGGGTATTTGTGATATGGTCACGGAAGGTTAATGTCTTGTCTAAATATACACCTAGATATTTGACAGAATCAACCCACGGGACATCACAATTATTTATTTTAAGCTGACCAAGTCGTAAGGCACAGGCTTTCCTTTTCCTAGTAAAAAAGATGGCCTGAGTTTTGTCAGCGTTAAGTTTAATTTTCCATGCTATGTAATAGTCGTGAATTGTGTTAAGAGCATATTGTAAGTCATTCTCGATTTCATGGCCAAAATTATTTGAATTATCAGCAAACATTGCTATTTCACAGTTCCATACTTCGGGAAAGTCAGCAACGTAGATAATGTATAATAACGGAGCCAATACTGATCCTTGTGCCACACCCGAGGTTATGTTTTTTAAACAGGAATGAATATTATTTAAGTTTACTTGAAATTGTCTATTACCAAGAAAACTTTGTATAATTTTTAAAGATATAAAGGACAACCAATCAACTCTAATTTATGAAGAACACCATCCTGCCATATGCTATCAAAAGCCTTTTCAACATCCAAAAGGACAAGACCTGTAGATTGTTTTGCAGCAATTTTTTCTTTAATATGATTACATATTCTTAAAACCTGATGGGTGGTGCTATGACCTTGCCTAAATCCAAATTGTTGATTCGGAATGACATTTGAGGTTTCAAGAAAATCCACAAGTTTTATTTTGATAATTTTTTCTATTATTTTGCTAAGATTACTAAGAAGACTTATTGGGCGATAACTGTTTGGATTGTTAGGCGGTTTTCCTGGCTTAAGAACTGGTATAATTTTTGCTATTTTCCATTTGGTGGGAAAGTATTGTAACTTTAAGCAAGCGTTAACAAGAAAGCATATAAAAGTTACTCCAATGATTGGGAGTTGTTTATAATACGTATTTTTCAGTGTATCTATTCCTGGTGCTTTATTTTTACGTGTATTTTGAATAATCCCTTGGATATTTTCGTTTGAAACATACATTTCTGTTGGCAAGGGTTCCTTAAAAGTATTTATCATATTGTCACACGATAATAATACGCCACTAAGTTTCCCACACTCTAAATTTTACTTCCAAAGAATTGTCATCAACAATTCTTTGAAAACAAACATCTCAAATTTAATTTCAATTTCCAAAGAATTGTCATCAACAATTCTTTGCAAACAAACATCTCAAATTTAATTTCAATTTCCGAAGAATTGTCTTCAACTGTACTTCGACAAACAAAACTCTCAAATTTCTTTAGTGCACCTGCAAGAATGCAATTCTAAGCAATTAATTCACATACTATTCACATACTATTTAAACTCTAGACAATTTCACAATCGAGGCAATTTGTATCTTACACGGGGAGAACGCTGAAGTTCGACCAAAATAAACTTTATTAAGAAACTCAACTTTGTTTTGTATCTTTATTGGCGCAGTCGGTACTCGTTCCCATACTTTAAAGGCGACGGTTTAATTTCAATACATGAAGAAAATTCATTAAAAGCTAGTTATATTTGAAAACCGTGAACTAATCTGTCGTGGACATTCCGTTTATTTGCGGAAGTAACATTCGTGTATATAAAAAAAAAATTTCATTAAAAAAGTGAATATTTTCTTTCTAATCGAGAAACCAAAATCGAAATAAATTATTGCTGTTTCCTTGTTAAAAGAGTGACAGTAATTGTGGTCTTCGAAAAAAAAAAATTATTAACAACCTTATACAAAATCATAAAAAAATTAAAAAAAACTACCTACATATATGTAATTTAGTAAACCAAAATAAATGAAATAAGTGTCACGTCTTACGAATCAAAATCACAGACGCGGACGAGTCAGAATAAAAAAAAAAAAACTGTTCCTAAATAATCTGAACCATACCATTAGACAACGATAGCACATAAATAATTACACCGGTAAACAAATAAGTGTAAAGAAAATAAGTGTTACGTCTTTCTAAAGTGATGCGGGAGGAGCTATATCGAAAGAACCTTATCAATACATTAGACAACGAAGATACACTGGGCTTTTATACAATATCTGAAGAGAATCATCATCGGAGGAAAATCCAAATCCAAAAATACTATCAAGAAGAAAGATTATCTGAAAGATAAGTTTAAATTCTAGTTAATTTTTTATTTTATCTATAAAATTAATTTTTTTTTGTTAATTAATTTATTAATTTTTTTTTAATTCTATCAAAAAAAAGGGCAAATAAAAACTGACAAACTTTTACAATTCTAAACCCTAAACAAATTAATAATAATATGAGTATTGTAACAAGCACTTCTGAAAAAATTAAAAAATTGCAATATTAAAAAAAAAAAAAACTATAGCAGTTCGTGTGTCATCGTTTTCTGTTTCTGTAATTTTTAATTAGTCTGGTTTTTGTTCTAATTCAACAAAATGGAGCAGAAATAAATTCAAGATTTAAATTAGTTAGTAATACTCTAACTCGAATGACACCATTTGACGGCGATAGGGATGCCTTATTTCATCAGCCAGGTAGAAATATTTTTACCAATTTTTAATCATCATCGTCGGCTCGACAACCGGGGTCCGGTCCTGGCCTCCTTCAACAAGTCTCTCCACCCATCCCGGTCTCGAGCCGCCGCCATCCAGTTGCGCACCCCAAGGCTCCGGGCGTCCTGGTCTACGCCATCTCTCCAGCGCAAGCATGGTCTACCACGCTGTCGTCTACCATAGAATGTACCACAAAGAACTTTCCGAGCAGGTTCCTCTTCGCTCATGCGAGCTAGGTGCCCTGCCCACCGGAGTCTACCGAGCTTAATTTTTGTCACGATATCTGCTTCAAGGTAGATTGCGTACAATTCATGATTGTACC
The DNA here is from genome assembly GCA_932273885.2 of Leucozona laternaria. Lineage (NCBI taxonomy): Eukaryota > Metazoa > Arthropoda > Insecta > Diptera > Syrphidae > Leucozona > Leucozona laternaria. The sequence goes on along the minus strand of OW026366.1, from coordinate 161,735,994 downwards.
GTCTCCGGAATCGTCCTTCCTCACATATGGGGCCAACAATTCTCCTTAAGACTTTTCTCTCGAACGCGGCTAAGAGGTCGGAGTGCCTTTTGCTAAGCACCCAAGTCTCGGATCCATATGTGAGTACTGGCAGGACCATGGTCCTGTACAGCAGCAGTTTTGAAGTTATGGTGAGATTTCTGGATTTGAAGAGCTTTGACAGACAGACTATAGTAGGCTCTGTTGGATTTGAGAAGCCGCCCGCGTATTTCTTCTTCTATATTGTTAACGGCTGCTACTATTGACCCAAGGTATTTAAAGGATTGCACCACTTCAAATTCGTGCTCCGCTACCTTGATTGTTTGACCAACTGTTCCTCTCGCATTCGACGCCACCATGTACTTTGTTTTACCTTCACTAATGTGCAGCCCCAGATTTTGTGCCGCCTGCTCGATCTGGATGAAGTATCATGTACAGCTTGCTCAGTTCTTCCGATGATGTCGATGTCGTCTGCGTAAGCCAGTATCTGGCTGGACCTGTTGACGATGGTCCCTCTTGTTGCCGTGCCAGAGTCACGGATTGCTTTCTCCAACGCCAGGTTGAAGAGGAGGCAGGCCAAACCATCCCCTTGTCGGAGTCCATTAAAGATGTTGATTGGTTTGGATAGCAATCCGGCTATTTTTACTTGGCTTGTTACGTTGGTCATGGTCAACCTACATAGTCGTGTCAATTTATTTGGGATACCGAATTCTCTCATGGCTTTGTAAAGTTCTACCCTGGCTATGCTATCGTAGGCGGCCTTAAAGTCTATAAACAGGTGGTATGTTGGGATGTTAAATTCTAGACATTTTTCCATCGCCTGCCTAAGGGTAAAGATCTGATCAGTTGTTGATTTGCCTGGAATGAAACCACACTGATATTGTCCGATGATGGTTTTAGCGTATGGGGTTATCCGGTCTTGTAGGATAGAGGAGAGTATCTTATAGGCGGTACTCAACAACGTGATACCTCTATAATTGCTGCACGTTGTGACATCTCCCTTCTTATGTATGGGGCAAATTATACCTTTTCGCCAGTCTTCTGGAATTTCTTCATGCTCCCACACGTGCACTATAATCTCATGAATAGCTTGACGTAAAGCTGGCCCACCGTGTTGAAATAGTTCGGCTGGTATACCATCGGCTCCCGGGGCTTTGTTTTTCTTTAGCCGGCCTATAGCCTTCTCAACCTCTTCTATGCTTGGTGGCGGCAACATAGGGTACTCTTCTTGAAGTAGTGGAGCCTCCACTTCTGCAGTGAGCTGACCATTTAGCAATTCATTGAAGTACACTTCCCATCGCTCCAGTATGCTTTGAGGATCGGTGATCAGATTTCCCTCTCCGTCCTTGCAGTATGTGCAGCGTGGTGTGTACTGCGTCATGTTTCGGACGGATTGGTAGAACTTCCGCGCCTGGTGCGGACCTCGCTCTCGGTTTTTCTCTATTTCACAGATTATGTTCTTCTCCCAGGCTGATTTTTTCTGTCTGTGAAGCCGTTTTTCAATTCTTCTGAGCTCTTTATATTCGTCTTCGCGTGCCCGCGTTCTATGAGATTGTTGCATTGCTCGGTACGCAACATTCTTACGTTCAGTCGCTAGCTTGCATTCATCATCAAACCAGTCGTTCCGATTTCTACGACTGCTGCCTAAGATGGAGTTGGCAGTACTAATGACAGTATTCTTAAGGCGTGTCCACTTCTCATCTACGCCCAGCTTACTTACTCTACCAGTTCTAGGGCGAGTCCTAACGCATTACCAAAGGTGTTGCTGGTGTTTTCATTGCGCAGAGCAGCCGTGTTGATTCGAACCTGATCGGCGGATGCATTACGTCTTCGCAAGGCAATCCGCCCTCGGAAAACCATACCAACAAGATAGTGATCCGAGTCGATATTGGCACCTCGGTACGTTCGTACCGTCATCAAGTTCGAGTAGTGGCGACGGTCTATCAACACGTGGTCAATTTGGTTACGAGTGACTCCATCAGGTGATACCCAGGTGGCTTTGTAGATATCTTTACGCGGGAACCTGGTACTCGCAACGACCATGTTTTTCGATGCTGCCAATTCTAAGACTCGAAGTCCATTGTCATTAGTGTTCTCATGCAAACTATGGGTGCCTGCGTAATGCCTGAATACCGGCTCCCGACCTATTTTTGCATTCAAATCCCCAAGGATGATTTTTACGTCATACCTTGGACAGGCATTGAGGGCCCTCTCGACTTGTTCGTAGTAAGTCTCTTTTTCTTCGTCTGAGGACTCCTCCGTAGGTCCGTGAACGTTAATGAGGCTGATGTTCTTAAATTTGCCTCGCACGCGAAGGGTGCATAGCCTTTCGCTTATAGCGTTAAAGCCGATGATGGCAGAGTACCCCGAGCACATGGTGTTTTGTATGACAGCTGTAGTATAAATCATAATCTTTCTTCTGTAGAACACCATTCCCTGTCCATCTTATTTCTTGAAGTGCTGTTATGGCAGCTTTATATTTTGACAGGGCATCGGCTAGCTGCTGAGCAGCTCGAGCTCTATAGAGCGATCGTACGTTCCATAAGAAAATTCGTAAATCGTTATTCCGTTTTCTTTGCGTGGGTTGTCGTCGTGAGATCAGTCCGTTTCCGAGGCTTGTTGTTGGCCTCGTAATTCTTCTAGTTTTACGGAACAGGGAATTAACCTGTTGCCAACCTGTGGAACCAGCCTGATCATATTAGCCAAACCTTTTTAAAGGCTTGTTTCACGCGGCCGCCGCGAAGAGGCTATGATCACACTTCCACCAGTCCGAATAGTTACGGCACGTGCATGTTTTCGTATGCTACATGTTATTCCCCCTATTCGGCTGATGGCTGACCGCCAATTTTTATACAATTTTTAATACCTTCGATAATATCCACAACAATTAATAATGTCAACCTTAAAGACAAAATAATTGGTAACGCTAGAAAAACTCTCTTGATACATAGCCATTTAACCACATGTGAAGAATTTAAGCTTGTTCTGATCAAAACTCATGGGGAAAAAGAATCGGTCGATGAAATTATAAATAAAATAAGGGCTTGTCGGTGCGAAACAACTATAGATAATTTGTATAAAAAATTAAATGATCTGCTTTGTAGATTAAACTGTGCTCATTTGATAGGACCAAACTTAAGAAACGAAGTTGCAAGCAATCAAAGAATTGCTCTCCATACCTTTGAATACGGATTACCAGAACCAGTTCGGAGTGTAATTGTAAGCAGAGATCCTTTAAATTTGCAAGACGCATATGAAATGATTAGAACAAACGCTTATTTGAATTATACCCATACAAAAAATATAATCAAAAACTATTTTTCAACAACTAACTATTATAAACCTGGGCAACAAAATCAAAATACTAATTTATTTTTAAAAAACGAATACAGGCAGAACAAGAATTTTGTAAACCAACAAAATTCAAGCCGACCATATAATTGGAATTCTTATAACTATGAAAATTCTAGACAACCGAATCAAAACTCAAATAATTCGAGGAATAATTTTAGAAATAGACTTCATAATCAAACTAATACTAACTCAGGAACTTCACGCAGTAAACAAAGTGGGGGTTATAATTCAGGGAACTCCCAGAACTTTGGTAATTCTTATCCTGAACCTATGGATATATCAGTAAATGTGGAGGAAAATCAACCAAATTTTCATATATCAGGCCTAAACAACTACCCTATATAGTAATTGACACTCCAGTCAGAAAACTTAGGTTTATTATAGATTTAGGTGCCGAATTTAGTATTATAAACCCTTATATTTGCAATCCAAAATGGAAAATAAATGACCATACGCGCACGCTAAAAGTTTTAAATAGAAATGTTCAAACAAATGTCCAATATAGATTTCCTCTCTTTAAAGAATTCAAAAGACAAAACTTCTTAATAAATTTTTTAGAATTCAGTTTTCATGAATATTTCGATGGCACTATAGGAAACAACATTTTAGTTGTCTTAGAAGCCGTTATAGAATACAAAAATAGATCGCTAATCACAAAAGAATCTAATATTCCAATATTTTTAAATACAGATGAAGAATCTTATTTGGAAAATTTTTTGACAAATTATTCTTTTGAATTACTCTTCAATGAAGAACAAAAGCATTTCAATGACACTTTTGCGTCTCACCTTAATTCTGAGGACACCTTCAAACTAAAAAAATTAATCAATTCATTTAAAGATCTATTTTTTAAGGAGGGAGATACTTTGACATGTACAAATCTAACTAAACATAGGATTATAATGAAAAACGAATCACCAGTCTATAGCAAATTGTATAGGTATCCCGAGGCATTTCGCGAAGAAGTAGACAAACAAGTTGAAGAAATGCTTCATCAAGGAATAATAAAACCTAGCAATAGTCCGTTCAACTCTCCACTTTGGGTGGTGCCGAAAAAAAGGGGTGATGGCAATAAAAAATGGAGGTTAGTCGTTGATTATCGTAAACTAAATGAACAAACGATAGACGACAAGTTCCCTCTTCCTAATATGGAAGAACTTTTCGACAAATTGGGTAAATGTAACATTAATGTAAAATTACCACTTTAGATCTTGTAAAAGAATTCCACCAAATACAAGTAGATCCAAGAGACCAAGCGAAAACTGCGTTCTCAACTAGACATGGGCATTTTGAATTTACAAGAATGCCGTTTGGGCTTAAAAATGCCCCAGCCACCTTCCAGCGGCTAGTTAACGAAGTCCTCAAGGAACTAATTAATAAAATATGCGTCGTTTATTTGGACGACATATTAATATTTTCGACTAGTTTTGAGGAGCATCTACTTTCCATTAAGAAAGTTTTGACTAAATTAAGGGTGTCAAATTTAAAAATTCAAACTGAAAAATGTAGCTTTGCCGATCTGTCTACAAAATTTTTAGGGCACATTATAACAAATAATGGGACAAAGCCAGACAGCAACAAAATAAAAACTATTAGCGAAATGAAAATTCCCACTAATACCAAAGAGATAAAACAATATCTAGGTATCAGTGGTTACTATAGAAAATTCATAAAGGACTACGCAAAAGTGGTCTATCCTATGGTTAAGTATTTGAAAAAAAAAATATGAAAATCAATTTAAAAGATAAGGAATATATTGTAGCATTTGAAAAACTTAAGCATTTACTCATAAGTGATCCTATTTTAAAATCACCTGATTTCACGAAACCATTCGTGCTTACAACCGACGCATCAAAATTTGCGATCGGAGCAGTCTTAAGTCAAAATGGTCATCCAGTGTGCTATGCATCTCGCACACTCAACGATCATGAACAGAAATACGCTACTAGGAAATTTCTAATACGTACTGACCATAAGCCACTGGTATGGCTTCACAATCTGAAGGAACCAAATATAAAGCTTCAGAGATGGAAGATAGTGTTAAACGAGTATGATTTCGAAATTAATTATTTAAAAGGCAAAGAAAACATCGCAGCGGATGGACTTAGTAGGTATATTAATACCGAAAAGCAACAAGATAATAAAAGTTTTAAAGAAATCTTTTATAAAGATGGCGATAATACTAGTATGGACGTTGAAGTCATGTCTACTGATAATACAATTCATAGCGGAATTGAAGACTATTAATTACATAGGTATAACCGAAAAATGTATAAATCTTTATAGAAATCAAATATACTTAAAGTATGGTGAGAAAGAGAAAGTAGTGACAAAAATTATAAATAAAAAATGTCAAAATCATATAACACTTGGGAAAGATTCAAACTTGCTAGAAATAATGAAGCGGGTCATAATAGATAAAGGAATAATGTGTATTTACTGTGAAGAAGATGAAATTTTTCTTAAATTTCAAGATAATTACGTAAAATATTTTCCAAATACTACTTTAACACTAATTAAATCTAATACTAGATTAATTGATATTTCGGATAAAAAACAAATACTTAATATTATAAAAAGTGAACATCTTAATAAGAACCATCGCGGTATAAACGAAGTGTTTCTCGAATTGAAGCAGCAATACTTCTATCCAAATCTCTTTAAACTCGTTACAAAGTTTATAAATAACTGCGAAACATGTCAACTTGATAAATATGACAGGCATCCAGTTAAAATACCTTTTGATATCAGTGAAACTGCTACTAAATTTAATGAAATTGTTCACATGGATATTTGGTTTCCATGCAGAAATATAATGTATCTTACAACAATAGACAAGTTCTCAAAATATGCTACTATACACAAGCTAAATGATAGAACATGGATATCTACTTTAGATTCTATTAAAGAGAGAATTAGATTCTTAGGGAAAATGAGTAAAATTATATTTGACAACGAAAGATGTATGTTGCATAGTGCGGTAGAACTATTCTTAAAAGAAAATAACATCGTTATTCATAGGACAACTGCTCATAATAAAACCGGTAATGCAGATATTGAAAGACTGCACGGTACTTTGAATGAACATCTGAGAATAATGGAAATAGATAAAATAAATAAAACTCAGAGCTTAGATGACAAAATACATAACGTCATAACAATTTACAATAACACGATCCATACAACAACAAAGTTAAGACCTTACCGTAGGGATATTGAAATTTTATTCGAAAAATATAAGCAAGACAAAATCAATCGTATTACTAGAAAAAATCAATCAAAGGATACAAATTATGAGTTGACCAACAACATAGTTAGAAATAGGGAAATTGCCAAGATTAAACCTAAATATAAAAAATTAAATCAGTTTAGAGTAGAAGATAATTACGTCATTGATACTAGTAATAAAAGAAATACAAAATATTCACGAAATCAAATGAAACGAAAAAATGCTTACCAAAATAATTAACTTACATTGCAGAATGTGGATTATACGGGCAATTTTTCTGGTATTTTTTGCTCCAAAAATAAAAACGCAGGAAGTAACTGTAACACCAATCAACACGGAATATGGCTTCACCATCTTGAAACAACAAAATGTACAAATTGTCAAGGACTACACTAAAATTTTACATATTTGTAATTTGACGGAATACAAGAATATAACGGGTGATTTTTTAGCTGGTTTGGTTTTGGCAACACTGGTTTTGACAGCTGACGTGTGTTTAGTACCTTGTGTCACTGTCAAACAGCTTCAGTTTGGTTTGCAATTTAACCATGGATCGTCTTACAAATGAACAACGCTTGCAAATTATTGAATTTTACTATCAAAATTCGTGCTCGGTTCGAAATGTTCATCGCGCGCTGCTTGTGTTCAGCGATGAGGCTCATTTTTGGTTGAATGGGTACGTAAATAAGCAAAATTGCCACATTTGGAGTGAAGATCAGCCAGAAGGATTGCAACAGCTACCAATGCATCCCGAAAAAGCCACTGTTTGGTGCGGTTTATGGGCCGGCGGCCTTATTGGGCCTATTTCTTCAAAGATGATGCGAATCGCAGCGTTACTGTCAATGGTGAACGCTACCGAGCGATGATAACAAACTTTTTTTAGCCCGAAATGGAAGTTCTTGACTTGCATGATATGTGGTTTCAACAAGACGGTGCCACATGCCATACAGCACGCGAAACAATGGCGCAATTGCGAGGCGAGTTTGGTGAACAGTTAATTTCACGTTTCGGGCCGGTCAATTGGCCGCCTAGATCGTGCGATTTGACAGCATTAGATTATTTTTTGTGGGGGTATGTCAAGGCTAATGTCTATAGGGACAAGCCCGCTTCGATTGACGCACTGGAAGCCAACATCCATGCATTCATTCGTGAGATACCGGCCGATATGTGTGAAAGAGTATGCCAAAATTGGACTCAGCGGATGGGCTACCTGAGACGCAGCCGCGGTCAACATTTGCATGAAATTATCTTTAAACATTAAATTGCAAGGTTCAAACTATCGATTCAAATAAATATTTCATTCATTTTTTCGAATTTTTTGTGTTTTTTTTAAAAAAAAAGTTCTAAACCTCTTAAAAAATCACCCATTATTACAAAATTTAGAAACAAATTTAAATGTTTTAAATAAGTTTTGAAGTAGCGATTACGATTTTTTTTATCAAGAAATAATACTGGCTAAAGACAAGTTGGGCCTTATTATTCCATCTATTTATAAAGACAAAAGACTTAAGCGGGGTCTTATAAATATTGGAGGCAAAGCCTTAAAATTTTTATTTGGGAATATGGACAGCGATGACGCTGAAGAAATTTATAACCACTTAAGGAACACAGATTTAAATAGCAAACTTCTAATAGAACAATCAAATGCTCAAGTCCAAATTAATAATGATTTGATTAAAAACTTAAGAATTGTTGTTGATCATATTAACCACCAACAATCAAATTTGAAAAACTATCTCGACCAGATAACGACTAAAATAAACACAGTTATTTCGTTTCCGGAAAAATTTCAACTGACATTTCAACTGTACGCTGATATAAATCTCATAAATAGGCAATTAGAAAAACCCATCGACGTTTTACTAGCAAGCAGACTTAACGTCTTACCTCATGATATTCTAACTGAACAAGAGAAAGATGCCTACAACATTACATTAGAGCACTTGTCGGACATGAAAAAAAGCGTTTTGTACTCTTCAGAAGCTTTAATTTTAGTAATTTTTGTTCCTAATTTCTCTTCCCTTATCTTTGAAAAAGCTTTAGTCATTCCATTCCCTAATGGCCAATTTCAAGAACTAGATTATCCAATAGAAGAAGTAATATTACAGGGAAATAAAGTATACGAAGCTAATAACCAATTGCAAGTCAAAAAATTACGTGAACACAAAAACGAATGCATTAGAAACGCTTTTAAAGAGAGTAATATTTGTAATCTAAAAACTAATAAAATGATTATTATAGAAGAAATTACAGAAGGGCTTGTCATTACCAAAAATATAGAATTTACAGAAATAACTCAAAATTGTTATTCAGAAAAAAATGTTTATAAAAAAAAAACATAATAAAATTCGCAAATTGTAATTTAAAAATAAAAAAATTAAAATTTGAAAACAGAGCGAAATTTCACAAATAATGTTATTGCTCCAATTGTACATGTTAATTTCACTAAAAACATTATTAATGAAATATCTTTAAGAAATCTTCAAATGGAAAATATAAAAAATAGAGATAAAATCGAGTACATACAATTTCAAAGTAATGTCAGTACAAGTTTTTTTAGTTTGTCTGTAATAATAATAATCATTCGAATTTTATTTGTATTTTGTACTAAACTAAAAGAAAAAAGAAATGTAGTAAAAACAAAAATACAATTAACAAATTTAAAAGACCCTTTTTCTCTTTCAAAAAATGTAAAAAATTCTACAACTGTGTAAAGTAGAATAAGAAAGAAAACATTGTATAAAAAACAGTAAAATATTGTTATAATCTTATATTGTAATAATGGATTCCGGAGACGGTACAATCATGAATTGTACGCAATCTACCTTGAAGCAGATATCGTGACAAAAATTAAGCTCGGTAGACTCCGGTGGGCAGGGCACCTAGCTCGCATGAGCGAAGAGGAACCTGCTCGGAAAGTTCTTTGTGGTACATTCTATGGTAGACGACAGCGTGGTAGACCATGCTTGCGCTGGAGAGATGGCGTAGACCAGGACGCCCGGAGCCTTGGGGTGCGCAACTGGATGGCGGCGGCTCGAGACCGGGATGGGTGGAGAGACTTGTTGAAGGAGGCCAGGACCGGACCCCGGTTGTCGAGCCGACGATGATGATGTAATAATGGATTTGTCTTGAATTTAAGTAAGTGATTTGCAGGGACTGCAAACTTTGAAAAGGGGGAGATGTCACACGATAATAATACGCCACTAAGTTTCCCACACTCTAAATTTTACTTCCAAAGAATTGTCATCAACAATTCTTTGAAAGCATACATCTCAAATTTAATTTGAATTTCCAAAGAATTGTCATCAACAATTCTTTGAAAACAAACATCTCAAATTTAATTTCAATTTCCGAAGAATTGTCTTCGACTATTTTCGACAAACAAAACTCTCAAATTTCTTTATAGAGAATTGTCCTAGCCAATTCTCTATCTCTAAAGATACATACACTTAGTGCATCTGCAAGAATGCAATTCTAAGCAATTCATTCACATACTATTCACATACTATTTAAACTAGACAATTTCACAATCGAGGCAGTTTGTATCTTACACCGGGAGAACGCTGAAGTTCGACCAAAATAAACTTTATTAAGAAACTCAACTTTGTTTTCTGTCTTTATTATATTGATAGACTCATCTACTGCGCTGTTAATTGGACTGGTGTCGTTAATCAACGGATTATTGAAATTTTTTTCGAATGAGTGCAAAAACGTTTGCCTTTTCTTCACTAGTCATCAGCAAGGAATTTTTGTGTTCCAAGTGAGGAATAAATTTGTTTTTGTTTTTAAGTATCTTGGCTATTTTCCAAAACGGTTTGGAATTTGGGTCAAGAGAACAAAGTTTTTCATTCCATGCCTTGTTTCTGAATTTTGAAATTTCGAAAGCTATTTGTCGTGTGTAAATTTTCATTTCATTTAAATCATATACCTGTCTATATCTTTGCCACTGACTTCGAAATCTGTTTCTCTGCCTTATTAAATTTAAAATATATTGTAGAAGTACAGTTTTTCTTGTCGCTTTTGATTTCTTGGGAACGGACTCATCAACACTGTCTAGTAAGGATTTTGTAAATAATTCAATATATTCATCTATTTGTCGGGGACAACTTATACTATCTATATCACAGGGTGTATTACGAAGACGGTGTTTCATTTTGGTCCTAAATGTATCCCAATCTAGGATTGCACATCTTTTTTTCTACTATTTAGAAGAATATCACAGTTTATTGGAATATGATCTGAACTGAAAGCGTTAATAGCCAAAGGCTGGGTAACTATTTCTGGCGAGTTCGTAATGATCAAATCCAATGTTGATGGCGACGACTTTTTATTGGTTTGGAAATAGGTTGGGCTATTTGGGTAAAGCAAGCTTACAGGATACCTCATTACGATATCTTGTAGTAAATTTCCCCACTTGTTCGCTCTTAAGCAACCCCAATTACGATGTCGACTGTTGAAATCACCCCCGAGTAAAAACTTTTCATTATTTGTAACAAGCTTCCTTAAATCACCTTTAAAGAAACAAATTTTTTGTGCATTAGGAGCTCCCCCAGGAAAATAAACTGAGACAATTTTGAATTTAGTACTATCATTCAATATTAAGTCAATACCAACTGTTTCAAAAATATTGGTTTTGACATTTGGTATTGATTTATATACTAAGTTTTTTTTTGACTACGATGGCAACTCCACCGCCTATTTCATCATCATTTCGATCTAGTCTCATCATCGTCGGCTCGACAACCGGGGTCCGGTCCTGGCCTCCTTCAACAAGTCTCTCCACCCATCCCGGTCTCGAGCCGCCGCCATCCAGTTGCGCACCCCAAGGCTCCGGGCGTCCTGGTCTACGCCATCTCTCCAGCGCAAGCATGGTCTACCACGCTGTCGTCTACCATAGAATGTACCACAAAGAACTTTCCGAGCAGGTTCCTCTTCGCTCATGCGAGCTAGGTGCCCTGCCCACCGGAGTCTACCGAGCTTAATTTTTGTCACGATATCTGCTTCAAGGTAGATTGCGTACAATTCATGATTGTACCGTCTCCGGAATCGTCCTTCCTCACATATGGGGCCAACAATTCTCCTTAAGACTTTTCTCTCGAACGCGGCTAAGAGGTCGGAGTGCCTTTTGCTAAGCACCCAAGTCTCGGATCCATATGTGAGTACTGGCAGGACCATGGTCCTGTACAGCAGCAGTTTTGAAGTTATGGTGAGATTTCTGGATTTGAAGAGCTTTGACAGACTATAGTAGGCTCTGTTGGATTTGAGAAGCCGCCCGCGTATTTCTTCTTCTATATTGTTATCGGCTGCTACTATTGACCCAAGGTATTTAAAGGATTGCACCACTTCAAATTCGTGCTCCGCTACCTTGATTGTTTGACCAACTGTTCCTCTCGCATTCGACGCCACCATGTACTTTGTTTTACCTTCACTAATGTGCAGCCCCAGATTTTGTGCCGCCTGCTCGATCTGGATGAAGGAATCATGTACAGCTTGCTCAGTTCTTCCGATGATGTCGATGTCGTCTGCGTAAGCCAGTATCTGGCTGGACCTGTTGACGATGGTCCCTCTTGTTGCCGTGCCAGAGTCACGGATTGCTTTCTCCAACGCCAGGTTGAAGAGGAGGCAGGCCAAACCATCCCCTTGTCGGAGTCCATTAAAGATGTTGATTGGTTTGGATAGCAATCCGGCTATTTTTACTTGGCTTGTTACGTTGGTCATGGTCAACCTACATAGTCGTGTCAATTTATTTGGGATGCCGAATTCTCTCATGGCTTTGTAAAGTTCTACCCTGGCTATGCTATCGTAGGCGGCCTTAAAGTCTATAAACAGGTGGTATGTTGGGATGTTAAATTCTAGACATTTTTCCATCGCCTGCCTAAGGGTAAAGATCTGATCAGTTGTTGATTTGCCTGGAATGAAACCGCACTGATATTGTCCGATGATGGTTTTAGCGTATGGGGTTATCCGGTCTTGTAGGATAGAGGAGAGTATCTTATAGGCGGTACTCAACAACGTGATACCTCTATAATTGCTGCACGTTGTGACATCTCCCTTCTTATGTATGGGGCAAATGATACCTTTTCGCCAGTCTTCTGGAATTTCTTCATGCTCCCACACGTGCACTATAATCTCATGAATTGCATGACGTAAAGCTGGCCCACCGTGTTGAAATAGTTCGGCTGGTATACCATCGGCTCCCGGGGCTTTGTTTTTCTTTAGCCGGCCTATAGCCTTCTCAACCTCTTCTATGCTTGGTGGCGGCAACATAGGGTACTCTTCTTGAAGTAGTGGAGCCTCCACTTCTGCAGTGAGCTGACCATTTAGCAATTCATTGAAGTACACTTCCCATCGCTCCAGTATGCTTTGAGGATCGGTGATCAGATTTCCCTCTCCGTCCTTGCAGTATGTGCAGCGTGGTGTGTACTGCGTCATGTTTCGGACGGATTGGTAGAACTTCCGCGCCTGGTGCGGACCTCGCTCTCGGCTTTTCTCTATTTCACAGATTATGTTCTTCTCCCAGGCTGATTTTTTCTGTCTGTGAAGCCGTTTTTCAATTCTTCTGAGCTCTTTATATTCGTCTTCGCGTGCCCGCGTTCTATGAGATTGTTGCATTGCTCGGTACGCAACATTCTTACGTTCAGTCGCTAGCTTGCATTCATCATCAAACCAGTCGTTCCGATTTCTACGACTGCTGCCTAAGATGGAGTTGGCAGTACTAATGACAGTATTCTTAAGGCGTGTCCACTTCTCATCTACGCCCAGCAAACTGGCTCCAGGACTTACTCTACCCAGTTCTAGGGCGAGTCCTAACGCATTACCAAAGGTGTTACTGGTGTTTTCATTGCGCAGAGCAGCCGTGTTGATTCGAACCTGATCGGCGGATGCAATACGTCTTCGCAAGGCAATCCGCCCTCGGAAAACCATACCAACAAGATAGTGATCCGAGTCGATATTGGCACCTCGGTACGTTCGTACCGTCATCAAGTTCGAGTAGTGGCGACGGTCTATCAACACGTGGTCAATTTGGTTACGAGTGACTCCATCAGGTGATACCCAGGTGGCTTTGTAGATATCTTTACGCGGGAACCTGGTACTCGCAACGACCATGTTTTTCGATGCTGCCAATTCTAAGACTCGAAGTCCATTGTCATTAGTGTTCTCATGCAAACTATGGGTGCCTGCGTAATGCCTGAATACCGGCTCCCGACCTATTTTTGCATTCAAATCCCCAAGGATGATTTGTACGTCATACCTTGGACAGGCATTGAGGGCCCTCTCGACTTGTTCGTAGTAAGTCTCTTTTTCTTCGTCTGAGGACTCCTCCGTAGGTCCGTGAACGTTAATGAGGCTGATGTTCTTAAATTTGCCTCTCACGCGAAGGGTGCATAGCCTTTCGCTTATAGCGTTAAAGCCGATGATGGCAGACTTCATTTTTTCGCCGACTAGGAAGCCTACCCCGAGCACATGGTGTTTTGTATGACAGCTGTAGTATAAGTCATAATCTTTCTTCTGTAGAACACCATTCCCTGTCCATCTTATTTCTTGAAGTGCTGTTATGTCAGCTTTATATTTTGACAGGGCATCGGCTAGCTGCTGAGCAGCTCGAGCTCTATAGAGCGATCGTACGTTCCATAAGAAAATTCGTAAATCGTTATTCCGTTTTCTTTGCGTGGGTTGTCGTCGTGAGATCAGTCTATGACAGTAATAATTTTTGTGCGAGAAAGAGATGCTACTATTAAGCCATGTTTCACACACAAGACATACATCAACATCATTATCACAGAGAAAATTGAAAAACTCAGTACACTTATTTCGAATACTCCTGGCATTCCAACATAGAACATTAAGAGAGTTTAATTTACTTGACATGATTATATAAATATTTTGTCGGAAGGGACGGAAAGTCGTTTGTGCTCATGTAGTTTGGCACTGATGATCTTACGAACTGTTTTGACTGAGCGTGAGTCATGGCTGGTTTTCTCTTGAGATTTGTTTTACCTCTTATCTCGAGATATTTTACTCTTCATGGACAGTTTATGTCAGTGGATTTATGGTTTCCCTGACAATTAGCGCATTTGGAAATTCCGGTGGCAGTGCATTCTACAGTCTTATGGGGTTGTGAGCAATTTGCACAATATGTTTTGACACTGCAGTTTCTCTCACCGTGTCCATACATTTGAGTGATTTTGTTTTTTAGTCTTCTTTGAAACTCCCAACGTACTTGGATACGGAGCACGTGACGTATGTTTTTTCTTAAATCCGCAATTTTTACACTTTGTTTTTCAAGGAAAACTATATAAAATACTTCTGTATAGTGTTCGTAGTTCTTTTTAACCATTTTTATGTCTTTACATTGTAGACCTAATTTACATAGTTCTGCTTTTAGGTTCTCGATATTAACTTCGTCTAACCCAAAGAGAACAACTTTGAAAGATCTTTCACTTTTGAGGTCGTGGGTGAAATATTGACACTTTTTATTTTTTAATGCCGCGCACACTAAATTATATGAGTTTGTGCACTCGCAAAAAATTTTAATACCGATGGATATTTTTTTATTAAATAATTTTCAATTTTCAATTCATTCATTAGTTCATGAACAAATTCAGAGGACTTTTGAAGTAGTTTAATAGGTGGGGCAATGGCTTTAGTGACATTTTCCGTCGTGGACATGTCATCATCAACTTCACCAGTGTCACGTGAATATTGAGCTTGTAAGGGGTGCCAGTAATTGTTACTGGATGTATCTCCTTGCTTTAACATAGTTAGATTGTTTTTTTTGCACTTTCGCGATTGAAGATCAAAGATCTTCGTTGCTTTGGCTGCGTATTCGCTTCGGAATTTTGGACCGTTTCGACTCGATAGTGCAACGTTAACTCATCTAAAAAATTTTAAACAAAAATTATTCTTATAACCAAAAATAACGGTACCTCCTATATGCAAATTTTTAAAAACCTTTAAGGAAATTTTTTTCCTTAAAACTTATTTTACTACCTAAGTAGTTGAGCAAATTAAGCAACGGATTGGAGTCAAATTAAAGGAATTGTATTTCTGTCGTTTTCAATTTTCTAAAGAACTAGAAGAGATTTTAACATCTGTTTGTTGGTGTTTGACTAACAATTAATATAAGAGCATTGAATATTAAAAACAAAAATACTACTTAATAACGTAAACTTTTGAACAAAATTAGTTTGAACAGCTTTTTTTAATTTTTTTTCAAAAGTTTTAGTTTAAAAATTAATTTTCCAAAAACTATTCACAAAAACAACATTATTTATAAAGAAGATTTCTGGCTTTATACAGAGATTTCTGGCCTTACAAAAAGGTATAGCATGGCATTGTGAGTGTTGCACTCACATTATTATATTATAATATTATTTTTTAATAATTTATTTTATGTTTTAAGTCAATTTTTCAGAAAATTGCTCCTCCTGGATAAACGGGGGGAATAGATCCCCCCTTGTCTCGACTCAACCTGCACGCTTTGTGTCGCACCTTATGCAAATCACCATGTATTACAGTGGTTTACTCATGCAAAGTCTGGTCAGCTTTAGGCAGATACCCTCCAATCCCACGTCCACGAAAGCTTTCTCCAAATCAACCAGACATGCACCCGTACACTGCTTTTAAGATTTTTTGCATTGAATATCAGAGAGCAGCTTAGACGTAGCAAGAATTATGTCATTTCCCGCCTTAAAACCGAACTGAGTATCCGAATGATATTGGTTTCCGCTGCCAACTTACACAGAGCTCTATTAATTATTAACTTTTTCAAATACCTTGCTGATTTTTGGGAGCAGACTTATCGACCGAAGATTCGCCCTATTGGAGTTATCCTTTCACTGGACCGCGCTGGATAATATTTATTATTTAAAGCGTTGTTAAACAGTGTGGTTGAATGTTTACTGCTTCGTAGAAGTCGTAGGATATACCATCGACTCCTGCCGACTTCTTTTTCTTTACTGAATCAATGATGAACTCCAGCTCCACCTTCGAAACTAACAGGGAACATGAACCGTTTGGCTCGGCGATGATGGCGTTTGCCAAGTGTTCTTCATTGAACCCAGTAAAACGGAAGGTTCTCCGATCGCCTTTGCGTAATATCATTACCAGGGTAGAAGTGGTGAACCAAGCCCCTGTTTCCAAGGTCATGGATCGGTGGATGCTTGCATTAACCTTATTCCTACACTTGCAGAAGAGCAGCCCCCACAGCTTCCACTTTCTCCCAAGGTTCTTCGATAGTAAAGAGTGCCATCGTCCAAGACGGTTTACTCTGGATCTAAGATTGTCAGAAGTACGTCTCTGTTCTCTGTCGTTCTCCGCACTTGTCTACCCTTTGAACAACAATTTGAAATATATAACCTATAATTGATAACAACACAATTCCTTAACCTTAAGAACTCTCTGTTTGATTTTTTTCTAATAAACTTCACAATAATAATACAATACTACATAAATTCACTTCAAGTTATGCATCGCTATCTGCTTGATAACTGAATCTTTCAAACAGAAAATAGCCAGGCCATGAAGTGTGTCTGGGTGGTCGTAGAGTAGAGCGATAGGCAGAGTAGTTGACTGGTTGGGTTGGATAGGTAGAATGTCGCGTGCGTGTCCAGGTGTAAGGAATACACACATCTTATGTATATTCATTAGGATACTTGTTGCCCGTTATTTGATAAACAATGTTGAAAGGTAGAATATTAAAAGTAACCTCGGTAGGGAACGGGTTTTATGAGCTCTATGCCACTGCTGTACATATAACTTTCTTTAAATAAATCAAATTAAAAAAATTACAAAAATCTTTGTTTTGTGCTCAAAATATTAATCGGGTTTGCTTTCTTAACGGCTCAAGATAAGCTATTAAAATTTTCAATGATGAGTTTCAATAATTACAGTAATAAGTCCAGATAATTTGCGGAACTAACTACATATTATGTTCCTATTATAGCCAACAATTGAAACTCATCATTAAAAATTGTAATTTCAAGTTTCAATGCACTTAAAAACCAAAGTCTGATTATTTGATGCAATTTTGAAAGTTAAACATTAAGATTATTAAAATTTAAAAAAGCGGTGTTGAATAAAATATGAAAAAAAAAATTACATTTTTTTCACTGAAAAAGCAAATCTGCCTTTCAATGAAAAACGCATATTAAAAAATCATTAAAGTTAACACAAATAATTAAGTGTTTCTTGTGTGTTTAATTAATATAAAATAGTTGTTTTGTGTTCAAAAGATATTTTTATACAAGTTCAAGTATTCCCCAAGATATGTTTACTCTGCCTGAACGTGAAAACTCTTTTCATTTGAGTGCATTAGTGCTTACGAGCTTTTCGAATGCGATTGATCATGATGATATTTCGCCAAAATTTATAAATCTCATGCTCCCCATCGTATTCAATTACTTACTTCACATAATCAACTCTAGCATATATGGCGGTGAATTTCCTGATGTGTGGAAAAGCAATTGCATTATACCTGCTCCCAAAATATCGAACCCTTCTGAATACAGGCGTATCGGTATTTTGTTGTTCCCGTGTAAGTTATTGGAAATAATATTGCATAACCAAATCCAAATTTATCTGCATGCACGCATTTTGAATCTGCAGCCATAAAAGTTACGTTGCGACTCTGGTAAATTTTGGAGTTGTTCTTTTTCTAGACTTTTCGCATTGATCGCCCTATCCTTCTTTCTAAACTCAAGAGAAATTTTTCTAGCACTTCACTTAACCTATTGTGCAACGTCCTCATAGATAAAGTTTAGCGAATAAAAACTGAGGTTGGCATTTCTAATCCTCTTATTTCCAATATCGGAATACCTCAGAGCTCGTTCTTGGGACTTCTGTTATTTTCGTTATTTATAAATAACCTTCCAATTGCCGAAATCATCTGTATGCTGATGATGTAATACTATACATTTTTCGTAAAATTGGTTTGATGGAGGACTGCATAGATAGGTTAAGTCAGGATCTTAGCTTTATCCTTATTTGGTCTAAAAACAACTATATGAAACTTAATCCTGCGAAGTCTGTTGCTATGTAATGTTCTAGAGATGCACCCAACCCTTTAGATTTCCTCGCGGTTGTTCTTGATAGTGGAGTAATTATCTATGTGAAGGATGTTAAGTACTTGGGTTATAGAATGAATAGAAGTCTCAGTTGCTGTAAAGTAATTTCAGGCGCCATTCAAAATATTTACTCTGGATTGCGAACTCTGAGATCTACCTCAGACTTCCAAATCCAATATGAAGAAACACCTCATAAAGTCATTAATTATGGCTTACTTTCCTCTTAACTATTGGATGTATCCAATTCTGGACCGAGGGCGGGGGCGTAGCGAGGGTTTGAGCCGTGGGGGTTGACTTTAATTGGAATGCCGACATATTTTAGGAATTAGCTGACTATAGATTTAGCATCCGTATTAAAGAAATAATAGTGCGATATTATGCATAGTCAATGATCTTCCATGAAACAATTTGAATATATTGGCGCAAAATTTTAAACATTTAAAACCTACTCTAAATCATTTTTAAATTCGACACCGACTCTAAAAATGAGTTTTAGAATGAGAGTCCACGCTTTGATAATTTTAAACGATATAAAGTATACTTTAACGCTAAAGCACTCGTCTAACTTTAAAAGCAGCAAAAAGCTTCTCTATCTTTTTTAAAGTATACTTTATCCATTCAACGTTTGTAATTTCATAACAAAAGTTTAAAGAAAAATGTTTGATGAAGATTTTAAGCATGTAAATCAACAATCACGAAAACTGTCTTAGCTTTAATTTGTGGTGCATGCACCCAGTAACCATTACCACGACAAAACAACACCATCTCCGACCCCCGATTCAATAGACTACGACACCAAACAATATACAATACAAACTTGTATTCGGTCGACCGCCCCAACAAAAACAAAAAAAAATATGGTACATAGTGTTGGACTACCATATCGCGGCAAATCATTTTCTGCTCACAAAATCGCCCGTCATCTTAGCTGGAAAGGTGAAATAGCTATAGGGGACACCCGGATTTGAACCAGGGACCTCTCGATCTGCAGTCGAATGCTCTACCACAAATCATAAAAAAACCTTACAAATGTGCTACAAACCTTCATTAAGTAGAAGTGTTGTTTAAAGTGTTTAAAATTAAGAAAAGGTTAGACAAAGGCTCACAACTAAACGACTGCGTTAACAAGTCGGTTTTATTTCTTAAACGAGGACTGTTTAAAAATTTGCGCCATTGTGAATTATAATGTTGAAGAAATATAAGACATTAATTATGCGATGTATTTTTTATAATAGGTTAATAATTATCAACTATTTATTTTTAAATTAAATTAATGAATATTTATATTATTATTGCAGAAATTGTAGCAGCAGTTTATTTATTTATAGTAAATAATTTTTAATAATAAAATAAATTATTGCATTATTATTGCAGCAGTTTATTTAATCAAAATAAATAATTTTTAATAAAAATATAAATTAATGCATTTTTATTGCAGCTAATTAATTTATTTATAATGAAAAATTAACAATACGTTCTGTCGATAGTTCAGCTAAATGGAAGAGAAAAAAAAAATATATCTGTTTGAGATAAATACCTTTTGTATCTTTGATGAGCTCATCATCTTTAATAATTTTTCTTTTCCTATAAAGAAAACAATAATAAACCAATCTGAAAGACATTCATATCGAAACAAATCAACCAAAATTATATATAAAAAATCGATCTCAGTAGCTGGATCCCCCTGCCCTGAATGTCCTTATGATACGACCGGTTGGCCAAAAAGTTGGTGGTGCGTTCTCATCTTCTATCAACACTAGATCATCCTCCTTCAAATTATCACGCTCTATTTTCCATTTTGATCGGTTCTGAAGTTCATGCAAATATGTTTCATGCCACTGCTTCCAAAATGATTGCGGCATTTGCTGCGTAAATGCGAATCGTCCCAGTGCATTTTTTGGGGTTTCATCGATTTGTTCTCCAAACAACTGCTTGAGAGGTATTCCGCAAATAAGGTGTCCTGGGGACAAAAAAATCAAATCATCTGGATCATCAGATATAGCAGTAAGTGGCCGTGAGTTCAGAATAGCACTTATCTGCGCCAACAGGGTTTGAAAATCGCTACTTGTCAGCTTTTGTTTCCCAACAACTCGACGCAAATCATATTTCATTGACTTCACTCTTGACTCCAAAAGGCCACCTTGGTGTGGTGCTGAAGGTGTAATGAAATGCAACTCCACTTTTAATTCCCTTATTTGTTTATATGAATCGGAGTCAATCTGTGACCAACTGTTCACCATTCTCGCTAATTTTTTCTCCACGCCGAAGAAACATGTTCCATTATCAATCCACAAATGAGTGCAACTACCACGGATGCCAGTAAATCGAAGAAATGATTTTGATCCACCATGAAATCTAAAGTAATTGACTTCTTCTTGGAATGGTTTCTTAATGCCGTAAAGCCTTTAATTCTGGTCCGTATTGTAATGATTGTTCTCGCTTAACTGAAATAATTGCTTTTTCCTCTTCTACTTCAGTGACATCACCTGTCTCTCGTGTACACTTATCTTCTCCATGTAACTTTAGATTATCTATATATCGCCAAAGCCAAGCTGTTTTTCGTATAAGACGACGCCAAAACAATGTTCGAGTTAGCAAATCTGACTTAGTATTTCTCAATCCATTCTCACCACGAATTTCGAATACAGCAACATTGATAAAGGCCATTCGAAATCATTTTTAATCAGCCTTTCTGGACCATTCCACCACGTCCTCAATGTTTCCAGTCTTGCTGGTGCTACTCCACGACTCAATGAATCAACTGGATTGTCAGCAGTAGCTACATGTCGCCATTAACAATCAGCTGTCAATTTAAGGATTTTTTGAATGCGATTATGTACAAATGGCTTTAGAGTGTCTGAATCTTTCTGCATCCAGTTCAATACTATTGATGAGTCAGTCCATAAAATTGTACGAGCAACATCAAAATTACATGCCTTCCTAATGACTTCCAAAAGTTCACTAAGCAGAACCGCAGCGCATAGTTCCAAACGTGGTACTGATATTGCTTTAACAGGTGCAACTCGTGATCGAGATGCGAGTAGTGTGCACAGTGTTTTATTTCCCTGTTCAACTCTGACATAAAAACGGGTCCGTAGGGTAACCGCTGGCAGTTCCAAGCCAGCGTGGTATTCGAATGCGTGCTAGTTCTGGTAACTGCGATTGGAATTGGTAATTTTTTCCGAATCTTGTGTGTCCCAACTTATTTTTGATTTCCATATTCGTTGCATAATAATTTTCGCCCCGACAATAGCCGGACCCAAATAAACATTTGGGTCGAATAACTGAGCAATTTGCTTCAATATATCTCGTATAGTCATCTTCCGTTTCTCTTCTGGTGACTGTGGTTGGAATTTAAACGTCAGTTCATCAGTACTACTGGAGAATTTCAAGCAGGATTCAGGAGTGGTTATTCGACCATTGATAATATCATCAGTGATCTCAGAGTGGTTCGAGACAAAAATGGGAGTTAGGCAAGGATGCAGTCTTAGTCCTAGTTTATTCTCCTTGTTTATAGACGACTTAATTGATTTTCTACCCGGTCTAATTGAAATTGCAGGAATTATCATCAAAGCTCTTTTATTTGCCGATGATGTGGTGCTGTTTGCCTATTCACCCCAAACCCTGCAATTTGATAAATCGATTGGAATTATACTGCCAATTATGGAATTTGAGAGTAAATTTGAACAAATCGAAGGTGATGATTTTTCGAAAAGGGTCTGGTCGAACTGCGAGGAATGAGAAATGGTACTTTAAGAGAGAGTCTATTGAAGTTGTGAAAACATGTAAGTATTTGGGAGTTACTATTGCCAGTAATCTAAGTATGGAAACCCACCTCAAAAATAAACTTGTTACAGCTAAAAGTGCCATAAACGCTACATGGAAACAATGTTTTTCGAATAAACTAATATCACATAATGTAAAGTATAAAGTGTTTGTTGCAGTGGCGGAATCAATAATGCTATATGCAGCTCAAGTATGGGGCTATGAAAAGTACGAAACTGTCGAAAAGCTATTGAGATATTTCATAAAAAGATGTTTCCGCTTACCCAATACCAGTCCCAATTACATGATCAATATTGAGACAGGACTTTCACCACTCTTCATAAAAACTCTGAAGTATCACGTTGACTACATTTCAAAGGTACTGGATATGCCAGATGAAAGACTTCCCAAAATCCTAGCATTAGAGGCGATCAGGAAAAAAACGTTTGGTATCCAAAGCTGGAGGAACTTGGGAGGTACTGCCAAATCAATTTAAGACTCTTGGACGAAAATGGAAGGTACCGCAAAGGTGATCTGGTGGATCTTGTTTCAAAAGTGGACGAACAAAGCAGAATGGCTAGTATATACGAGGCTACATCTTCGGTACATAGATCTGTATATAGTCGACTCAATCACAATCTGTGTGAATTTAACTACTTTCGGAACGACAATAAGAAGGATCTCATTTCAACAATTTTTCAAATCAGAGGGGAGTTAATAAGACTGCACTACGTACCGCATAGGGACGATTTACCCATATACTGCAGCTTATGCAACCCGAAGGAACGAAAGGATTTCATTCATTTCATTGGAAAATGTCGTATATTATGCGAAATAAGAAGAGATTTTTTAGACAGCAACTACAAAACTGAGGAAGAAATACTGGCCATATTAAATTGCGAATCCAATACAGATAAACTTTACAATTATTATAAAACTGCGATGTCTTATCGAAATCAAATAATAAACGAAGCCTTTTAATATAATTGTGAAAAAAAATGTTATTGTTAACTTTCTATACAAAATTAATTAATCAATCATTAATCAAACTAATATTATATGATACATATTATTTAAAAAATGATGTCAATCGGGCAGACGGCAACGCCAAGCTCTAACGATTTTAGAATAAATATTCTGTAAATGTAAACCTAAATCAAATAATAAAATATCTATCTATCTAGTCCAGTATAAGTATGTTTTCCAAGTTCCAATTCACGTTGTGTCTTGTTTCCTAAGAAATAATATGAAATGAACATTAATCTATCTTGATTATGGCCAAGCAAATTCTGACCCATGAATCGTTCTGTATTTGATTACTATCACGCCTTTTTTTTAACTCATAATCGTTTTTTATTACGACCACGCATTTTGTGATGGATAATCGATTTTGAGTACGATCAAGCATTTTGTGACCCATAATCGCTTTCGATTACGATCACGAATTTTGTGACCCATAATCGCTTTTGATTACGATCACACATTTTGTGACCAATAATCGTTTTTTTATTACGATCACGCATTTTGGGACCCATAATCGTTTTTTTATTACGATCACGCATTTTGTGAGCGATAATCATTTTTGATTGCGATCACTCATTTTGTGATACGTAAACCATAATGATTTCGGTTATGACTACGCATATTGTAAACCATAACCTAATCTCAATTTTTCCCAATTAACCTGCTTTTCGAGCTTTTGCTACCTTAGCAATCTGCCTCTGACTGCTTGGGGCCTTAACGAAACCTTTCTTTGGTACAACATCATCTTCTTTTTCATTTAATTGCCGCTTTAGAATATAAAATACATATTGCCTCGGTATACAACCCATTAGCATCAAAGAAAAAATCTGAATGTTTGTAGTTTGTCGATACATTCTAAATTACATATAGTCAAACTCCTAACTTCACACGCTAGCATGACTTGTATAAAAAAAGCCTTTACCAAATTATCATCAGCCATAAGAAACTTACATATTTTGAGACGTAGATACGTATATACATACATACATACATATGTACATATGTATTATGTAATTTAGATAAATTTAACATCTCCATTATCCATAAATTCGCCAGTTTCATCCGGTTTGAAGGACCATGTCGATAGTTCAGCTAAATGGAAGAGAAAAATATACTTTATCTGTTTGACATAAATACTTTTCGTATGTTTGATGAGCTCAACATCTTTAATAATTTTTCTTTTCTTACACCTAAATTCAATTTGTTTTCTCGTTCAAGTCGAACTAATTTCATCGATATCAAAACAATAATAAACAAAACTGAAAAACATTAATATCGAAAGAAATCAAACAAAATTATGTATAAAAATCGTTCTCAGTAGCTGGATGCCCATGTTATCACATATATGTAGATCCACACTCAAAAGAGCACACTGCATCGCTCCAACGTCGGATATTTCCGCATTCTTAGGCATACACATGGCTAGAGGTGACTTCCCGCCGCCGCACAGTGGTGCGAGAGCGGAAAAAAGTCTTTTGAAAAAGTCATATCTATCCTTTTAAACTTTATGTTTAAGTACTCTTAGATAACCCCAGCGTATGATTTAAAAGTATTTTTTAACATATAAAGGGTTTTCCAATAAGAGGTGTTATTTTGAATAACCCGCTATTTCGGTAGCTGTCACATTTGAAGCTGTCATTTTTCGACATTTGACAAGTAGAAACTACGCCATTAATAAAGGGTGATTTTTTAGCTGGTTTGGTTTTGGCAACACTGGTTTTGACAGCTGACGTGTGTTTAGTACCTTGTGTCACAGTCAAACAGCTTCAGTTTGGTTTGCAATTTAACCATGGATCGTCTTACAAATGAACAACGCTTGCAAATTATTGAATTTTACTATCAAAATTCGTGCTCGGTTCGAAATGTTCATCGCGCGCTGCTTCCATTTTATGATCGGCATTCTCGACCTTCTGAGCAGTCTATTCGGAAGATTGTGACCAAATTTCGCACAAAATTTACTTTGTTGGACATTAAACCACCAACACGTTTACGTACTGTGCGTAGTGAAGAAAATATTGCGGCCGTATCAGCTAGTGTGACAGAAGACCGCGAAATGTCGATTCGGCGCCGTTCCCAGCAGTTAGGCCTTTGTTACAGCACTACGTGGAAAATTTTGCGGAAGGATTTGGGCGTAAAGCCTTTTAAGATACAGCTGGTGCAAGAACTAAAGCCAGCCGACCTACCACAACGCCGAATTTTTGGTGAATGGGCTCTTGGAAAGCTGGCCGAGGATCCGCTTTTTTATCGAAAAATTGTGTTCAGCGATGAGGCTCATTTTTGGTTGAATGGGTACGTAAATAAGCAAAATTGCCGCATTTGGAGTGAAGATCAGCCAGAAGCATTGCAACAGCTACCAATGCATCCCGAAAAAGCCACTGTTTGGTGCGGTTTATGGGCCGGCGGCATTATTGGGCCATATTTCTTCAAAGATGATGCGAATCGCAGCGTTACTGTCAATGGTGAACGCTACCGAGCGATGATAACAAACTTTTTTTTGCCCGAAATGGAAGTTCTTGACTTGCATGATATGTGGTTTCAACAAGACGGTGCCACATGCCACACAGCACGCGAAACAATGGCGCAATTGCGAGGCGAGTTTGGTGAACAGTTAATTTCACGTTTCGGGCCGGTCAATTGGCCGCCTAGATCGTGCGATTTGACACCATTAGATTATTTTTTGTGGGGGTATGTCAAGGCTAATGTCTATAGGGACAAGCCCGCTTCGATTGACGCACTGGAAGCCAACATCCATGCATTCATTCGTGAGATACCGGCCGATATGTGTGAAAGAGTATGCCAAAATTGGACTCAGCGGATCGGCTACCTGAGACGCAGCCGCGGTCAACATTTGCATGAAATTATCTTTAAACATTAAATTGCAAGGTTCAAACTATCGATTCAAATAAATATTTCATTCATTTTTTCGAATTTTTTGTGTTTTTTTTTTTTTAAAGTTCTAAACCTCTTAAAAAATCACCCATTAAATGGAACGATACACGCTTCAACAACGCATTGAAATTATTAAAATTCACTATAAAAATGGTGAAAATTTGGCAGAGACGGTTCGTAAAACTAAAACATTTTTGGGTCGTCGTGAAGCACCTTGTCGGACCGCAATACAGAAATTGGTGGACAAATTCGAGCTGTTGGGACAAGTTAGTGATGTGAAGAATAAAACCCGTGCACGTCGCTCAAGAACAACTGAGAATATTGCTGTTGTAGCCCAAAGTGTTGAAAAAAACCCAGGTTTGTCCATTCCCCGTCGTTCTTTGGAATTAGGCATTCCACAAACGTCATTACACCGTCAACAACGTCGTGTCTTTGCTGATTGGGTCCTTGAAATGCATGAAAATGATCCGGAATTTCATCGAAAAATCATCTTGACTGATGAGGCCCATTTCCACCTCGGAGGCTACGTCAACAAGCAAAACTGTCGCATCTGGGGCTCGGAAAACCCAAGAGTTATTGTTGAAAAGCCTCTCCATCCTCAACGCGTGACTGTTTGGTGCGGTTTATGGTCCGGCGGGGTCATTGGACCTTACTTTTTCGAAAATGAGGCTGGAGCAACAGTTACGGTCAATGGATTGCGCTATCGAGAGATGATTAATGATTTTTTATGGCCGGAATTGGATGGTATTGATCTGGACAACGTTTACTTTCAACAAGACGGCGCTACGTGCCACAAAAGCAATGAAACCATCGATCTTTTACGGGAAAAGTTTCCGGACCGTGTTATCTCTCGAAGAGGTGATCACAATTGGCCACCGAAATCTTGTGATTTAACACCTTGCGACTTCTTCCTTTGGGGCCACGTGAAAGATAAGGTCTACGCCAACAGCCCAGCGTCGATTCAAGACCTCAAAGATGGAATTAGTGAGGCTATCGAGGACATAGGGCAGCCACTTTGCGATTTGGTTATGGAAAATTTCATGAAAAGGATATGCTCCTGTAAGCGTGGTCGTGGCGGCCATTTGGCTAATGTTGTGTTCCATTATTAACGGCATACCTTCCTCTTTATAATGACATAAACATCCGATCATTTATCTCAAAAAATGCCATTTTTCTTTGAATATCAAAATAACACCTCTTATTGGAAAATCCTTTATATTGTATATTTTGATTTACAAGCCTTCAAAGTTGAAAAATAATTTTACTCAAATCGCGAACCGTATTTTCAACAAATTTTGAGATGTTTTTTTCCGAAGTTCCTTTAAATAAATTCTCTAGCTTCTTAAATAATTTAATTGGTCTATTTTCGATTATCTAAAAATAAAAAAAATATGGATTATTTATAAAAGATACCTCCTATAAGTAGCCTGAAGCTTTAGTACTAAGAAAAAATGCTTTTTTTTTTAAACTTTTGATTTAAAAAAAAGCGCCAAAAGATACCAAGAAAGTAAGTATGCCAGCATATGCTCCATATATTCATGTTAAAGCACAGAAAAAATCAGCTGCAGATGCGTCCAGATGTGGAAGTTATGCTCAAAAATGTTTCACTGAATCGGATTTCAAAAAACTCCATCTTGACGGTGGTGTTTATCAAAAAGTTTGATTTCTTTGGTATTAATTGTCAGAATGAACTGGTTAAGCCCATTATTTTAAGAAAAAATGTCAAACTTTATTTTAAAAATAAAACAAAATTAATACATTCACCCAGGTCTGAGAATTTCGATTTTTGCGAAACCATTTATTTCTGCCTGGAAAATTTTTCAACTCAATTTTCTTGAAAACAACACACGAAAAATAACATAGTTTTATGATATTTTGAATTATATGATAGAGCTTAATACAAAATAAAGAAAAGGATTAGGGATAATCCTTTTTTTTTTTAATCTTTCGCTAAAATTAGGGCAGGTAAAATAAAAAAAGTGTTTTTTTTAAGTTTTATTGCTTTGTTTTTGTTGTGTATGCTCAGAAGAAGAAAATTCAGCAGGAGTTTCGTGAAAAACTGGGCATCATTGTCGATCTTGTAAGACAAGGTACGGGGACAAGTAATGACGGCAACACCTCCAGAAGATTTTTTGCAAATCCAACCATGACTTCAGAAATCACTGGAGTTAGTGAATCCCTAATTCGGCGGTTTGCTGTTATCCTTGAAGTAATAACGTCGAGTGAAAAATTAGACCTAAAAAAATATGCAGCTTACACGTGGGAAACTGCTGAACTGTTTGTTGAGAAATATAAATGGTACAATATGCCAGCAACCGTACATAAGGTTTTGATCCATGGAGAAGAAATAATTAAAATCTGTGCATTTCCTGTTGGATAGCTCTCCGAGGAAGCCCAAGAATGCCGAAATCTGGATTATAAAGCCTACCGCAGGTTTCATTTGAGAAAATACAGCCGAATTGCGACGAATGAAGATGTGATGCATCATATACTCATATCCTCAGATCCAATAATAACAGGTTTAAGGCCACAGGCAAAAAAGAAAATACTTCCAATCAGCGCAGACGCTAAAAACCTCATTTTAGCATTATAAAATCACTACTTCATAATTGTTTTTTTATTTATTTTTTGTATGTATTTATATATTTATTTATTTAATTTTATAACATACATAGTTAATAATAATATTTTATTCAAAATAAAAAATTAAGATTTTACTAAAAAAAACTTTTATTTAAATATAACATCAAAACCCTCAAATTTTATAAAAATGCCAATAACTTTTTTTCTAATAATTTTTTCTGGACCAAATTTTAACCAAGCATGTATAAGACTAATCTTGACATGTGTGTCATTAAAATTCACTATAAAAATGGTGAAAATTTGGCAGAGACGGTTCGTAAAACTAAAACATTTTTGGGTCGTCGTGAAGCACCTTGTCGGACCGCAATACAGAAATTGGTGGACAAATTCGAGCTGTTGGGACAAGTTAGTGATGTGAAGAATAAAACCCGTGCACGTCGCTCAAGAACAACTGAGAATATTGCTGTTGTAGCTCAAAGTGTTGAAAAAAACCCAGGTTTGTCCATTCCCCGTCGTTCTTTGGAATTAGGCATTCCACAAACGTCATTACACCGTATTTTGCATAAAGACTTGGGTCTTAAGGCTTATAAAGTTCAGTTAACACAAGAACTCAAGCCGGCTGATCATCAACAACGTCGTGTCTTTGCTGATTGGGTCCTTGAAATGCATGAAAATGATCCGGAATTTCATCGAAAAATCATCTTGACTGATGAGGCCCATTTCCACCTCGGAGGCTACGTCAACAAGCAAAACTGTCGCATCTGGGGCTCGGAAAACCCAAGAGTTATTGTTGAAAAGCCTCTCCATCCTCAACGCGTGACTGTTTGGTGCGGTTTATGGTCCGGCGGGGTCATTGGACCTTACTTTTTCGAAAATGAGGCTGGAGCAACAGTTACGGTCAATGGATTGCGCTATCGAGAGATGATTAATGATTTTTTATGGCCGGAATTGGATGGTATTGATCTGGACAACGTTTACTTTCAACAAGACGGCGCTACGTGCCACACAAGCAATGAAACCATCGATCTTTTACGGGAAAAGTTTCCGGACCGTGTTATCTCTCGAAGAGGTGATCACAATTGGCCACCGAAATCTTGTGATTTAACACCTTGCGACTTCTTCCTTTGGGGCCACGTGAAAGATAAGGTCTACGCCAACAGCCCAGCGTCGATTCAAGACCTCAAAGATGGAATTAGTGAGGCTATCGAGGACATAGGGCAGCCACTTTGCGATTTGGTTATGGAAAATTTCATGAAAAGGATATGGTCCTGTAAGCGTGGTCGTGGCGGCCATTTGGCTAATGTTGTGTTCCATTATTAACGGCATACCTTCCTCTTTATAATGAAATAAACATCCGATCATTTATCTCAAAAAATGCCATTTTTCTTTGAATATCAAAATAACACCTCTTATTGGAAAATCCTTTATATTGTATATTTTGATTTACAAGCCCTCAAAGTTGAAAAATAATTTTACTCAAATCGCGAACCGTATTTTCAACAAATTTTGAGATGTTTTTTTCCGAAGTTCCTTTAAATAAATTCTCTAGCTTCTTAAATAATTTAATTGGTCTATTTTCGATTATCTAAAAATAAAAAAAATATGGATTATTTATAAAAGATACCTCCTATAAGTAGCCTGAAGCTTTAGTACTGAGAAAAAATGCTTTTTTTTTAAACTTTTGATTTAAAAAAAAGCGCCAAAAGATACCAAGAAAGTAAGTATGCCAGCATATGCTCCATACATTCATGTTAAAGCACAGAAAAAATCAGCTGCAGATGCGTCCAGATGTGGAAGTTATGCTCAAAAATGTTTCACTGAATCGGATTTCAAAAAACTCCATCGTGACAGTGGTGTTTATCAAAAAGTTTGATTTCTTTGGTATTAATTGTCAGAATGAACTGGTTAAGCCCATTATTTTAAGAAAAAATGTCAAACTTTATTTTAAAAATAAAACAAAATTAATACATTCACCCAGGTCTGAGAATTTCGATTTTTGCGAAACCATTTTTTTCTGCCTGGAAAATTTTTCAACTTTCAACTCAATTTTCTTGAAAACAGCACACGAAAAATAATATAGTTTTATGATATTTTGAATTATATGATAGAGCTTAATACAAAATAAAGAAAAGGATCAGGGATAATCCTTTTTTTTTTTAATCTTTCGCTAAAATTAGGGCAGGTAAAATAAAAAAGTGTTTTTTTTAAGTTTTATTGCTTTGTTTTTGTTGTGTATGCTCAGAAGAAGAAAATTCAGCAGGAGTTTCGTGAAAAACTGGGCATCATTGTCGACCTTGTAAGACAAGGTACGGGGACAAGTAATGACGGCAACACCTCCAGAAGATTTTTTGCAAATCCAACCATGACTTCAGAAATCACTGGAGTTAGTGAATCCCTAATTCGGCGGTTTGCTGTTATCCTTGAAGTAATAACGTCGAGTGAAAAATTAGACTTAAAAAAATATGCAGCTTACACGTGGGAAACTGCTGAACTGTTTGTTGAGAAATATAAATGGTACAATATGCCAGCAACGGTACATAAGGTTTTGATCCATGGAGAAGAAATAATTAAAATCTGTGCATTTCCTGTTGGATAGCTCTCCGAGGAAGCCCAAGAATGCCGAAATCTGGATTATAAAGCCTATCGCAGGTTTCATTTGAGAAAATGCAGCCGAAATGCGACGAATGAAGATGTGATGCATCATATACTCATATCCTCAGATCCAATAATAACAGGTTTAAGGCCACAGGCAAAAAAGAAAATACTTCCAATCAGCGCAGACGCTAAAAACCTCATTTTAGCATTATAAAATCACTACTTCATAATTGTTTTTTTATTTATTTTTTGTATGTATTTATATATTTATTTATTTAATTTTATAACATACATAGTTAATAATAATATTTTATTCAAAATAAAAAATTAAGATTTTACTAAAAAAAACTTTTATTTAAATATAACATCAAAACCCTCAAATTTTATAAAAATGCCAATAACTTTTTTTCTAATAATTTTTTTCTGGACCAAATTTTAACCAAGCATGTATAAGACTAATCTTGACATGTGTGTCAAATTTCATTAAAATTCGTAAAATAGTTTAGATTTTACAGACTTTTTTCCGCTCTCCCATACAAACATCAAAACACTCAAATTTTAGAAAAAAAGTCAATAACTTTTTTACTAATGATTTTTTCTTAGCCAAATTTCGACAAAATGTGTATAGGACTAATTTTAAAATGCGAATCAAATTTCATTTTAATCCATTAAACAGTTCAGATGTTACAGATTTTTTTCCGCTCTCCCATACAAACATCAAAACCCTCAAATTTTAGAAAAATGTCAATAACTTTGTTTCTAATTATTTTTTTTCAACCAAATTTTGACCATCTTTCGAAATAGAAAGCAGCATCAATCCATTTAAGCGACAATTACCTATTATCCTACGCCAATAATTTATAACTAAGTAGTTTTAATTTACTAAATGAACGTCCACAAAAAGCTGACGTCACAGGAGCAGTAAAAATGAAGCAAACCAGTTTGTGCGCTAAGGAAATTAGACTTTTCAACTTAAACACCACTTTGGGAATTTCTTCGAAATTTTTACACTATGTATGTACATACATTCATGCATTAAAAAGAATTTGAAACTCAGAAAGCAAACATTCTAGAATCTTCTTTAAAAAATAGAGGCTCCAATTTCACAATCAACCTTTGTCAACTGGAATTTCAAAAATCTTTTGAGAAGGTTTGAAAGTTAAAAAAATATTTTTTTAAATTATCGTTTATACACGTGGTAAAAACGTGTGAGACCGTTCTAAATTCTTTTCTATAAAATTTTTAGAGATCGAAAGCGGTTTCTGGATTTTCATCAATTGTGCTTCGTACACGTACGCGTTCTGATGTTTCAAAAAATCATTTTCTGGACTGATCTTTAATTTCTCAGCGAATTAATGCATCGATTTGGTCGTCATCGTCGATCATTTGTTGAAATGATATTGATGTGCTTCGAATCGAAAATAAAGCATCAATGACGTTTCACTCGTCCGCTTCTATATTTTTGTCAAATGTTTTACTGAAAGCATAACGAAAGGCGAAACCTTTTAAAATGCCGACTTGTCAACATTTACAAGTTTAAAAACCTATACGTTATTATTTTTTCTAACATTTAGTTCCAAACTAATTTTTAAAAATTGCTTGTTTTTTTTTCATAATAACCGATTTTTTTTAATTGCTCCGATTAATAAATGTAGCTTCCTTGATTTGCCGATTCTACGCCCCTGCGTGAGTGTAAGCGCAAACTTCGATTTTGTTCTATTTTTTTTCTAAGTAAAATCGATTCTTTTCTGTCGAAACAAATCTTAAAGAATAAGTAAATAATTATTTTTGCGACCTTTCGTAATTATCAACAATTTGAAAATAATTAGTGGACTGTAGGTAAAAAAGAACGATGTTAAAATGTATGCGACGTTTCGAGCATGGTTATGCTCATCATCAGGCAAAAAACATTGAGTTCATCTAGAACACAGATCTTAACCTTCTTACACTTATTTATGAATTTTAAAAAGTAGTTTTTAATATTTAAAATTCATAAATAAGTGTAAGAAGGTTAAGATTAAGTTTTTAATTTTTAAAATTCATAAATAAGTGTAAGAAAGTTAATATCTTTGTTCTAGATGAACTCAATGTTTTTTGCCTGATGATGATGATTTATGAATTTTAAAAATAAGTTGTTAATTTTTAAAATTCATAAATAGGTGTAAGAAGGTAAAGATCGTTGTTCTAGATGAACTCAATGTTTTTTGCCTGATGATGAGCATAACCATGCTGGAAACGTCGCATACATTTTAACATCATTCTTTTTGACCTACAGCCCACTAATCATTTTCAAATTGTTGACAAATCTTAAAGTTTTAGCAAGATTTAACGCCAATTTGTACACACACTTCAAAAATTTAATATTTTAAATACGTAAAATTGAAGGTCGGGGAATTTTGGGGTCACAAATAATTTTTTTTTCTGTTGGAACGGATTCTACATAATTAAACAAAATACTCAACAAAATTTTCAGTCAATATAGCCATGAAAATAATTAGTTGCAGCTGCCAAGTTACACACACAATCAAACAAAGAAAATTCAATTCTTTTCCTTTCAATTGACAGAAACAAATCGATTCGGTTTAGAAAAAAATCGACTTCTTTGTTGAAAGGAATTCGATATTAATGTTGCTCTTAATCTGTCACATTTTGAGGAGTAGGATGAAATTCTCTCAGAGGAAAGTGAAACTGTCCTAGAGTACACGAACGCTTTGAACGAAAAATGTTGTCCACTTTTTAAACCTCAACAAAAAGTAAACAAAAAGACCCCATAGAAAAAAAAGTAAAAAAAGGGATAATATTGAAATTACTATTGTAATTTTACATTCTTTATTGAATTTTATATCATGGGTATTCATGCAACGAGATAAGTTTACCAATTGTGTAAAAAGATAAGCTTACCCAAAAGTTTACGTGAACGTCCTTTTTATTCATTTGGATAAATGCTGCGTAATTGAATCAGCTGTTCGTCAAACGTCAAAAATTTATTTGTGCAAACAAATTATTTGACAGATTAGGTGTGTGACAGATTAGACGAGTTCAGAGTTCGAAGTTATTTTTAAATGGACAACCTCTCGCAAACCAACGCGAAATCGGAGACATATTTCTCGAAACGATACAAAAGTTTTAGATGGGTACACGAGTCGCGTTTTAAGGTAGAACTATAACCACCATATTATTCAGTCTTGGATTAAAATAACCTTTTAATCCAAATGGACTAATGTGACATTAGATCAAACTTAATGGGATTCATTTTTGGATTAAATAAGTGAATAAATCTCGATTAAAGTTTTAATCTGGTTTAAACGACTGAATAATATGGCAGTTAATGCAAGTGGATTAATTTGATATTGGATCAAACAAATTAGATTACTGTTTGGATTAAATGAGTGGATACATCGGGATTAAAGCTTTAATCTGGATTTAACGAACGAATAATATAGTGGTAATAGTCGCAAGCTCACGGCAGTGGTCAAACGAAAACAAGAAAATACAAAAAAATCATAGGGAATAATGTCGGTTTCTTGGTTTTCGTTAACTTTTGCTTTGGGAAGAGCGCCCCAAGTGCACCTCACGGAATTGAAACTGAAATTTGTTGAGAAAAGGACGAAGAAAAGAAAAAGAGTGAAATATGGTTCAATTCTCATTTTTACTGTTCAGCATTCTACTTTTCATTGGTTTATGACATCTGCTTCTGACTATTAAAGTTCTCCCGAACCAATGCGAAATATTCGTATGCTATATATTTGTATTGTTTGTTGTGGTTGTTTTCATTGACAACTACGTCTTATCAATAATTTTTTTTTGTCAGGTTATTTTTAAGTACACAAAAAAATGGTCCGGCCATAAGTGTTGTGCGCCATCCGCCATTTTGAAAAACGCGTTTTAACCAATATCCCAAGAGCGGCTTATAGTACATTAAATTTGTAAGTATAGTTTAATAGGAAATTCAATTATCTTTCTTTTTTTTTCATTTAACATTTTTGTATACGTTTTATACTTTCAGAGTTAGAGCGCCTAAAAGTTTGCTATTTATTTAGTTTTTTCCTTGTATTTCAATAACGATTTCTATTTTGAAAAAAAAAAATTCGAGACGAAAGACGTTTTTTATTATCAGAGATGATCCATATAGATCATC
Source organism: Leucozona laternaria (assembly GCA_932273885.2). Taxonomy (NCBI): domain Eukaryota; kingdom Metazoa; phylum Arthropoda; class Insecta; order Diptera; family Syrphidae; genus Leucozona; species Leucozona laternaria. Next base: position 161,700,335 of record OW026366.1, on the reverse strand, counting down.
AAAATATATGCATTACAACAACAACACGAGATCCTGCTCTCTATCGGGATATCGTTTCATGAAATAAAAACTTAGTTTTCGCTCTTGCGGGTAGATGGCTTCTCACGGTAAGGTAGTGTGAATTGTAGTGTAAAAAAAACAACAACGAATAAATGAAAAATAAAGAAACGTAAGGAAAAAAGAGTTAGGTATACAACACAGTTGTCACTAAAATCCGTATTGTCTTATTTTCATGAGATGATCCATATGGATCATCATGTCTGATTCAAAATGCAACGAGGAAACGGGACGTGGGCGTGACGAAAATCGCTGTCATCTTTTTCTAGTTACAAGATCGTTGTCGCCCAATTCGCAATGCAGCAAGCGTTTTTAAGACAAAATCTCATTTTTGTACAAAAAAAATTGAATAAAATGTAATCAAAATAACATACAAAACAATAGATTTATCAATAATTTTAACCTATGGTTTGTGTAACTTAGGTTGAGCATTTGGTTTTAATACGATATTGTCTTTATACGTGGAACAGAGTCCAAGTTCGTAGTTCCAAGTCCAAGCATACAATTTTCTACAATTTTTTTTTATACATATAAGCGGTGCCAAACCTGGAAATTTTGCCGCTCTAGGCAAAAATTCTTATTTTGCCGCCTCAAATAAAAGAAGAAGATAGCGACAACATTGACATTTAGGGTTTTATTTAATAACAGTCAAAGACCTTCTATAAAATACATGTTTACAAAATTTTAAATCTAAAATGTTGGTCTGCGCGATGTCATTTTTGCACATCTTGTAACGAAGTCTTCTTCTTCAATGCGATTAAGAATGTCTTTTTCAATAATTGAAATAGTTGCAAAACCGGTTAATCGCTCTTGGGTCATTGTTGAGCGAAGATAGGTATCTATTTATAAGCTTAAGTTTCGAGAAGCTAGCTTCACCTGATGCAACACTTACAGGAAACGTTAATAGATCTTAATGCCCTTAATAAATTTGGATACAATTCAAGTATGAATTGTCAAGTTAAATAGTTTAAAATTGACAAAAGTTTGAAATTAACAGGAGCAGAAGTTTGGTTAAATATATTAATTTCATTCAAAAGATCTTTAGCTATAAACCTTTTGAACTTTGTTGTCAATTGTTGCTGTTAATATTGCTTCAAGTTCCGCGTGCAAAAATGCCAAGATTATGCCAAGTTTAGGCAAGGCGCTGGCAAGTTTTGGGTAAGGAAATCTAGAAAAGGAAAACATGACAGACCCCTGCCTACTAAATAAAATACTCGCTTGCTAGTAACTCACTAATAAAATATTTTTATAAGAATTAATAAAGGCAGGACTTTATGTCGTGATGCTGTAATGACAAACTAAATCATTGTTGATATATTGTGCACATTTTTAAATAAACACATTGGGGCATATTCATAGTCATTTTTAAACTCCAGTTTATCTTAGACCGGGGTTTATCCTATCTAAATAACATTGAATAAACCCCAGTCTAAGATAAACTGGAGTTTAAAAGTGACTATGAATATGCCCCATTGAATCGGTGAGTGGAATCATGCAATAATTTTGTATATTTATAAATAAAAATGTATCATTTATTTAAGCTCGACTCATATAAATCGCTACGTTGTAGAATTACAACTAGGAGTTGTTTTTAATTTAATTTAGACCCGCTTGCTGATACGCAACTTAAATATTTATCTTCTACTTTAAACGCTTATGTCCTCCTTTTTCCTCAATGTAAACTGTCACATAAGCTCTTCTGTTGAACTTAAAACTTTAAGTTTCGTTTTAGCAAACGGGTACAAATGTCATTTATAAACAACTCTTAGTTGTAAATAAGTTTGTAAATGAGTTTAAATAAATGAAACATTTGTATTCATTAATGCTTTAATGAAGGTTGTTGAAAACATTTAAATTTTTGGTATTATTTGTGGTTCCAGCTGTTTTATTATCAAAGCTCTAATCAAATCAAAACCAAAAAATTTGAAATAAATCTAGTTTTTCTAAGGCAGTGCTAAATCAGATTTTCCTGCCGAGGCAAAAAGGTTCATAACTGGCGAGGGCCTAGAGAATGCCAATAGTTACCCTTGCTTCCCCCTTGTTAGGGGTTGTTCGCAGTCTTTTTCCTTCTTCTTTGAAATATTGCAAAGAAATCCCAAATTGCTGAGAAATTGATACTCCGCAAAGCGCTCCTCGAGAGAAGATAGCGTAACATAAGCAACGTAAAAATAATTAGCTTTAAATTCCAATTTTGGATTGATTGTTTCAAGAGATTGTTCAGATTGAAAACGGCGGCTACGTAGGCTCATCAAATCGGACACAATGAAATCCGCTTGAATAATCATTTTCGTAGTAATGTTTACAGCATTCTTGTATAATGTTTCAAACAAAGATTCCTAAGAACGGTTTATCTGAAAATAGTGTCGCAATTTATCTTAATGCTAAATAGTTCAAAAAGTCCATTGATTTTGATTGAAGCATTTTCTACAGGATATTTATTTTGCATTAAAACTCGTTCCAAATTACTATTAACAATATTTACCAAGTTGAGTTGTTTTAAAACTTCAAATTTCATCGAATTCCGAACTTGTTTGAATTTCAATTCAAGCATCTGTAATAATCTTTCATATAATGGACAACAAAGTAGAAAGAAAAAAGTAGATGGAAGTAGTTATTGAAGTAGACGGATGTGTAACTTCTTTTCGTTTTGAAATTATTGTACTGATTTTGCCGCCCTAATCGAGTGCCGCCCAGGCAATTGCCTGTTTCACGTACAGGCAGGTTCGGCACCGCATATAAGCTTTTTTACTACGACGTATGGTTTGCAAGTTATATGTACATATATAAAAAACGGAATTTTCACGAGCAGGATTGACTCATTTCCCCACTACTGCGTTTTTTTCTGTGGTGTCCCCAGTAGGCATAATCCACAAAAGATTGTTTAAAAAATTACCACAACCTTCCTCTTTTCGATGGTCCTGGCTCGAAGAGTTCTAAATTTGTTTCAGTCTCAGTTAACTCGTCGCCTATATATTTATATTTGGCCTGGAAAATTTTCATTGTGAATGGGATCAAAGTCCACTATCAGAACTACATTTTCGCATGATTGTCCACTACAATTAGAATAAATAATAGAACACATAAGACCCGCTTTTCTGCAGCCACATGCCACCCCACATTTAGTTTTTGATTTGCATAAAATAAGTTTATGCAATGAAAGATGCTGCAGGTGGTTCGGTATTTGTAGTTGGTTCTAATCCCCGTGATGTCCGACCCCATTCCGAGTGTGTGAAGTTAGCCCCCCTTTTTTTGAATTTGTTATTTTTGAAAATTGTTCCAGGTTGTTCCCGATTTGTTCCGCATTGTTCCAATTTTTTTTTCAAAAATATTCAAAAATGGGGGTTTTAGACCCAAAAAACGGTTTTTGACCTAGCCCCCCTTTTTTCGAAAATTGAAATTTTGAAAATTGTTCTAGAATGTTCTAGTTGTTCTGAACATTGTTCCAAGTTTTTGGACCTCAATATTCAAAAATTCAAAAGTTATGGCCAAAATTCGAAAAAAATCTAGCCCCCTTTTTTCGAAAACCACACTTTTTAATTTTTTTTTAAGGTTTAAAAAAGTGTTCCTAACATTGTTCCAAAAAATTGAAGTCGTAAAATGTCTACTTTTAAAGATAAAGCTTTCTAAACTTTTTTATCAAAAACGCAAAAAACCGGTCTCCTATTTTTTTTTTCCCAAACCATAATTCATATTTCTTGATGATAAATACATGTGTATGGAAAATTTTGTGTCTCTATATTTATACAATCACCCTTAAATCGAATTTAAAAAAAAAAATCTAAAAGTTTTTGAACTTTGGAAGAACTCCATTTAGTGCCCCTTTATCATTAATCGACAATCTATATTTTGTTTCAAGTTCCAAACCGATCGACCCAAATTGTTCCAAAGATTCATCAAAAAATATTGAAAATTAAATTAAAATGAAAATATCCTATTATCCTTGCTCTGGCCCCCCCTTTTAGAAATTCAAAATTCAAAAACTTGTTCCAGGTTGTTCTAGGGCTCTTCTAAATTGTTCCAGAACTTCGTTTCTTAATATTGATTTTTACTATGAAAAATTTCAAAAAAATCGCCCCCACCCCCCCTGCTCCAAAATCAAAAATCTAAAAATTGTTCCAAGTTCAAAATTGCTCAAACCCAATTGTTCCAAAGATTCATCCAAAAATACTGAATATTGAAGATTTTAAGCCGAAAAAACACTTTAAATGAAAATATCCTATTATCCTTGCTCTGGCCCCCCCTTTTAGAAATTCAAAAACTTGTTCCAGGTTGTTCTAGGGCTCTTCTAAATTGTTCCAGAACTTCGTTTCTTAATATTGAATTTTACTATGAAAAATTTCAAAAAAATCGCCCCCACTCCCCCTGCTCCAAAACCAAAAATCTAAAAGTTGTTCCAACTTCAAAATTGCTCAAACCCAATTGTTCCAAAGATTCATCCAAAAATATTGAATATTGAAGATTTTAAGCCGAAAAAACACTTTAAATGAAAATATCCTATTATCCTTGCTCTGGCCCCCCCTTTTAGAAATTCAAAATTCAAAAACTTGTTCCAGGTTGTTCTAGGGCTCTTCTAAATTGTTACAGAACTTCGTTTCTTAATATTGAATTTTACTATGAAAAATTTCAAAAAAATCGCCCCCACTCCCCCTGCTCCAAAACCAAAAATCTAAAAGTTGTTCCAAGTTCAAAATTGCTCAAACCCAATTGTTCCAAAGATTCATCCAAAAATATTGAATATTGAAGATTTTAAGCCGAAAAAACACTTTAAATGAAAATATCCTATTATCCTTGCTCTGGCCCCCCCTTTTAGAAATTCAAAATTCAAAAACTTGTTCCAGGTTGTTCTAGGGCTCTTCTAAATTGTTCCAGAACTTCGTTTCTTAATATTGATTTTTACTATGAAAAATTTCAAAAAAATCGCCCCCATCCCCCCTGCTCCAAAATCAAAAATCTAAAAGTTGTTCCAAGTTCAAAATTGCTCAAACCCAATTGTTCCAAAGATTCATCCAAAAATATTGAATATTGAAGATTTTAAGCCGAAAAAACACTTTAAATGAAAATATCCTATTATCCTTGCTCTGGCCCCCCCTTTTAGAAATTCAAAATTCAAAAACTTGTTCCAGGTTGTTCTAGGGCTCTTCTAAATTGTTCCAGAACTTCGTTTCTTAATATTGATTTTTACTATGAAAAATTTCAAAAAAATCGCCCCCACCCCCCTGCTCCAAAATAAAAAATCTAAAAGTTGTTCCAAGTTCAAAATTGCTCAAACCCAATTGTTCCAAAGATTCATCCAAAAATACTGAATATTGACGATTTTAAGCCGAAAAAACACTTTAAATGAAAATATCCTATTATCCTTGCTCTGGCCCCCCCCTTTTAGAAATTCAAAATTCAAAAACTTGTTCCAGGTTGTTCTAGGGCTCTTCTAAATTGTTCCAGAACTTCGTTTCTTAATATTGATTTTTACTATGAAAAATTTCAAAAAAATCGCCCCCACCCCCCCTGCTCCAAAATCTAAAAGTTGTTCCAAGTTCAAAATTGCTCAAACCCAATTGTTCCAAAGATTCATCCAAAAATACTGAATATTGAAGATTTTAAACCGAAAAAACACTTTAAATGAAAATATCCTATTATCTTTGCTCTGGCCCCCCCTTTTAGAAATTCAAAATTCAAAAACTTGTTCCAGGTTGTTCTAGGGCTCTTCTAAATTGTTCCAGAACTACGTTTCTTAATATTGATTTTTCTATGAAAAATTTCAAAGAGGCTTTTGAAATTTGTTCATAGTAAAAATCAATATTAAGAAACGTAGTTCTGGAAAAATTTCAAACAGGCTTTTGAAATTTGTTCATAATAAAAATCAATATTAAGAAACGTAGTTCTGGAACAATTTAGAAGAGCCCTAGAACAACCTGGAACAAGTTTTTGAATTTTGAATTTCTAAAAGGGGGGGCCAGAGCAAGGATAATAGGATATTTTCATTTAAAGTGTTTTTTCGGCTTAAAATCTTCAATATTCAGTATTTTTGGATGAATCTTTGGAACAATTGGGTTTGAGCAATTTTGAACTTGGAACAACTTTTAGATTTTTGATTTTGGAGCAGGGGGGGTGGGGGCGATTTTTTTGAAATTTTTCATAGTAAAAATCAATATTAAGAAACGAAGTTCTGGAACAATTTAGAAGAGCCCTAGAACAACCTGGAACAAGTTTTTGAATTTCTAAAAGGGGGGGCCAGAGCAAGGATAATAGGATATTTTCATTTAAAGTGTTTTTTCGGCTTAAAATCTTCAATATTCAATATTTTTGGATGAATCTTTGGAACAATTGGGTTTGAGCAATTTTGAACTTGGAACAACTTTTAGATTTTTGATTTTGGAGCAGGGGGGGTGGGGGCGATTTTTTTGAAATTTTTCATTGTAAAAATCAATATTAAGAAACGAAGTTCTGGAACAATTTAGAAGAGCCCTAGAACAACCTGGAACAAGTTTTTGAATTTTGAATTTCTAAAAGGGGGGGCCAGACCAAGGATAATAGGATATTTTCATTTAAAGTGTTTTTTCGGCTTAAAATCTTCAATATTCAATATTTTTGGATGAATCTTTGGAACAATTGGGTTTGAGCAATTTTGAACTTGGAACAACTTTTAGATTTTTGATTTTGGAGCAGGGGGGGTGGGGGCGATTTTTTTGAAATTTTTCATAGTAAAAATCAATATTGAGAAACGAAGTTCTGGAACAATTTAGAAGAGCTTTAGAACAACCTGGAACAAGTTTTTGAATTTTGAATTTCTAAAAGGGGGGGCCAGAGCAAGGATAATAGGATATTTTCATTTAAAGGCTTAAAATCTTCAATATTCAATATTTTTGGATGAATCTTTGGAACAATTGGGTTTGAGCAATTTTGAAGTTGGAACAACTTTTAGATTTTTGGTTTTGGAGCAGGGGGAGTGGGGGCGATTTTTTTGAAATTTTTCATAGTAAAATTCAATATTAAGAAACGAAGTTCTGGAACAATTTAGAAGAGCCCTAGAACAACCTGGAACAAGTTTTTGAATTTTGAATTTCTAAAAGGGGGGGCCAGAGCAAGGATAATAGGATATTTTCATTTAAAGTGTTTTTTCGGCTTAAAATCTTCAATATTCAATATTTTTGGATGAATCTTTGGAACAATTGGGTTTGAGCAATTTTGAACTTGGAACAACTTTTAGATTTTTGGTTTTGGAGCAGGGGGAGTGGGGGCGATTTTTTTGAAATTTTTCATAGTAAAATTCAATATTAAGAAACGAAGTTCTGGAACAATTTAGAAGAGCCCTAGAACAACCTGGAACAAGTTTTTGAATTTCTAAAAGGGGGGGCCAGAGCAAGGATAATAGGATATTTTCATTTAAAGTGTTTTTTCGGCTTAAAATCTTCAATATTCAGTATTTTTGGATGAATCTTTGGAACAATTGGGTTTGAGCAATTTTGAACTTGGAACAACTTTTAGATTTTTGATTTTGGAGCAGGGGGGGTGGGGGCGATTTTTTTGAAATTTTTCATAGTAAAAATCAATATTAAGAAACGAAGTTCTGGAACAATTTAGAAGAGCCCTAGAACAACCTGGAACAAGTTTTTGAATTTTGAATTTCTAAAAGGGGGGGCCAGAGCAAGGATAATAGGATATTTTCATTTAAAGTGTTTTTTCGGCTTAAAATCTTCAATATTCAGTATTTTTGGATGAATCTTTGGAACAATTGGGTTTGAGCAATTTTGAACTTGGAACAACTTTTAGATTTTTGATTTTGGAGCAGGGGGGGTGGGGGCGATTTTTTTGAAATTTTTCATAGTAAAAATCAATATTAAGAAACGAAGTTCTGGAACAATTTAGAAGAGCCCTAGAACAACCTGGAACAAGTTTTTGAATTTTGAATTTCTAAAAGGGGGGGGGGGATATTTTCATTTTAAGTGTTTTTGACGGCTTAAAATCAATTTAATTTTCAATATTTTTTGATGAATCTTTGGAACAATTTGGGTCGATCGGTTTGGAACTTGAAACAAAATATAGATTGTCGATTAATGATAAAGGGGCACTAAATGGAGTTCTTACAAAGTTCAAAAACTTTTAGATTTTTTTTTTAAATTCGATTTAAGGGTGATTGTATAAATATAGAGACACAAAATTTTCCATACACATGTATTTATCATCAAGAAATATGAATTAGAAGTAGACATTTTACGACTTCAATTTTTTGGAACAATGTTAGGAACACTTTTTTAAACCTAAAAAAAAAATAAAAAGTGTGGTTTTCGAAAAAAGGGGGGCTAGATTTTTTTCGAATTTTGGCCATAACTTTTGAATTTTTGAATATAGAGGTCCAAAAACTTGGAACAATGTTCAGAACAACTAGAACATTCTAGAACAATTTTCAAAATTTCAATTTTCGAAAAAAGGGGGGCTAGGTCAAAAACCGTTTTTTGGGTCTAAAACCCCCATTTTTGAATATTTTTGAAAAAAAAATTGGAACAATGCGGAACAAATCGGGAACAACCTGGAACAATTTTCAAAAATAACAAATTCAAAAAAAGGGGGGCTAACTTCACACACTCCCCCATTCCTCAGGGTTTAAATACCCCAAACCATGCTTGAACTTGGTGGTACGTTCGAAGACTATGCAAACGCACCGCAAATTTAAAAATGTTTATATCGAAGGCTGTTAATACAGGTTTCATTTGAAGAACCGCCAAATACCGCTGCCAAAAATATTTCCCCAGCTTCCGTAAATTGATTATGTATCATCAACATGTTTTTCTTTGAAAATAGCTATATGTTTCATCAGGAGGCAGTTTTTCTACAAAGCGGTAATAAAATTTAGTTTTTCCCATTTTAAACAGCGATGATGTAGTATCACAACCACAGAACGCATGCAGAAATAATATATTTTCAGTCATATTTCTTCCGAATTTAAATGAGGATGGAGCATTCATCTGTTTTCCAGGCTTCCGTAAAAAGACATTAGTACGTTCATTTGACAAACCTGTTAATAATACCAAAAGGTCTACGTCCACGTCTACAATGCAAACATTTTTAAAGCAGTGTTGACAATGAGAACATCAGTATCTTCCACCGCTTGGTCTACTTCCAAATTTCTCTTGAGGAACTGTTAATATCAGGCGCAGTGTCAAAGTGTCAAGTGAACTTATAACCCACCCAAGTGGGTCAAAAATCCACAGAATTTCTTTGTGGACTAATGACCCGCAGTTGCTGCACGAATTGAGAATTTTTTGTAATTTTTGATTTTATTTTTAATTGTCATTTTAGTGTAGAAACAACAAAATTTTCGCGAATTTTTCACTGACTTTATATTTACATTTTTAAAAATGAAATTTTAAAATAAGAAACTAAAACTTCCGGCCAAATAAATTCTATATTTAGACAAAAATATAAATTTTACGGCATATAAACAGTGAGGTAGGTATTGGGGGCATGCTGGTTGGTTATATGCAATTTTTTTTTATTTTTCATAAAACACATTTCGAAAATATTTGGTTATATAGGTCATTACAATAATTTTGGACGTATGGCCCACCTTCTTCTTAATATTGTGGTCTTACGACTCGAAATGTTGTGGACTTTTAACCCATTTGGGTGGGTTCACAATTTATTTGTGGACTTGTAACTCATCCAAGTGGGTCAAAAGTCCATTGTGGACTTGTGGACTTTTGACACTGCGCCTTAATATCATTGTTTCGTAAAAAATAAATCTCAATTGCGCCATACAATTTTATCTACGTTATGTTTCTGAGCCTTTAGTAACTACCAAGGTCACAAGAATTTCGCGGGAAGCCATAGAAAACTATTTTAATTTTTTTTTCTGAAATTATCTTTTATATTTCATTATTCATTTTCAACACGAAAGAAAACAGACAACCAGCGCCATACAAAATTGAACCGCCATACAAAATTAAGGCCACCTTTAGCTGTAGAGAAGCGTAACTATAAGCCGTTCTCGAGATATTGGTGAAAACGTGTTTTTCAAAATGCCGGCTGACGCACAACATTTAAAGCCGCGCCATTTTATTTTTATACTTATATTCCAATCAAAAAATTTGTACATTATATTTTTCCAAACAAAATCTCCTGCCGACTGGCACTAAAACAAAATTGCTTTAATTAAATATTTTAAATTCAATATTTTCTTAAACAAAAAGCACAGCACAACGATAGATCGCCTCCTCGTGGTGCACCCTGGGTAACGCTTAATGATCTGTCATAATAAGGCCCGATCTCCTGGCAAACAAAAATTAGCTAGAGTTTCCTGACAAGGAATATAGGATCATCAGTTCGCATTCTGCAGCTCAATATACAAGGAATTAGCAAACCTAAAAGCGAATGCATATCAAAGGAAAAGAGGAATGGTACATGTGTATACAGCAATAGGTGTTTTATATCACCATGCTTACGGATCTGCCTCATACTTAAGAACGGTTAAGAGGCCTTTTCCTATATTTGAAGAAAAACGAAAAATTGATGATTTGGTTCGCAATTTTGCGAAGTAACTAGTGCGCGTAGTCCAATAATTTATATTGCATATAAAAGAACTGTTTATTGCCTTTGAACTGCAGGTTTTCTTTTTTAGATAGTTGGCACACACAAGTAAATATTTCAAAAAGTATAATGTTGTATTGTCAGATTTTTGCTAAAACTGCTTATCCGTTCGCAGTTTTTTTAGACAAGTTAGAATATTGATTGAAACTAATTGAGTCTTATTTTAAAGGTATTAAAAAGATCTTCAATCTGTAGCTTTCAAAAAATCAAAATTCAGCAACGTTTAGAAAATGGAAGTGACTGTAGACATGCCAATTATAACAGTTTTAGTTTATAAAAGTACTATTTATGCGGCCCCGCAGGGCCAGGGCCCTCCGCCAGTGGGCATACTTCAGGCACCCAAAGATTGTTTTCAAGTCACGCGAAGCGCGTTAACGCACGCCCACTTTTAATGGCGAAAAACTGTTAAAACTATTATAAATTGGCATGTCTCTAGTCGCGTCCTTAGAAAATATATTGATATTAAAAACAGTAAAAATACTGTTTTTCAACTCGGTTTTTCTTGTACGTATTAAATGAATTTCGTTTGTATAATGATCCTGACTTATAAATTAGTATATCTTAAGTAAAATCCAATCAAAATAATAAATCAGTAATCGTGTATTTTATATGAAACAAAGAATTTTTAAAACATCTTCCAAGAAAAAAATTATCAAAAATTTAGTTCAGACACAAATAATTTCATTTAATTTGTTCTCCAAATGACCGCTAGAGCTAGAGTGTGGACTGTGGAGTATGAAAAAAAAATCAAGTTCCTATTTGTCAGTCACTCCATTTGACCGCGTCTGCATTTTTAGTTGGGTGTGCAATAGTTGAATAATATATGTATGGTTTGTATGGATATATATGTATATGGTTACTTTGATTGCTTGGTATTGGTATGGCAGGCGATTTGTAATTATTTGTTTTGTTTTTATTTACCAATTCATGTTGGTACCTAAGATATAGGAATTTTGTGTGCCAAACTGCCTATAATTTTTGTATCAGGATGTTTTTATAATTTTTTTATTGCTGAAAGTGAAAATACCTACATTATTTCTATTTTTAGTTTACATTATTTGGTTTGGTTAGGTAGAATGGTAGTTCGGTAGATATTCATAGTATACCTACAAAAGTACAAAGATGGAACCATTGATAATAACGGCACGAGTACGATAACTTTGGCGCCCAAAATTAATAATTGCTTTTTGTAGAGGGGTCAAAAACAAGTTACTAAGGCAGGGGAGAGTCTATCTTGCCCCTTTTAGGAGGAAGGTGCAATTTTAGAAAAAAATCACTTAAAATGAAAAAAAAAATTATTATAAAACCGACGGCAGCACTTACAATGAAGTACTATACCGGTTTTGAAAGCCAGAAATCTTTTTTTTTTAATCCTAAATCTTAATTAAATTACTTATATCAATAGTTTTTGAAAAATTCTTATGCAAACTCAAAATTTTGATAAAAAAATGAAAAAAAAAGTTTAGACCAATTTTTTTTTCAAAATTGTGAAATGAAGTGTTAAATTAGCTTTTTTTCGTCAATGCGTATATTAATTCTAAATCGAACACAAGAAACCGAAGGGTTTTATGTTTTCTAGTTTTTGAGAAAATTGAAAATTACTAAAACTATTATCTTATGAGATTTTTGTTGTTTTGGTATTTACGGTGATGAAACCAGTACGATAAATAGGGCACCCCAAAATATTAGAGTTGGGAAATAATGATTAAAAAACTAGTTATGTTACAATTACTTGTAATTGAAGTCTCCAAACACTTTTTCAATTACTTTTAAATGTAATTGAATAATTTCAATTACTAATTACATGCAATTGAAGAATTTCAATTACTAATTACATGTAATTGAAAATCGTCAAAAAAGCATTAATGTACATGAAGAAGTGTAAGATGAACATTGGTTTAGTTTATTAGTTAAAATGCCTTTTATTTACCTTCATTGTTATTTTTTATTTATTTTAAATAATGCAAACATGTAATAAATTACAATCCAAAAAATCAAATACTTTAAATGTAATTAACACAGTGCTTTCCTTCAATTACTTACAAAAACCCATTACTATTTTCAATTACATGTAATTTGAAAGTGAAATTTTTCAATTACATACGTGTTATTGTAATTAAAAAAAATTCAATTACTAATAACTTGTAATTGAAATGAAAGTTGAAATAAATTACAAAAAGTAATCATAATTTCCTAACACTGCCCAAAATAGTAACGGATTTTTATAGAAGGGTAAAATACAAGCGATGGGAGGGAAGTCTATCTCATTCCGTTTAGGGGGAAGGGGCAATTTTCGAAAAATGACTTAAAATTTAAAAAAAAAAGATGTAAAAACAACAACAATACCTACATACAATACAAAATTGTAGGTTTTCAGAAAGCGAGAAACTTGTTGTTTTGACATTTGTTTCAACCTAGTTATTTGTGTTAATAGTTTTTTAAAAAAAATACTTTCAAACTCAAAATCTATTAAAAAAACATTTAAAATAAGTTACCTACTGTTTTTTATTCAAAGTTGTGAAATTAAGTACAAAATTTGCAACACTTTACAATTATTTATTGTCCCTATAAGTTCTTAATCGAACACTGAAAACTGGATGGTTTTTATGTCTTTTAGATAATGAGAAAATTGAAAATTAACATAACTACTTTTTTATTCAGTTTTTATTTTTTGGTATTTATGTAAGCTTGCTTGCCCAAAGTTGCACATTTAAAATTTTCGGACATGAAAGTTTGACAAAAAATTCACGTTTCTTAGGTACTACTGTACGACTGAAGCAAATTTATATAATTTGTAAATATGTATGTTTGTGTCTTACATACCTATATAATGCAATTGTTATGTTTAAAGTATGCAACCTGCTTAGATCATAAAAAAAACGAACAAACATTCGAATTTTGTACCGCTGTTTTTATGCAGATTCTTTGAATGCAAAAGAACTTTGCATACACCCAACCTCGCACCTACCCCAAATCCTATAGTGTGCCCAAGCAGGGGAGTTGCAGGGGGACAGCATGAATAAATGATATCATTCTAATAAGTAAAGTACAATAAGTCATTTGGCGTTACCCAGAATAAACCAAGAGGAGGTAGTATTTATTTAGAAAACTGTTTGCATTGGCGCCTACCTGGGGACTGTACCCTAAGCGGAGCAACGGAGTTGCGAGAGCGGGTGTGTCGCCGAAAAAGAGAGTTCACATCCTTGGGACCCGCGCAACGGGCCACGCAAGGTACCCCCGTTTTCACCGAGAATGTATTTGTATAATTATATATATTTAGTTTTCGATTAAGAAATTACAAGAGCCAGAAATACAAAAAAAAATTCAGTACTCCATCTCATAATTTTGAATAAATACAATACCTATAAACTGTTATTTTATTATTTTTCCGAAATTTATACCTAGTATGAAATTAGGTTTTTTCAAAATTTTTCATAGAAATTACTTGATTTAAAAACAAGATGATAGAAGAGATTTCTAGCTTACAAAAATTGCTTGTATCTAACTGTTCCCCAAAAATCTTGTCGCCAGAGTTATCGAACTCTGACCTAATCGCATATTTACACATATATGTTCCTTTTCTATGCTAATAATTATTTTCCTTTTTTATCCTAACGTTTTTTTCAATAATCAATCTAAACGAAATGCAGAAAAGAAAACAAATTTTCTCACTGTCCAAAAAGCAAGAAAACGAACTTGTCCTTACTTTCCCCGACCCGCAATCCAAAATACATATGTTACATATGAGTTTTTTTCCCGATCCCTTTGAACAGCTATTTATGAAGATAAAAACGAAACAAATCCCATGCAGTCAATACCAAATCAGTATGACCAATTGCTGTTAATTTATTAACAAGAGAATAAAAAATTATTACTGTCATAATCTAAATAACTTGTTTTTACTTTTTAAAAAAATCTTAAATAAAAATCTAAAGCTTGTTTTCATATTTAATAATAACACATTGATTTAAAAAGCTTTTTGAGGGGGCTTTATTAATAAAAGCAAAAAGATAACCAAAAAATGAAAAAAAAAAAACAATCTTATATCAGTAATCAGTATACCTTTGTCACACCAAGCAAGAGAAAAAGAACCTAGCCTACAACGAAACTTGTTTTTTCCGTAAAAACAACACACAAATAATGTGGGGATGGCGGTTCTAAGAAAATGTAATGATTGCTCTTTTCATCGTTAGCATTCGTACTCATTTTTTTGTTTCTATTTAGCTACAAAAAAAGCAAGCAGTGCACGCACACTCTTCAATGCTGAAACCGTTGCGTGTGTGTCACTGATTTGGAGGAGTGGCAGTAAAAGGCGGCGGATGTTTTTTTTTGTGGATTGAATTGTTTTTTTTTTTATTATTATTATTATCTGGTGTTTAAACCCAGGGAGAGAATCTCAGATAGTCAATAGGTTCTACATTTAGTTCCCACATTTAAGTGAAGGGCTCTTAAAAACTTAAAAAAACTAGTCCAACAATCCTGCAAAGTTAACATATTCCTTATTACCATAGAAGTTTCTGGAACACACATAACCTACGTATGTTATATATAAACCACCAAACACGTGCTGGTCACCGAGCGTAATCCCACTTTTCTAACACCCTGCTGTATACATCGGCGACTTCAATAGCCACCATACATCGATATGCCCAGAATGACTTAAACGGTCTTAAACTAGTTGAATGGTCTGATGTCAACCATCTAAATCTCGTTTTTGACACAAAAGATGCAGGAACTTTTTCTCCAGACGCTGGCAGAGGAGCCACAATCCTGATCTTACCTTTGTAAATTGAAATAGCGACCATACCACCCGGAAAGTCCTTCCTAGCTTCCCCCACACCAGCACACAGATCCCCATAGTCGAATCGATTGTGCAGCCGAGAAGGAATTTCAATAAGGGAGTCTCGAAAAAAAAAACTACAAACGCCTTACCGCCGTCATCATTTCCACAGCCAAGACGCATGTTCCGGGACGATACCGCAAAGAATGCATTCCCGGATGGTCAAAAGTGTTAAGATATTCATTTTTTTAATCAATCTTACTTTGTTTATAATAACTTGTTCATTATATTGAAATTAAGTATTCTTTATTTTGTTTGTTTATATAATTTTCTAATTTTATATCATTCCTAATCAAGCTATTCTTTGAGAAAGACTCAATAAATATGTATATTCTTTGTAAGGAGCCCTTCACTTAAATGTGCGAACTAAATGTAGAACCTATTGACTACCTGAGATTCTCTCCCTGGGTTTAAACATCAGATAATAATTATAAAAAAAAAAAACAATTCAATCCACAAAAAAAAACATCCGCCACCTTCTACTTCCACTCCTCCAAATCAGTGATACACACGCAACGGTTTCAGCATTGAAGAGTGTGCGTGCACTGCTTGCTTTTTTGTAGCTAAATAGAAACAAAAAAATGAGTACGAATGCTAACGATGAAAAGAGCAATCATTACATTTTCTTAGAACCGCCATCGCCACATTTATTTGTGTGTTGTTTTTACGCAAAAAAACATATATGCTTGGTGTGACAAAGGTATACTGATAGAAGATTGGTTTTATTCATTTTTTGGTTATCTTTTTGCTTTTATTAATAAAGCCCCCTCAAAAACTTTTTAAATCAATGTATTATTATTAAATATGAAAACAAGCTTTAGATTTTTATTTAAGATTTTTTTAAAAAGTAGAAACAAGTTATTTAGATTATGACAGTAATAATGTTTTATTCTCTTGTTAATAAATTCACAGCAATTGGTCATACTGATTTGTTATTGACTGCATGGGATTTGTTTAGTATAATTATTTTATTTTATTATTATTATTATTTATTATTATCTTCATAAATAGCTGTTCAAAGGGATCGGGAAAAAAATTCCTATGTAACATATTTTGTAGTGTGGGTCGGCGAAAGTAAGGACAAGTTCGTTTTCTTGCTTTTTGGACAGAACTTACAATATGTGTAGATTTGAAAAGTATAAACGAAATTCATATAGAAAATTACGAAATTGCAACTTCAAAATGGTAGGGAGTGTGTTAAAAACATTTGCTTTCTTTTCTGCATTTCGTTTGGATTGAATATTGAAAGAAATTGTTAGGATAAATAAGAAAATTAATTATTAGAATAGAAAAAGAAAATATATGTGTAGTGATGTTATTAGACAGGTTGTGAATTTCACAATTTCAAGGTAAAGGCGACGTTATCCTGCATTTATTTATTGAAAATGAAAGTAAATTCATTTTTGATTTATTGTACCCACATATGTTTTAATAATTAAATACTTTGAAAAGCAGATACTTAATTGAAACATAAACTAAATTTTACCTAATAATAGATAATTTTAAAAATGAAATTGTTAAATCGAAACCAAAGTTTGGAATGTTAAATCTTATATTTGTTTAATTATAAAGTTAATATCAAAAGATACGATGTAGGAAAGAAGGTTAGTATTATTACATATATATGTAGGTACGTAGAAAGAACTTTCTAGGTTCAGGTCTTTTCCACACCACCCAGGAGGCAAGACATTTTTGGTGCGTTTTTTTAAAAGTGGTGTCCCCAATAGGCCTAGTCAACAAAAAACATTATTTTTGTACTTTCTTATCTACATTCGTATAGGTATAGTTATAAACAATCCGGAGTTTGAAGTTATGTTTATGTATATTATTTTCATTATCATTTATTTGAGAGGGTTCGGACTTCCATACCACGGGGAATGCGGGGGTCTACTAGCTCTGGCAAAAGCCAATCTTTATAAAAAGATGAAAGTTTATAAATAATCTAACCTTTTCACCTACTTCTTTATTGAAAATATGAGGCCGAAACATGTATGAAGTAAAGAAGATATTTTTGTACATACGCAAAACTAAAAACTTCATTCATAATAATACATAACCTATACTTGTTATACATGGTTCCATCTATCTATTTTTGTAGCTATACTACGAATATCTACCGAACTACCGAAATGCCTAACATTTTGGCACACAAAATTCCTATAACTTAGGTACCTACCGGAATTGGTAAATAAAAAACAAAACAAGTAATTACAAAAAATCGCCTACCACACCAACACCAAGCAATCAAAGTAACCATATATCCATACAAACCATTATATATTATTCATCATCATTTATCGCACACCAAACTAAATATGCACACGCGGCGGTCAATTGGAGTGACTGAAAAATACTTGATTTTTTTTTTTCATTTTTCTTTTTATACACAGTGTGTGCCAAATATTTAAAAAAGAAAACCTGCAGTTCAAAGGCAGTAAACAGTTCTTTTATATGCCATTTAAATTATTGGCCTACGCGCACTAGTTACTTCGCAAAATTGCGAACCAAATCATCAATTTTTCGTTTATCCTTAAAATATAGGGAAAGGCCTCTTAAGAGAAGTCTTTAAATCTTTAAGGATATAAAGGGTGATTTTTTGGCTGGTTTGGTTTTGGCAACACTGGTTTTGACAGCTGACGTGTGTTTAGTACCTTGTGTCACTGTCAAACAGCTTCAGTTTGGTTTGCAATTTAACCATGGATCGTCTTACAAATGAACAACGCTTGCAAATTATTGAATTTTACTATCAAAATTCGTGCTCGGTTCGAAATGTTCATCGCGCGCTGCTTGTGTTCAGCGATGAGGCTCATTTTTGGTTGAATGGGTACGTAAATAAGCAAAATTGCCGCATTTGGGGTGAAGATCAGCCAGAAGCATTGCAACAGCTACCAATGCATCCCGAAAAAGCCACTGTTTGGTGCGGTTTATGGGCCGGCGGCATTATTGTGCCTATTTCTTCAAAGATGATGCGAATCGCAGCGTTACTGTCAATGGTGAACGCTACCGAGCGATGATAACAAACTTTTTTTTGCCCGAAATGGAAGTTCTTGACTTGCATGATATGTGGTTTCAACAAGACGGTGCCACATGCCACACAGCACGCGAAACAATGGCGCAATTGCGAGGCGAGTTTGGTGAACAGTTAATTTCACGAAGCCAACATCCATGCATTCATTCGTGAGATACCGGCCGATATGTGTGAAAGAGTATGCCAAAATTGGACTCAGCGGATGGGCTACCTGAGACGCAGCCGCGGTCAACATTTGCATGAAATTATCTTTAAACATTAAATTGCAAGGTTCAAACTATCGATTCAAATAAATATTTCATTCATTTTTTCGAATTTTTTGTGTTTTTTTTTTAAAAAAAGTTCTAAACCTCTTAAAAAATCACCCATTACAAGGAATCGACAGGTTATGGGCCCAGGATGGACGTTTTTAAAAGTTGTGTAGCTAAACTTAATGAAAATAATTACCATACCTGGAAGTTCAAGGTCGAATTACTATTGCGGAGGGATAATTCCTGGCAAGCTATCAATACCGACAGGCCTACAACAAATTCAGATGCTTGGAACAAAGCAGATAGCTATGCAATAATTGGATTATTGGTGGAAGGTAGCCAATTGATTCATATTAGAAAAGCGAAATCTGCAAAAGGGGCATGGAAAAATCTGGAGAACTACCATGAGAAAGCGACTCTTAGCAATAAGGTTCAGCTCCTGAAAAGCATTTGTAGCCTAAAGCTTATGGATAGTGAACTTATGGATGCTCATATTGAGAAGATGACCACCTTATTTGAGAAGCTGAGAGCATTAGAAGACGTACTTTGTGAAAATTGGAAAGTTGCTGTTTTACTGAGCAGTCTTCCTTCATCGTATGATACATTGGTGACTGCATTAAAAGCAAGGCAAGAATCAGAACTAACATTGGGGCTGGTACAAGCTAAATTATTGGAAGAATTCTCCAGGAATAACGCTGACATTATTGTTGAAAAGAATTCTGTGGTAAAGGTAAATAACTTTGGGAAGTCTAATAAAAAATGTTTCTTTTGTCAGAAAAGTGGTCACATAAAACGAGATTGCCGACAATATGCTCAATGGAAGAAAAATTAGCCAAAGGGATCTGCCAACAATGTGACAACTTTGAACGAATTCTGTTTGAAATCCTGTTCCGATTCTTTAAATGGGTGGATTGTGGATTCAGGAGCAACTTGTCATATCACCAACAATGAAAGAAACTTCATCTCTTTGAATGCAAATTCAGGGAGTGAAAAGGTTGTACTTTCTAATGGTCAAGAAATTCAATAATAAAAAAAACTTCAATTACAGTAGAGAACGTACTTTTCATTCCTGAATTCCAAGGAAGTTTGCTCTCAGTCAAAGCGATGGTGAGCAAAAGACTAGTTGTCAACTTTAATAGAAACCAATGCACAATAAAAGTTCCGGAAGGAGATCTGGTAGCGGTTGCAGATTTAATTAGAAATCTCTACAGGCTTCGAGAGGCAACACAATTCCAGAAGGCAATGATGTTTAGTAATAAATTGGACATAGAAGCATGGATGCTTTTAAGAAAGTGGTGAGTGAATGAAACTTATTTATCAGTAGCTTTTGTTGTACTGATGTCTGCGGAATATGCATGCAAGCTAAAATGACACGCTTACCTTTCAACTCGAGCCATAAAAGTACTTCAATCCTAGACCTGGTGCATAGCGATATTTCCGGACCAATGCAAAATACGACACCTGGTGGGAAAAGATACTTTTTTGACTTTTATCGAAGATTTTAGTAGATTCACTACAGTTTTTTTGCTAAAAGAAAAGTCGGAGGCATTTGGATGCCTGCAAGAATATGTTGAAATGGTCAAAACACGTTTTTGAAAGAAACCTAAGATGATTCGGTCACATAATGGAGCAGAATACAAGGCTGGACGTGTTATGCTGTATTTAAAGGCTGAAGGAATAAGTTATCAGCATACAGCTCCATACTCTCCACAGCAAAACGGTACGGCCGAAAGAAAGAATCGATCATTGGTTGAAATGACAAGATGTATGCTTTTGAATACTGAATTAGGTCGCGAATATTGGGGCGAAGCTATCTTGACTGCTAATTATATCCAAAACATTACCAACCAGCGTTTTATCAGCCGTGGTGTTAAGTTTGTTCATATGAAAGCTGATGTTACTAATCAAAGTCAAGAAATGAGTCAAAGTAACAATGCTGAAATAATTCTGAACAAGAATTCGTCTGTCTCTGAAATCAATGATGTGGATGTGGAAAATGAAATTGAAACTTACTCTGAAGAATGCCAATCAAATTTTGAAGGTTTTCCCGATGAAGAAGAAGTCAGTGTAATAAGAACATCATCACGATCAAATAAAGGGCAACCGCCTCAACGATTCATGAGTGGTATTAACGCTGTTTTGGAATCTTGTTTAATTAAAGAGCCAAATACTTACAAAGAAGCTACTGCAAGTGAACAAAGTACCCAATGTAAAATTGCAATGCAGGAGGAAATGGAATCCCTTGCTAAAAACAAGACGTGGACATTAGTTCGACCTCCAGAAAATGTAAACATTGTAGGTTGCAAATGGGTGTATAAAATTAAACGTGATGTTGACGGAAGAGTTCATCGATTCAAAGCCAGATTGGTTGCACAAGGACTTAGTCAAAAATTTGGCACAAACTACGACCAAGTGTTTGCTCCAGTTGTAAGACAAGCGACTTTCAGAATTCTACTCTCACTGGCTGGACAAAGGAAAATGAAGGTAAAGCATTTTGATGCAAAATCAGCTGAACAGTAGGTTGAAAGAAGATATATATATGAAGCAGGCTCCTGGATTTCAATCTGATGACAAGACTCGTTTGTAAACTTCATAAAAGTCTTTATGGTTTAAAGCAAGCAGTTTTTTCTTGGAATCAAACTATAACAGAGGTTTTGACAGAAAATGGGTTTGATCAAAGTAAATCAGATAGATGTTTATTTACAAGAAAAAAGGGAGAGATAACAACTTATCTTCTCATATATTTCGACGATATCATCGTTGCCTGCACCTCACAGAAATGCATCGATGACACAGAGAAACTTCTGAAATCTCACTTTGAAGTGAAAAATCTTGGAGATATACATCAATACTCAGGACTTGAAGTAATCAAAAGCGATCAAGGGGACTACTCAATTCGACAGAAGCAGTACATTGAAAAATTATCTAATGAGCATGGTCTACAAGATTCAAAGTATTCCAAAGTTCCAATTAACCCTGGCAAAAGCGATGACTCTAGCCCACTTATTAACAATGAAAAATATCAAAAGTTATTTTGAAGTTTGCTATATACATTGTGTCCCGTAAGTCAACGTCAAGCGGGTACTGGGTGATAGTCTAGCTTGTACCTGTGCTGGGAAAAATAATTAAAAAAATATATCTCGCTGTTAAGTAATAATAGCAATATTTAGAAAAATAATGAAAATCGATACCCTAGGCCACATTTTTAGGTACTGTGGTCACAATTTTCCAAATTTTGCAGTGTTTTTATTTTTTACGTAATCCTTAATAACCATGCTATTAATTCCAATCAAAAATTAATAAATAAAAATTGTCAGTTTCGTAAGAAAAATAAAGTTCGACTGAGTCATGGTTCAAAAAATTTTTGTAACCTAACTTTGACACATAAAAAATGTACTACTCTACCCTCGGTAAGTTGTTTTAAAAGTTGGCCCATTTTATCAAGATTTCAAAATGGTACAACACTTGCTACTTATTCCACCGTTAAAAGTATTATCAACATCTAAAACGTTTTGGAGCATTTAAAATTCTGTCTAAAAAATTGGAAATTTATCTTATTGATGTATTCTGGAAAACTTTAATCATAATGAAACAAAAGAGAATATTTTAATACTGTTTCTTTATTGATAAATCTAAAGCAAATGCTCAAATTGTCTACCCTTGGCACGAATACAGGCTCTGCACCGCCAGAAAAGATCTGTTCATTATGCGCCCGAATATCCTTGAATTTATTTCTTCTCCTGCTTCAAAAATGTTTTGGCGTAGTTCTTGTCTATTTTCAATTAGTTTGAAGTACACTTTTTCTCTTCGAGAAGGTTTAGATCCGGAGAACGAGGGGGCCGCAAAATTGATCCAAGGCGCCCAACCAATCTATCGGGATACTCCGTATTCAGGTAATCCCGTACACGATGAGCATAATGCGCTGGGCAACCATCTTGTTAAAACCACATGTCTCGGTAGATGTTGGGTGGTTGATCTTCTAATAAAGTCGGCAAATTATTTTGTAAAAAATGCAGGTAGCTGTCGCCATTTAAATTTTCTGGCAGCTCAAATGGTCCAATTATTTGTCCATTTAAAATTCCGGTCCACATATTTACTTTAAATTGATATTGAGAGCGGTCTTCACGAATTAAATGCGTATTTTCTTGGTGCCACTCTTGTAAATTATGTAAATTCAAATAATCGTCTTTTTTAAATGTTGATTCTTCAGTCCATAAAATGTGGTTGAGAAATTGCGGGTCTTCACTATTTTTCGCCAACATTGTTCTGCAAAAATCGACTCTGGGACCGTAGTCCCGAGGTAGCAAACTTTGTACAAGTTGAACATGGTACGGGTGGTGATTATTTTGTTTTAAAATTAGATAAGAAAAGCTTTTTGGTATTCCAGTGGATCTTTCAATCGCACGTACTGAAGCGCTGGGATCACTTACAATTTCATTTAAAACTACTTCTTCGGGTGTTCTCGAGGTCTCAAGGCGACGGTGCCGGCCGTACGAGTAGTAGACAATCGTCCTTGCGAGTATGAAAGGTGAGCATAGATGAACACACGGTGGTCTGGGTGACGCTCCACATTTGGGTACCTTTCGCGATACAATCTGGCGGCGGCAAAGGCATTACGACGGCATTCACCATAGATAATATGCATGTTTGCATATTCTTGAGCTGTGTACAAATACAGCATTTCGACAAAAGTTTTTAGTATCTATTATTAAAAAATAACTTACACAATTTTCACTACACTAATCGAGTCCAAGGTAATCGAAAAACAAACGATTACGATAACGATAAAACAAAAGCTCAATAAAAAGTGAGGCTGCGAGTAAAAGAAGGAACATCATCATCATCATCGTCGGCTCGACAACCGGGGTCCGGTCCTGGCCTCCTTCAACAAGTCTCTCCACCCATCCCGGTCTCGAGCCGCCGCCATCCAGTTACGCACCTCAAGGCTCCGGGCGTCCTGGTCTACGCCATCTCTCCAGCGCAAGAATGGTCTACCACGCTGTCGTCTACCATAGAATGTACCACAAAGAACTTTCCGAGCAGGTTCCTCTTCGCTCATGCGAGCTAGGTGCCCTGCCCACCGGAGTCTACCGAGCTTAATTTTTGTCACGATATCTGCTTCAAGGTAGATTGCGTACAATTCATGATTGTACCGTCTCCGGAATCGTCCTTCCTCACATATGGGGCCAACAATTCTCCTTAAGGCTTTTCTCTCGAACGCGGCTAAGAAGTCGGAGTGCCTTTTGCTAAGCACCCAAGTCTCGGATCCATATGCGAGTACTGGTAGGACCATGGTCCTGTACAGCAGCAGTTTTGAAGTTATGGTGAGATTTCTGGATTTGAAGAGCTTTGACAGACTATAGTAGGCTCTGTTGGATTTGAGAAGCCGCCCGCGTATTTCTTCTTCTATATTGTTATCGGCTGCTACTATTGACCCAAGGTATTTAAAGGATTGCACCACTTCAAATTCGTGCTCCGCTACCTTGATTGTTTGACCAACTGTTCCTCTCGCATTCGACGCCACCATGTACTTTTAAAAGAAGGAACGTAGCGTACCATATGTAATGTAGATCTGTCTCCCTCTAATTTACGGCAAACAATGTTTTATTATAAGTGTCCCTGTTTATCATACTTATCGGTAAAACCGATGTTTGAGTACAAAAAAAATTCACCACAATCATTTTTACGTGAATAATACGTAAAGGTTACTGTACTGAATTGAGGTCCTTTTTGCAAATAAAAAATCAATAATATTTCTTATGATGGAATAAATAGCAAGTGCTGTACCATTTTGAAATCTTGATAAAATAGGCCAACTTTTTAAACAACTCTCCGAGGGTAGAGTAGTACATTTTTTTAAGATATGAAGTGTCAAAGTTAGGTTACAAAAATTTTTTGAACCATGACTCAGTCGAACTTTATTTTTCTAACGAAACTGACAATATTTATTTTTGAATTTTGGATTGGCATTAATAGCATGGTTATTAAGGATTACGTAAAAAATAAGAACACTGCAAAATTTGGAAAATTGTGACCACAGTACCTAAAAATGTGGCCTAGGGTATCGATTTTCATTATTTTTCTAAATATTGCTATTATTACTTAACCAAGCGAGATATATTTTTTTAATTATTTTTCCCAGTACAGGTACAAGCTAGCCTATCACCCAGTACCCGCTTGACGTTGACTTACGGGACACCCTGTATAGCCACAAATACTCGACTAGATATTGCAGCATCAATTTCAATTTTGGCTTGCGAGACGAGTTCACCAAGTCAAACCGATTGGATAGAATTGAAAATATCTTCATGGAACATCAAGTTTCAACCTTCAACTAAGCAACAACAAAAACCAAGAAGAAAAAGGAAAACTTGTGGGTTATGCAGACGCAAATTGGGGAGAAGACAGAGTATAGGTTAGGTTAGGTAGAAGGGCTGACAGTTGATCTTGTTACCATCACACTTAGATCTATGTAGATCCGTTGTGATACCCTAGGAAGTTGTATCCCACTTAATGTAAAAACCTATGTGTTCTGTTAGCAATCAAGCCATTTAGAGGCATTGACGAAGTTCAGAAGACTGTTCGCCGAAGTTTTAGAAAGATCCTCTAAATCATCAAAGAAATGATTACCTAAGTGTTTCTTCCTTAAGTGACAGAGTGCTGGGCAGTGACAAAGGAAGTGTAAGGTGTACTCATGTGCTTCTTCATCGCTGCAGCCTCTGCAAAGGACGTCAGTACTGAGCCTCATTTTCTTTCTGTGGTATCCCAGTAGGTTGTGTCCGGTAATTATGCTGACAAGGGAACGAAGATGTTTTTTGTTCATTTGCATAATTTTGTTTGTCCTCTGCTTATTGAAATTGGGCCACAATTTTCTAGTTGTGGCGCATGTTTCAAGCAGGTTCCATCTTTCATTGTTTTTTTCTGATATATTGTTACCAATATCCTGTTTGATGTTACAGTTTGGTACTTTAATATGTCGTTCGGCTTGACTTGAATCAAGTGACGATCCCGTTCTCGCCAGCTCATCAGCTCTTTCGTTTCCTTGTACATTGCTGTGACCAGGAACCCAGCAGAGTCTAATGTTATGCTGCATGCCAAGAACCCTAAGCTCTTCGCGACAGCAATTTACAAGCTTCGAATGTATTTCGGTGGCGGAAATTGCTTTAATTGCTGCTTGGCTATCAATAAAGAGGGTGATGTCAGCTCGTGGTATCGCCATCATTGATATTTGCGTAGCTGCTTTGGTCACTGCCAAGACCTCAGCTTGGAAGACGCTGCAAAAGTCTGGAAGTCTGAAGGAGCTAGCTAGTCCCAGAGTTTCCGAGAAGATTCCTGCACCAACTCCAGTGTCCATCTTAGAACCATCAGTGAAGACGGTTATCGTAGATTCGTTACTGAGAGGTTGGTTGTTTTTCCACTCCTCTCTATTAGGAAAAGAGGTAGTGAATGGTCTGTCGAAGTTTAAATGGGGTGTTATGTAGTCTGTGCAGACATTAATTCCCACATATCTCTGAAGAATCTGAGTATGACCCGTTGTGCTTTGCTTCCAGCAGTTAGTCTGGCTTAGTCGCAAGGCACTGTATGCTGCTGATTCTTGCACGAATATATCTAAGGGTTTCAGGTTGAGTATCGCTTCCAGCCCCGCTGTGGGGGTGGTTTTCAACGCCCCTGTAATACCTACGCATGCTAATCTTTGAACATTTGTTAAGATTTTCAGGTTTGTTGTTTTCTCTGTCGCGTTCCACCAAACTAGATTACCGTAGGTAAATATCGGTCTAACTATTGCCGTGTACATCCACCTGATAATTTTTGGGTTTGGTCCCCAGGATTTTCCGAAAATCCTGTTGCAGGAATAGAATGCGACCATAGCTTTCTTTGCTCTTTCTTTGGTGTTGAGACACCAGTTCAGTTTCTTATCAAGGATCACACCAAGGTATCTGGCCTGATCTGAGATTTTGAGTGGTGTCCCTTCTATTGATGGTAGTCTAAACATTGGTATTTTCCTTCTGTTAGTTAAGAGAACCAATTCTGTTTTCAATGGATTAACCATTAGACCACATTTCCTTGTCCAGTTGTTGACCTTTGACAGGGCAAACTCGATCTGTTCACTTATAGTGGATGGGAATTTTCCTGTCGCAAGTAGTGCTAGGTCGTCCGCATAGGCTACTACTTTGACTCCACTATATTTTAATTTTACAAGAATTTCGTTCATAACTAGTATCCAAAGAAGTGGAGAGAGTACCCCTCCCTGGGGTGTTCCTCTAGATGTGGATACTTTTAAACGTGATTCTCCAAGTTCTGTGTTTATATGCCTGTTTCTTAACATGCACATAGTCCAATTTATAATTGAACTTTCTATATTCAGCTCTACAAGGGTTCTCTTAACTGCATCACTTTCCACATTATTGAATGCTCCTTCAATATCCAGAAAGGCAGCGAGAGTGCATTCCTTGTCTTTGAGAGTTTTTTCAATTGTATTAACAACACAGTGAAGTGCTGTTTCTACGCTTTTGCCTTTTGTATAGGCATGCTGCATTGGAGAAATTATCTCCGGGTTCAGTGTGCTGCGAATATAGATGTCCAACAGTCTTTCGAAAGTTTTAAGAGTAAACTACGTGATGTATTTTATGTTTATTTCTAAATAAAAACGGTTAAGCTTTGTTTTAAAAAATTAACAATTTATTATAAACTTTATAATGCAAACATTTGATATTATTATAAATAAAGTCAGCGACGCGTTGCAGAACTTTTGTTCCATCATCGGGCTACTGTTGACTAAACTTTGTTGTTTTTCTATTGTTCATCTTACTGTTGTGTTGTTGTTGTCATATTGCTATTTGTTTTGAGTGTGGGAGCTTTTGGAAAGCTTTTCATTTTCTTTTCATTTCTTTCTGTTGCTTGTTGTGAATTTCAACGCTGTGTCAAATAATATTTTCTGTTTTATTGTTAATTTGTCATTTAATATTCTGTCTTGTTCTATCTTGTTGGCTTTATAAATTTCAAATTCTTCTAAAGTGTCTAGTGTTTTCCCTTTTTTGCATGTTTGTAATATTTTTAGGTTATGTTCGAAGCTTGTATAGTTGTGATTATTTTCTATTAAGTGTATTGCATATGTTGATCTGGTGTTTGGTTTTGGTTTGTGTTCTAGAAATCTTTCGTGAAAAGATCTTCCAGTTTGTCCTATGTAATATTTGTTGCAATCGTCACATATTATTTTGTAGACTCCAGTTGATGTTGTTTTGTTATTGTTTTTATTTTTTGATTGGAGGAATTTGAAAATGTTGTTATTTGTTTTATATGAAATTGTGAAGTTTTGTTTCTTGAATTCATTTTTGATGGTGTGTGGAAGCCAATTGGTGTATGTTATTGATGTGTAGTTAGTTGTTTCTATTTTGTTACTTTTATCATTAGGTTTGTTTATTTTCTTTCTTCTTTTTTTGATTAATTGGTCAATCATATCTGTGGTGTATCCATTTCTTAGGGCTATGTGTTTTATTGTATTGGTTTCATCGTCATAGTTTTGTTTGCTTATTGGGATGCTGAGAAGTCTATTGATAAAGGCATTGTATGCCAATCGCCATTTTAAAAGCACAAACAACTATAATTCAAGAAGAAATCAAATACCTATATAACAAGAAAAACAAACTTAACAGTGTACTATATAAACTTCACCAAGAAATATACAATAAATTCAATATTATAATAGCCGAATTATACTTTAAAATCATTAATGACGAAATATCCAACATATCTAAACAAATAAACATTAAACAAAATAAGAAATTCACAAACCTTAATACCAAACAACAGACACCTTTACCAAAATGCAATTTCACATTCTACCCCAGATTAATCAATAAAACCGACATTCAACTCACAACACAAGAAGAAGAAATATTAAACAAAGGACTAAAATTTAACATACAAACATTCCCCAAAAATCAAATCATACAAGAAGTCACCAACGCTGAGGCAGCTATCAAAAAATTACCAACACAAGAAGCACAAAACGAAACAAGAATAACCATTAACAAAAAACTAAATAAAATAATAAAAAATAACAAAAGCATCAGTACAAAACACAACAATAAACACAAACAATATCTAATTAATCTTAATAACATCAATCAAAAACTAACAGACCAACAAGCAATCATCACAAAAGCAGACAAAGGAAACACAATCGTAATTTTAAAACAACAAGAGTACAAAGACAAATCCATCAACTTCATTGAAAGCAACAACATTGAAAAACTCCCAAATGATCCCACAAAAACCTACGTAAAAGAAATAAATAATGCAATAAACCAAAGTGATAACCTACTCCACAATTCAATAAAGTACAAATTCAAACAAACAAACGCAAAAGCACCACAATTCACAGGACTACCTAAAATACAAAAAGAAAACATCCCAATAAGACCACTCATCAATTATAAGACCGCTCCATGTTATAAAATCGCAAAAGAATTACAAACAATCATAACAACAAACATAACCATAAAAAACAACCAAAGCATAAAAAATAGCCTTGAACTGATCGAAAAAACAAAAACCATACACATTTTACCACAACACAAATTGATCTCCTTTGATGTAACTAATATGTACACCAACATCCCAGTAACAGAAACAATAAACATAATAAAAGAAAACCTAATCAACACAGCCAAAATAACGATACAACAAATAGACGAAATAATCAAACTATTACAAATCATACACAAGCAAAATTATTTTACATTCAATAACCAAACATATATACAAAAAGAAGGACTCGCAATGGGATCACCATTAAGTGAACTTCTAGCCGATATATACTTAAATTATTTTGAAAACAAGTACATCCTATCAAACCTCAATCCATTACAAAAACAAATAACTTTTTACACCAGATATGTTGACGACACCTTCATAATTTTTAATGGCACAAATAGACAAATTGACATATTCAATAAATATATAAACAACATAAACCAACAAATAAAATTCACAGTCGAAAACGAACAACACAAATCAATAAATTTCTTAGACGTCACCATAAAAAAACAAAACAACAAACTGGAATATAGCATCTATAGGAAACTAACAACAACAGACACCACCATCCACAATAATTCCCACCACCCAAGATCACAAAAACTTGCAGCATACAATGCCTTTATCAATAGACTTCTCAGCATCCCAATGAGCAAACAAAACTATGACGATGAAACCAATACAATAAAACACATAGCCCTAAGAAATGGATACACCACAGATATGATTGACCAATTAATCAAAAAAAGAAGAAAGAAAATAAACAAACCTAATGATAAAAGTAACAAAATAGAAACAACTAACTACACATCAATAACATACACCAATTGGCTTCCACACACCATCAAAAATGAATTCAAGAAACAAAACTTCACAATTTCATATAAAACAAATAACAACATTTTCAAATTCCTCCAACCAAAAAATAAAAACAATAACAAAACAACATCAACTGGAGTCTACAAAATAATATGTGACGATTGCAACAAATATTACATAGGACAAACTGGAAGATCTTTTCACGAAAGAAGTTGTTTTTTGACTGGAAACTGGTGTTGACGTGTTACTGAAAGTGTCGTGGGGTGCGCGCTTTTTTGCAATTTCTATAAAGTACTACACAGTTAAGTTATTAATTTTCATTTCCCTTCATTAATTTAAAATTAATTTAAAATGCATTGTTTGATTTGCGAACAAAAAATTGATCGGAATGAAACCCAAAAAAAGAAAAAACAAATAACCTGTGCTGATTGCGAATGTATATTCCACAGTGCGTGCGTCAATGTAAAATCTACTGACATTGAGTATATGATTGCAAATAAAATCAAATACAGATGTGATAAATGTACACAGCTTCGACGAAAATCAATGCATTCTTTGCCATCATCATCTTCAACAACAACAGCAGCAGTCTATGTACCTTCTGACAAACAACAGCAACAACAACAACTTGGACATCAAAAAGAATTCAAACAAGTTGCAGCCCCGAATGCTACACAAGAGCAGCAGCAGCAGACAGCATCCCAAAACCAACTTAAGCGAGTGCCAACTGTGCTTTCTGATGACAAAGTGCAACCAGGTAGTAACGAAATCACACTTCAACGCCTCTATGAAGAAATATTAAACTTAAAAAAAATAAACAGTAACTTTCTGAGCACGGTCCAGCAGTTGAGTGAGGAAAATATGTCTCTGAGATCTAAGGTGAATGAACTTGAAAGCAAATTGAATTGGTGTGAGCAGAAGCAAATGGATAATAGCATTGAAGTTGTTGGTGTTCCAAATGTAACCAACGATAATGCTGAAG
Source organism: Leucozona laternaria (assembly GCA_932273885.2). Taxonomy (NCBI): domain Eukaryota; kingdom Metazoa; phylum Arthropoda; class Insecta; order Diptera; family Syrphidae; genus Leucozona; species Leucozona laternaria. The sequence continues at coordinate 161,669,238 of OW026366.1, read as the reverse complement.
AGTGTGCACAGAAGATTTTTTGTGATGCATTAAATGTGTCTGTCTCATCGGTTGACATTAAGAGATGTTATGTTAAAAGTTTCGCTAAGAATAATTCAAGCATAATTTGCGTCCAACTAGCATCTTCTGATGTAAAACAAAAAATAATGAGGAGCAAGAGGAATGGAAAGAACAAATTAACCACATCATTATTTGCCGATGCCAGCATAAATAGTTCCAACATTTATATTAACGATTGCTTTACGAAATATACTCGTACTCTTTTTATGGCAGCTAAAAAACTTAAAACAGATAAAAATTATAAGTATTTGTGGTATAATAATTCTCAAATTATGTTAAGGAAAGTGGAAAGAGGTAAGGTTGTTGTAATAAGGTCTTTTAATGATTTAACTTTGCTTCAAAATGAATAATATAAACACTGATACATATCCAGAAGATCTTTTTTTCAACAGCCTTACCTTAAGTACCATTAGTAATTGTAATTATAAAATTTTTCTTGACAGTTTAGAGAATAAGAAAGCTTTATTTATAATTCACCAAAATGTAAGAAGTCTTCGGCAAAATTTCGATTTATTAGTTGGCAATCTGGAAGCCTTTGAAAACTTACCGGAAATTATCTTTGTATCTGAAATTTGGATTTATTCATTTGAGATTAATGATTACAGTATTCCTGGCTATAATTTTTATGCCAATACAAATGACTCGTATGCTTCTGGTGGTGTAGGTGCTTTTGTAAGAGATACTTATGATATATGTGATATGAAATGCTATAAATTGACGAGTGCTGATGTTTTAAAAATTTCTTGTTGTTTTGGCAAAGAGTTATTTTCCTTTATTTGTATATATAGATTAAATTCTCAGCCGTTCAATGCTTTTTTAGATGAATTTTCGGTTCTCTTGCGCAATTTGAGGGTTGGTAATCTGGTAATTGTAGGTGACTTTAACTTGGACCTGCTTAACTCCTGTCCTAATTTGGATTCATATCTTGCATTAATTTCCGATCATGGGTTAACTTCATTTGTTAATGATGTAACAAGGCCGACATCAGATACCTGTCTTGACCACGTATTAGGCCGTTTTATTAATATTCAATCCATTCAATGTGCTGGCATTAATTGTGATCTTCAAATTTCTGACCATTGTATGACTGGTATTTTGTTCTCCACTCTGGATAATAAAAAGGAAGATGATTCACTATATAGCGAAACCAAGATCAACTTCAAAGAGTTGAATAATGCGTTGCGCATCTATAATTGGGAGGTAATTTATGAACAAGAAAATGTCTCCAAGGCTTATGATTTATTTCTTGACATTCTTAAGAATTTTATTGCCATGTATAGTTACGTTAATGTACCACGAAAGTCTGAAAGAAAGCTTAAGCCTTGGATGAACCGGTTTCTCCTGAAAAAAATAAAACAGAAACATAGACTGCGCATAAAATGTAATAAACACCCACAAAATTTATGTTTAAAAAATCGCTACAATCGAATGAGCCGTGAAATTAATGTTGAAATCAAAACATGTAGGGATAATTATTATAATAATCAAATAAGAATGTCCCAAGGGAACATAAAAAAAGAATGGAAAGTGGTTAATAGTATTATTAATCGAAGTGTTAATGATCAAAATAGTTTGATAGCGTTGAACAACGGGGATGAAATAATTTCAGACCCTACTGCTGTAGCTAATGCATTCAATGAGTTCTTTGTTTCAGTTGGACAGGAATCATTTTCGAGGGGCACCTCTTTTCTAGGATATTCTTGTACTAGTTCCAGCTCTCTAGTTTCGTCTTTTCAAATAAATAGTTTTTACTTCGAATCAATATCTGGTCTTGAGATATTAAAAGCCATAAACTCTCTGAATAACTCCAAATCTTTTGGTAATGATGGTATTTCTAACATTGTGTTAAAGAAAATCGCTTTGAATATTGTGGATATTTTGACATATATTTTTAATTTGAGTATTTTCTCTGGAATCTTTCCTGATGAACTTAAACACGCCATTGTGATACCCCTGTTTAAAAAAGGGAGTAAAAAAGACAAAAATAATTATAGGCCAATTTCGTTGTTGCCTTCTATTTCAAAAATATTTGAAAAAGTAATTAAATGTAGGGTTTTGAACTTTCTCAATAATTCTAATTTTCTTAGTTCCAAACAGTTTGGGTTTAGGACTGGGCTCTCTACTGAGGATGCTTTGTTGGATTTTTGCTCTTTTATTCATAAAGGACTGGATGATCAAAGGTTTTGTAGTGGACTTTTTGTGGATATTACGAAAGCCTTTGATATGGTAGACCACAATATTCTTTTGAACAAATTATATTATGCGGGCTTCCGTGGATTTATATATGAGTGGTTTGCATCTTATCTGAAAAACAGGGAACAAAAGGTCAAGTTCGGCAGCTGTCTGAGTAACTCCAAGGTTATCAATCTTGGAGTTCCTCAGGGATCTGTTCTTGGTCCCATCCTTTTTCTAATTTATATTAATTCTATTTTTGAACTACCTTTTGTTGGAGAAGTAAGGGCGTTTGCAGATGATTTGGCAATTGCATACAGATCCGTTAGTTTATTGAACCTAGTGGCTGATTTAAATCATGATGTGCACTTATTGAGAGTTTGGTTTGATGCACATAAACTTTTGGTAAGCAATAAAACTAAACTTATGTTTTTTTCCCTTAGCTCTAACGTGACTCCAGACATTAATGTTATATTCCACTCATCGAACTGTGCAAGGTATAATTTACACTTGAGTTCCTTTCAAAATTCGTATCACTATTTTAATGCTAATGTTTCTTGCGACACCAACTGCTTTCAAATTGAAAACGTTAACTGTTTTAAATACTTGGGTGTTCTTATCGATAGAAATTTGAGCTGGTCTGAGCATATTTTAGGGCTTAAACAATATTTCCTTTCAACAATCCGTTGTTTTTATCGCCTTAGAAAGTATTGTTCTGATAACACCATGAAAACTGTTTACTATGGGATTTTTCATTCTCGAATGCAATACGGTATAAGCTGTTGGGGAGGTGCTTATCAGAACAAAATGAAGCCGCTTATTGTGCTGCAAAAATGCGCTATAAGAAAAGTGTGTAACTCTCCCCGTCTCTCTCATTCCATAGAGCTTTTTAGGCGTATAAAGATTTTGCCTGTCAGACAGTTATTTTATTACAAGGTTCTCAAGATTTTCTTTATTAGAGGCGGGTACTTGCAGAGTCCAATATGTGAAGGCTATATCTTACGCAGTAATTACCAATCCTTAGTTGCCATTCCTTCTTTTCGTACTACAAGCTTTAGAAACTCGTATCATGTTGTCTCATGCAAATTGTATAACCGCCTTCCAGCTAGCCTACGTAACCTACCAACTCTATTCGGCTTTTTGAAAAAAGTAAAACTGTGGCTTCTTGATTTCGATCATAATGAAATCGAAGTTTTGTTGAGCTATATTGTTTAATTGTTTAATTCAATCAATACTGTCAATGAATTTGAATTTGTTTTATCTTGTTTCTTTTGAAAATGCATTTTGATTTAATTCTTTTTAATTTTTTAACTTAACTTTCCTTATATTGTACACCCCACGCTGAATTTTTGTACTATGAAGTGGCATTATCTCTATTTTTATGAAATACCAATGTCACTAACTATTCTCTCTTAAAATCACTATTGTAATTTTGTTAGAGCAATCTTAAGATTTATCAAATGTTATAGTTATTAAGATGAGGATAATGATTAATAAAAAAAAAAAAAAAAAAAAAAAAAGATTTCTAGAACACAAACCAAAACCAAACACCAGATCAACATATGCAATACACTTAATAGAAAATAATCACAACTATACAAGCTTCGAACATAACCTACAAATATTACAAACATGCAAAAAAGGGAAAACACTAGACACTTTAGAAGAATTTGAAATTTATAAAGCCAACAAGATAGAACAAGACAGAATATTAAATGACAAATTAACAATAAAACAGAACATATTATTTGACACAGCGTTGAAATTCACAACAAGCAACAGAAAGAAATGAAAAGAAAATGAAAAGCTTTCCAAAAGCTCCCACACTCAAAACAAATAGCAATATGACAACAACAACACAACAGTAAGATGAACAATAGAAAAACAACAAAGTTTAGTCAACAGTAGCCCGATGATGGAACAAAAGTTCTGAAACGCGTCGCTGACTTTATTTATAATAATATCAAATGTTTGCATTATAAAGTTTATAATAAATTGTTAATTTTTTAAAACAAAGCTTAACCGTTTTTATTTAGAAATAAACATAAAATACATAAAGTAGCAAACATGGAGATAAACACCACACCATCTATAAACGACGTGAGACTGATTGGTCTATAGTCTTTAGCTTCCGTGTGACTAGGTTTACCAGCCTTCGGGTGAAAACAACCTTGACTTCACGCCATACTTTAGGTACATATCCCCATCTGAGGCTGCTTGAGAATATGTTTTTTAGGTGCGGAGTAATGAGGTTTTCACTTTTTTGTAACATCATTGGAAAGATGCCATCTAGTCCCGGGGATTTATAAGGGGAGAAAGAGTTTATTGCCCATTTAATCTTGTCTTCCGTTACAATATCCGACGGTGCTCTGTGCTCTGTATGGATCTCACTCACCTGGTTATAGCTCGGGTTAGAGTTACACCCGGGAAAATGAGCATTAACTAAGAGTTTAAGAGTTTCACTGCATGATTCTGTCCAACGACCATTTGGTTCTTTTAGGGAACCCAAGCTAGTTGGCTCTTTAGAGAGAATTTTCCTTAGTCTAGCTGATTCATTGGTGCCTTCTACTTCATCGCAGAAGGTTCTCCACGAGCTTCGTTTGGCTCGCTGTGTTTCAGCTTTGAATTTTCTTTGACTGGATTTGTAGTTCTCCCAGTCTATGTCTAATCTAGTGTGTTTGGCGATATTGAAAAGTCGCCTAGTTTCTTTCCTAATATCGCCCAGTTCTTTTGTCCACCAAGGTGGTTTTTTGTTGCCTTTACTACCTGATTTTAAAGGACATCCTTTGACAAAAGCGTTGCTGAGTATTTCTGTGAATTTCTCGGCAGCTTTGTCTAAGTTATCAGGATTATCAATTTCATTGGTATTAAGCAATGTGATTCTATTCTCTACTTCCCCATTAAAAATATCCCAGTTAGTTTTCCTAAAATTTCTAAAAGGTTTTTGAGAATTTGTTGTGTTAAGTATAAAGAATTCAATTAACCTATGATCGGAAAAAGATTCTTCCTTAAGTACTTTCCACTGTTCTATTGAGACGGTATTCGAGTTGCTCACAAGGGTGATATCGAGTACTTCCTCGCGGTTCTTAGTGACAAATGTTGGTTCATTGCCTCTATTCGCTACTAGTATGTTATTTCCTATGATAAATTCAAAAAGAGACTCACCTCGATCGTTGATGTCGGTGCTCCCCCATTGAGTATGATGTGCATTAGAATCACATCCTATCACAAGGTCCCATTTCTCCACAGCTGCGCGTTCAACAAGTTGGGACGTGATATTTGCAGGTGGTCCCTCCGTTCCATCGTAAGGCATATAGCATGATGCCAAGATAAGCGGTGGAAGCCCATCGCGCTCCAACTTTATCGCAGTATGGTCTAGGTTACTGTATGTAGATAAAAGAAAGAGATTAATCTGTTTTCTAGCTACAATACATGCTCTATGATTACTAATTGTACCTGCAATAGACCTTGCTGAGGTTACCGAATAGCGGCGGAGGCCTGTTTTTGACGATAGCCTCATTTACCCCGTCCAGAATTCGGAGTTCCATCAATTGCCATTGATCATCCGACAGTTTCCTTGAAGGGTTGCCAAAGTCTGCTATCGCAGTTTGTTGGCCCTCCATGGTCACCCGGGAGAATTTGGCTTTTTTCTTCTTATTCCCTGGTGAGGGAACAGCTGGTGACGTTGTGTCGTCGTTCCTAGCTCTTTTGGAACCGCTCGCGGTTGGATGAGGGCTAGGCGGTGGCAAGAGGCCATCCTTTCCTTTCCCTTTCACCTTCCTTTGAGCTGTCCTCGAGTTCGGCTCGTCCTTAGTTCGTCTGTCCGTACTATCTGTCCGTGACTTAGTGTCGTCATGCCTAGCTTGATAGGACGTACACGCAGTTGGGTGAGAGCTAGGTGGAGGCAAGAGGCCGTCCTTTCCTTTCTTCACCTTTCCTTGGGCAGTCCTCAAGTTCGGCTCGTTCTGGGTCAGTCTGTCCGTACCCGTATCATCCGTCCGTGACGGATTGTCGTCATGCCTAGCTTGGTTGGACGAACCCGCAGTTGGGTGAGAGTCAGGCGGAGGCAAGAGGCCATCCTTTCCCTCCTTCACCTTCTTTGAGTAGTCCTCAAGTTCGGCACGTCCTCAGTACGTCTGTCCGTACCCGTGCTAACTGTCTTAGTCGAAAGTCTCTGAGTACATCTCTCCAGAGCTAGCTTTTCCTTGGCCGTTAAGGATTCAGGATTTCTTTTAGCTAGCCGCCGGAGGATCCTCTCAGCGTTCCGTTTTTGCCTGCGGAGTATCTGACTTTCGTTCAGGAGACCTGTCACCTTGCGCTTGCAACGCTCAGTTCGGGCCTCCACAACTGTCTTCTCGGTGTCCATTGTTGAGTCGGTCGGTTTGCAATCCCCTGTCTGAGAGGAGGTGGACGCATTCAGACTGCATTCAGGGTTGTGGTTCTTAATGCAACCCGAGTGCGATTTCTCCAACTCGACCACTTCCGGTTCATGCGTCCTGTCTTTTGTTATGTCCGTCTTTGCAAGCACAGCCGATGAGGCCAACCCCTTCCTTACCTGGGATTTACCAGCAGGGGGTTCGGGTGGTCCCATCAGCGTGTGCACGCGTGTGCCCTGCACAGAAGGAGCCTTCTCCGGTGTTAAGACAGTAGGCCCAACCTCCTTTGCAGACTCTTCCTGCAAAAGCGCACGCGCGTTATGCAATCGTTTCCGTTCAAGTTTCGTAAGTTCTTCCCAACTCCTTGTGCCAAGTCGTTCAATCACTCTTCTGCAGTTGCGGTATTTACTCCGCACCGAAGAAGAAGATAACCGTGAGATGCTGGAGCTGGCAACGGAAAGGCAGTCACTGATGTCGTCAGTGTCAACTGTTACGATGCTGGCCCCATCATCCACACCGAGATTGGCAAAGGGGTTGAGAAGAAGGTCTTCCTCTTCCTGAGTCAATTCCGTCGTTGTGTCGTTCTTGTCTTTGTTATCGTTAGCGTTTTTTGTCACTGGCGACTTCTCCCTTCGTTCGATACGAGGGGCCAATCCCACGCCGGTAGCCGCGACTTCTACCGACGGTTTAGCGTATATCCCCGCTAGTTTGTTTTGTCTTTTGTGTGTGTTGTCCATAGTTTTTACGTTTGGGTTCCTCTTAGTTGGCCTAGAATCTTCAGCTGTCCAGCTGCGGATCCCTTAATCAGTCAGTCCGTACTTGCCGTCATGCCTAGCTTGATTGGACATACCCGCAGTTGGGTGAGAGCTAGGCGTAGGCGAGAGGCCGTCCTTTCCTTTCTTCACCTTTCCTTGAGCAGTCCTCAAGTTTGGCTCGTTCTAAGTTAGTCTGTCCGTACCCGTATTATCGTTGTCTTGCTTAGCCTGGTAGGTCATAATCGAGGTTGGGTTAGGGATGGGCGGAGGCAAGAGGCCATCCTTTCCCTCCTTCACCCTCCCTTGAGCAGCCACCAGGTTCGGCTCGTCCTCAAGCAGATCCAGGAGGTCCACAGCTGGCCAGCTGAAGACCTAAACGTAAGCCTCCCCACCACTACAAGGTGGAAACCCGTAGTCGGGGAGGTCAGACAGAGTATCCAGAAAATCAAACTCAGGATACATATTCTTACTAATTGGAGGTCAAATTAGCTATACATGTCGAAAGCAAACATGTGTTTCTTTGTCCACCACGGAAGCCGAATTTGTTGCCTTGTCAGAAGCATGTAAAAAAGCAATTTGGCTAAGAGGACTCTTAACATTTTTTAACTGTGAACAGTCTACAGCAATTATTCTCTTTGAAGACAACCAAAGTTCTCTAAAATTGATTCAGGAGGAGAAGCTTAGTAACAGGTCTAAGCATATCGATACAAAAACTTATTTCGTTAAAGATTAAGTTGATAAAAATTTTATTTCGTGTAAATATATACTTAAGAAAATATGTTAGCCGATATATTAACTAAACCTCTTCCTGCTTCTCGCCTTGAATATTTACGAAACAAATGTGGATTGGTAAGCAAATGAGGAGGAGTGTTAAGATATTCATTTGTGTATCAATCTTACTTTGTTTATAATAACTTGTTCATTATGTTGAAATTAAGTATTCTGAACTTTGTTTGTTTATAGAATTTTCTAATTTTATATCATTCCTAATCAAGCTATTCTTTGAGAAAGACTCAATAAATATTTATATTCTTTGTTAAGAGAAGTCTTTAAATCTTTAAGAATATACAAGGAATCTACACAAAGATAAAATTGTAAAGCTCTACAAAGCCCCTTCAGGTAAAGTAGAAAGCAGAATGATCCATCAGAGTCTCAAACTGCTAAAAAGAAACTCTCAACAAATGATTGAGTTTTCAAGACCTTTTACCCTTGAGAAAGTTGAAGCTGCACTTCTTAAGATTAAGTCTGGAAAATTTGCGTAGATGGCATATTTCCTGAGTTTCTCCTTTGTAGTGGAACTCATTTCAAATACTGGCTCGCTCGCTCTATTCAAGTATTCTGAAAACCGGAACCTTCCCCAACAAACTGAAGATATAAAAAGTCATCGCCCTGCTTAAGCCTGTTAAACAAAAGGTATACCAGAAAGTTATTGGCCAATTGCACTGCTTACTGCTGTTGTTGTTGTTGGAACAAGTAGACTTTAGATCTGGGTGCACCTGCTGCGACCAAGTGTTAGCCCATACCACACACATAGAAGCAGCATATCAAGCAAAGCTCAAAACATCGGTCACATTTATCGATCTCAGCTACGTTCGAAACAGCCTGGAGAAACGGTCTTATCTACAAACTTCTCCAGATCATACCAAGCGTCAAAATAGCATCAACAACATTTCAAGTCTTCACTTCTACAAATACAAATGAAACCTAAAGTAAAAGTAAGCAACAGCCATTTTTTTTTGTTCGTTGTTGTTTAATTGGCTTTTGACAGAATATAGAACTTACTAATGGGTGATTTTTTAAGAGGTTTAGAACTTTTTTTAAAAAAAAAACACAAAAAATTCCAAAAAAATGAATGAAATATTTATTTGAATCGATAGTTTGAACCTTGCAATTTAATGTTTAAAGATAATTTCATGCAAATGTTGACCGCGGCTGCGTCTCAGGTAGCCCATCCGCTGAGTCCAATTTTGGCATACTCTTTCACACATATCGGCCGGTATCTCACGAATGAATGCATGGATGTTGGTTTCCAGTGCGTCAATCGAAGCGGGCTTGTCCCTATAGACATTAGCCTTGACATACCCCCACAAAAAATAATCTAATGGTGTCAAATCGCACGATCTAGGCGGCCAATTGACCGGCCCGAAACGTGAAATTAACTGTTCACCAAACTCGCCTCGCAATTGCGCCATTGTTTCGCGTGCTGTGTGGCATGTGGCACCGTCTTGTTGAAACTACATATCATTCAAGTCAAGAACTTCCATTTCGGGCAAAAAAAAGTTTGTTATCATCGCTCGGTAGCGTTCACCATTGACAGTAACGCTGCGATTCGCCCAATATGGCCCAATAATGCCGCCGGCCCATAAACCGCACCAAACAGTGGCTTTTTCGGGATGCATTGGTAGCTGTTGCAATGCTTCTGGCTGATCTTCACTCAAAATGCGGCAATTTTGCTTATTTACGTACCCATTCAACCAAAAATGAGCCTCATCGCTGAACACAAGCAGCGCGCGATGAACATTTCGAACCGAGCACGAATTTTGATAGTAAAATTCAATAATTTGCAAGCGTTGTTCATTTGTAAGACGATCCATGGTTAAATTGCAAACCAAACTGAAGCTGTTTGACAGTGACACAAGGTACTAAACACACGTCAGCTGTCAAAACCAGTGTTGCCAAAACCAAACCAGATAAAAAATCACCCGTTAGTTTCTGCCCGAAGAAATTTTTCGAGCTAAAATTGACAAAAAGGCAACCCTCACGAACACTCTTCTGCACAAAACTACACGAAATAGAAGTTCGCGAACAGGATTGGCCTAAAACTGGTAGAATCAAATAGTAATGGACTAGTACGCGAACGCTGCCAATTATTGTATACGCTTTATTTACTGTGTGCCGAGATATACCAGTGTGTCACATTTACGACAAATTCTCTTTGGAATGAACCTGGATGGTTACCTTAAGCTCAGGTTCGTTTTTAGACTCCATAGCATCATCCACAATAGGTGTTACCTAAGTGCCCATTCACAAAGAGGACTCAAATTCGAACGTTCATTTTACGTTTCTGCAATTCGTTTGTGGAATTCTCTTCCAAATGAATTGCAATGTACTACCGCACCTTCAGCTTTAAAGAGGGAACTATTTTTGCACTATTATCCTTTGATTCGGTTTTTTTTTCTTAAATTTTCTTATTTTCGTTTTAAATAACTCAAAAACTTTAGTATTTACTGTTTAAGAATTTAATTAATGTGCCTAGACTTAAGAACTATAATAGAATACTTTTTCGAAATAAATGAAATCAAATCTTAGAGGAGAAAAATTCATAAGAAATGTATCCTTTTTAATAAATTTGATCTTGCGTCTGATCTTAGCTTTAGTGTTTATCCTGAAAGGTTGTTTTTATTTTTATTTTATTTTTTTGTCAATTACAGTTTCCATCCTCAGGACCTTATACTACGTGGCGATGTTAGCTTTGGACATAAGCAACAATTTGAAAACGAAGCCAAAATGGCCGTCCGTTTGGCCAATTTTATCAGTGCATTTCTTCAGGTGAATATCAATGACCAATTATAATTATAAAAAGAGCTTAGACGAATTTATTTATGTTTTTAGGTATCTGATCCAAATGAAGTTTATTCAGGAAAACGTGTTGCAGATAAGCCTCTCACTGAAGATCAAATGTTTGGTGAAACCCTAGCTATTGTTTTGGGCGACACAAAAGTTTGGTCAGCTGGCACCTACTGGGAACGCAATAAATTTACAAATCGTACATATTTTGCACCGTTCGCTTACAAAAGCCAATTGAATACACGTGATTTCATGGTGGAAGATGTTGCCCGTTTAAACAAGACCAATGAACTCTATACCGAAAAAAAGTTCTTTAAATTCTTAAAACAACGTTGGTCTACGAATTTTGATGATCTAGAAACGTTCTATATGAAAATGAAGATCCGTCACAACGAAACCGGTGAATATTTGCAGCAATATGAACATTATCCAAATTTTTATCGTGCGGCTAACATTAACCATGGCTACTGGACTCAGCCTTATTTTGATTGTGATGGTCATGTAAAATTGTGGTTGATAACTTATGGGGTGCCATTTTTTGGATGGGATAGCTTAAAGGTTAAATTGGAATTCAAGTGAGTATATACACTTGTGTATTTTAATTAAAGTAAAAATAGATTTATGTATACAAAACAGTACAGAATTTCTTCAACAAAATTTTGAATGTATACTCCAGTCAAAATAGAATATCTGCCTGGATAAAATTCGCATCATAATCATTCGAATCATTATAAAAATTAACTGTTAAAAGTCCCCATTAGTCTGCAAAAAAAAACTTCTGTTAAAAATAACGAGTTTTAACTCTTAAATGGTGAGTGCTATTGAAAAGTTGTTTACTAAAAATTTGTAGAATATGTGCCTCTACGAAATAGCTTTTATGTTTTTTTGTTAGAGCTATCATCAAAAACTAATTCTTTTTTTAATTGTGATGAATTGATCAATTTAATTAATTGTATTCTGAAGTATGTTGGTTGGGCTTTTTTAATCATTATTTTCTGTATGCAATTCAAACAATAATTAATCCATATTTTTTTTTTAGATTTCCCGACATTTCGTTGGTTATTTTCCAACATTATCAAGGGGATAATAATTATTTATTGGACATATTTCATGTTTTAACATTTAGTTGAGAGTTATTTTTATTTACTTTACATTTGTATTTTTTTTTTTGTTTGAATACAACACTGGACAAATAGATAAATAATCTAAAAACTCAAAAGCAAATACACAAAAATTACTAACTAATATCACAGAACTTATAATATGACTCTTTTTAATTAGGTCTTGCGTAATTAGGTTTTGCTTCATTTATTCTTTAAAAATTAAAGTTTTTGTAAAATATTTTCAATTCGCTTTAATATACATACAACATACATTATGTAATTATAAGAGAGTGATTCCAAAAAACACTTTTTTCTAATTTTTGCTTAAAAATCGAATTTCTTCGCTATTTTTTTTTTTAACACTTCAGATTCTTTGTCGTAGTGAGCTTAGAGCAAGCTGCTGCCTACAATCAGAGGCTCATCATAGTGGTAAAGTGAAATTTAGTGAAAAAGACAGCTAAATAAATAAAAATAATACGAAAAAGAAAAATAAGATTCCATAAAACTAACACCAAAACCGTTGGATAAAATAGACCTCAGTGCGGAAAAAAATGCAATAAACATATAGGTAGAAAAGATAGCTTTGTCATGTGCCAAACATTCTGCCGAAATGTTTTTTGTCAAAAATGCAGCGGATTGAGCAAATATGAACTGGGTATGCTTAAAAATAAAAACATTTTATTCGTGTGTTAATTGTCGACCATACACAAAAAGTGTAATGGAAAAAATGGATAATATGCTCAAGGTGGTTAATGAAAAATAAAATGGCTTTGACTAAACAAGAAGAAGAGATTAAGACAATAATTAAAAGTGTTAAAAGTCTCAGTGAAAAAGAAACAAACATAGCTGAAAAGAAAAAAACATATGCAGATATTGCAATAAGAAATATATCGCCAGTTTTTGTAAAACCAAAGACAATGTGGAACAAAACAGTGATAAAACAAAAGAAATTATAAAAGAAAACATTAATCCAGCTGATCTTGCACTGCAGATCATTGGGTTATCAAAAAGTGGAAAAAGATCGGTTGTAATAAAATGTGGAAATGAAGAATCTACTCACAATCGAGTCACAATTGAAAGAAAAATATAAAATATATATATATAATGTCAACATACCATCTTTAGTTGCACCAAAAATTGTTATTATTGGGATCGATAAAGAAACTAATGAAAATAATTTAATAAAAGTGTTAAAAAAAAAACAAAATAAAATTGAAGGTACGATGAAATGTGATGTTTATGATAAAATAAATGTAAGAAGATGTTTCAAGTGTTGGGGATACAATCATATGGCGAAAGAATGCACAAAAAACATATGTTGCTCAAAGTGCAGTGGAGAACACAAATTGGAAGAATGCAAAAGTGAATTATTCAAATGTAAAAATTGTGTACTGACAATTGAAAATCTGGGTATGGAGATTAATCCTAATCATGATGCCCGAGATATGAATTGTCCAGTATATGTAAGAAGAATTAATCAAGAACACACTAAATTTGCCTATTAGCAATCAAAGTCATATTTTGACTGCGTGCTTTTAAATATTCAAAGACTCATAAATAACTTTAATGAATTGAAACATTTACTGCCATATTATTCACTAGATACATCGAGATTAAAACTTAAATCCAGATGTATTTACATTGAATTTGTATGCTTTACATCTGGATTTAAATTTTTTAATCTGGATGAATCGAGTGAATAATATGGCCGTTAATAATTGAAAAGAAATATGATTTAATTGTTTTAACTAAAACTCATTTAGGACGATGGGTACTAGAAAGTGAACATTAGAAACTACAATTTAATAAAATGTGAAAGTACATCGCCCTATACGGGGGGAATAGTAATGTATTTAAAAAAATGTTATGAATTTAAAGTTTTGAAAAATAGCCAATTAGAATTGAACGTTTGGATTTTAATTATAGAAGTACAAATTGAAAATAAAAGAGTTTTATTTTTTGTTTATATCGTTTACCGAGTACACCAATTAGAACTTTCTGTGATAAAATGAACGAATGGATGGATGAATTAGAAGGAAGAGAGAATTTAATAATGCTTGGTGTAAATAGCATATATAAAAGCAAACTTGAGGGTATGTTTCGGGAAAATATGTGCAATCAACTAGTCAGTGAACCTACAAGGATAACTTTAACAAGTAAGACCCTTTTAGACTACGTAGTTACGAATACTAAAAACTGTATAGTCAAAGTTGATAACGAATTGAAAATTAGTGATCACGAAACGATTACATTTAAAATAACAACTAAACAAAAAGAAAAGTGTGATAAACGAAAGATAATAAAATATTTAAAATATAACAGTTTTCAATTTGTTCAAAATATAAGCGCATAATACAAACGAGCAGTATTTTTGAAATAGAAATTTTAAGTGTAATAGGAAAATTCATAGTACAAAAGAGTGTAAAATGTGATAATCAAATAAATTGGTTTAATGAAGATCTGCGAATCCAAAAGTCTCAAAAAGCTCAAAGCTATTCAAAGTTTATTATTACTGGTTCATTGGAAGATTGGCAGAATTATAAGAAAGAAAGAAATAAATACAAACAAAGTTTAAGTAAAGCTGAACGATTGTACATTGAAAATAAAATTAATGAATCAGATAGTCAAAAATCAATGTGGAAGACAATTAAAAATCTAGTGCTATTTCAAGTGCAAACTAAAATTAAAAATATCGTGTTCGATCAAATTAAAATTGACAATGATAATGTTATTGCAGATAAGTTAAACCAGTACTTAATAAATAATGATATTCCAAATATACCATGGATAAATTATGCTGAACAAAGTGCACAGTGTTTTAAATTCAAAACATTAGATAGTATTGGTGAACTTTTGAAAATTATAGAACTGATGTCCAATAAGAATGACTATAATTTTATGAATAAAGAAATGTTGAAAGATAGTTTCAATTACGTAGGACCAGCTTTACTAAAAATAATAAATCATTCATTTATAATAATTAATGGTATCTTCCCAGACAACTGGAAAACATCTGTGATAGTTCCGGTTCAAAAAATTGCTAACTCGAATAGATCTGAACATTTTAGACCAGTCAATATCCTGCCTTAACATGAAAAAATATTAGAAAAAGTGGTGCAAATTCAGTTCGAAAAATGCTTATAAATAATAACATTGGGGCATATTCATAGTCACTTTTAAACTCCAGTTTATCTTAGACTGGGGTTTATTCAATGTTATTTAGATAGGATAAACCCAGGTCTATGATAAACTGGAGTTTAAAAGTGACTATGAATATGCCCCATTACAATGGAAGAACAATCTGGTTTTCGAAGTGAACATTCGTGTGAATCTGCATTAAACTTCGTGGTTGCTGATTGGAAAGAGAAGATGATCTTAAGCGTGCATTTCAAACCGTTGACAGAGATATGTTATTAAAAAACTTGTACAGTTATGGGGTAAGAGGAATGGAATATTTATGGTTTAAATCATATTTAGAAAAAAGAAAACAAATGGTAAAATTTAATAAAGAAATATCAAATAGTATTTCTGTTGAGATAGGTGTACCACAAGGGGCAATGTTGGGCCCATTATTATATATATTGTATAATTATGACTTTAAAAAGATAATACGAAATTCCTAAATCATTTTTTTGCTGATGATGGCCTTCTATATGTCAATGATGTTGAAATTGTAAATGTTGCTATAGAAAATTTAAAAGAAAATATGAATAACGTAAAGATATATTTGAATATGAATAAATTGAAACTTAATACTGAAAAAACAAAAGCCATAAAACACATAGAGAAATTAATTGTATTGAAGAATTTGAATGCGTTCATGGAATTAAATACTTAAGAATTACAATAGACAGTAAATTAAACTTCAAACAACATTTTGAAAATATTTGTAAAAAGATAGCCCAGAAAATCGGTTTCTTTCGTAGAATCAGAAAGAAATTATGTATTTCAATGGCAATTAAAATACCATAATTAAACCCTATTTTGAGCATTGTCCAACGATACTATTATTGGGGTCTACCGGTATGATTCAAAAACTTCAAATATTACAAAATAAAGCTATGCGCTCAATTTTACATTGCAGGAGATATACACCAGTAAGTAACATGTTAAATAAGTTAATAACATTTTGCACATTGCTGTTTATATACAAAATTAAAAGTAGTTTAATGAAAATGTATCTTCAAAGAAGATCAATAAGAAGATCTGATGTTCAGCCACATAATCTAAGAAGCAATAACAATTTGAATGTACAATTTTTTCTCAAATAATAGAACGCAAAATATGTTGTTTTATAAAGGAATACAAATCTTTAATAATCTGCCAAATGATGTAAAAATCGAAAACAATATAAAAAGATTCAAAAATAAAATATCACAGTTTGTCAAAACTAATTATTAAGTTATTTTAAAAAATTTATATTAATATATTTATTTATTGGTTTAAATGTATTAAAAATGTAAAAATATTTTTTTTTTTAACGCTAAATAAACATTAATCTAATGTAATCTAATCCGATGTTCATATGGTGGCATGTGGAACGGATCAGCGCAAGGAAGACCTTTCAGAGCAAAGCGAATGAATTTATGTTGTATTGATTCTATACGACTTTTATGAAGTTCATAGAAAGGAGTTCAAACTTGTGAGGCATACCCAAGATGGGGTCGTACACAGGGCTGTCGTTTCACTTTTTGAGAAAGCAGTACTTCAAGAAATAAAAAGCAGTACAAGGCAGTACGCCAGTCAAATTCAAATTTGTTCATATAATTATTTGTATTCAAAAATAAAAAACTCCAAAATCGGTTCAGTTGATATTCTCTAGATAAGTCTAT
The DNA here is from genome assembly GCA_932273885.2 of Leucozona laternaria. Classification (NCBI taxonomy): domain Eukaryota; kingdom Metazoa; phylum Arthropoda; class Insecta; order Diptera; family Syrphidae; genus Leucozona; species Leucozona laternaria. The sequence goes on along the minus strand of OW026366.1, from coordinate 161,652,373 downwards.
AAAGTTCAAAATAAAGTTCAATGCTTTTGTTCTCCGTAATGTTTGGAAATATAGATATGAGCTCTACTAAACATTCACCAAAATTTCTTGGGTTTAGTTTTTTCATTTGGAGTAGTTTCATTGTGAAAATCAAATCCTTTTCTCATAGCCTGGCAAAAAGTTTTGATTTTATTTCGATTACTTTTATCGAAATTGGCCGATATTATGTAGATATCTTTAATACCTAATTGAAAATGGTCGACATTTGGATCGATGTCATAAGCATTAGGCTCAGTTTTTGTGGTTTTTAGCTTGAAACTCTGTATCTTTGTTAGCAAGTTTTAAAATATGTGATAAATAAGTCAAGCATATTTTATTTGTAAAATTAAGTTCAATATTAATAGCACCTGCTAGGTCACAAAAGGAAAAAAGTGGGATTAGAGACACTCATTGCTGTAAGACTCTGTTGACAACGCCTTCAAGAAACAGCCATCTTGTGAACGACAGTTTTAAAATTTTATGACTTTTCACATTGTTTTTAAATCTGTTGGCATTTTTACGCTATGGTTATGAGAGAAGAACTGCGCGCAGAGAGCAGTAGGAATAAGGAAAATGATAGATTTTAAGTTTTTTTTTATGAAAAAGTAGTTCAGGAAAAAAAGCAGTACTTTGGCGGTGTTCGCAGTACGGTAGTACGGGGTTCCTAAAAGCAGTACAAATACTGCAATTGCAGTACTTGACAGCCCTAGTCGTACATAACAATTGTATAAGGAAAGAGTAACATACGGATCGTTATATTCCTTTGCCCATCGTTTAATAAATCCAAGCATGGAGCTCGCTTTGTTAACATTGTAATTTATGTGTTCAGTGAATTCCAGATTAGAGCTGAAGTTAACACGTAAGTCCTTAAAGCTAAATACCCGACCAAGTTTGTGCTGCGAAATGGAATAATCAAAAGCATTTGCAACCAAACAGAAAAGCTTTTAATATCGGCCTGCAGAAGAACGTGGTCATGACTAGCTTTTATTTTGTTAAAAATCTTCATATCATCAGCAAATATGAGAATCTCACTAGAACGCATAGAAGATATTACATCATTTATAGCGAGGATGAATAGAAACGGTGACCAGATGACTTCCTTCAGGAACACCGGAGTGAGCTGTGAATGGATTTGAAAGAGTATTTCGGAATTTTACCTGATATGATCTATTTTCAAGATACGACTTTATTCAAGCTTTAAAAAAAGGTGGAAATCCGAAAGCTTTTAGTTTCTTATGACTAAGTTGATCGAATGCCTTAGAAAAATCAGTACACTTCACTTCCATTTTCTAATTGATTAGAACATTTATGCAAGAATGTTAAGAGGTTTGTCACTGTTAATTTTTTCTTTATAAACCCGTGCTGTTGTTCACAAATTATATTTTAAGAGTGAAATGGTAGTCTCGCAAACGACTTGTTCAAAGTGCTTTGAAATACTGGACAGTTTGGATATGGGCCTATAGTTCTTAATATAAGTTTTGTCACCCTTCTTAAAAATATAAGTAAGATAAGAGTTTTCCATAAGCACGGAAATCGCCTCGTTTTAATAGAAAACTCGAATAAAAACTCAAGGGGTTTGACATAGTATAAATCTACATTTTTTTAAAAGTACTGGGGGAATTCCATCTAAACCTGGTGAGTAATAATATTTTAACGATGAGAGAAATTTAAATATACTACACTGTTGCACAGGGATATTACTGCAATTAGTTTGACCATTTTTCAAAATTCAATAACTGCTAAAGTTTTAATGATAAGAGACGTTTTTTTTTTCATTTTTGGAATGAATGGACCTTTTCAAGCAAATATTCATGGTAACTGTGCTGTTTATAGTTACTTAGTTAATGGTACTTTATTGCATACTGAAATTACATAATTATTTACAAACTTGACAATAGTTGCACCTCTCTCTCCCACGTACCACAATTTATTTGGCTTTTCTGCAGTGCATCTTGAGTTTGTTGCAGTTGGTTTTGCGTAAGTGAAAGCTGTTCTTGGAGTTTATCTATTTGTTCTTTACGTTAGCTAAAGATTGTATGCAGTTCTAAAAAATTATTTTTCGTTGCCAAGTTAACAATTTTCCTATCAAAAATTTCTTAAAATTTTTTAAGTTGAAGAACTGTGTAAAATGAGTTCCTCAGCTCGTGTGTTACAATATTTAAGGCAAAAAATATAGACAATATAGACAAAAAAATAGATATGACGGATATAATAAAAATCCACCCTTACTTTTTTCAACAAACGCACGGTAACTTTTTAACGTGAGTGAATTTAAAAAAAAATACTCAGCTTTTTTTCTAGGAAATTAAATTTGCTACAAGTTTGTCCTTGTTTTTTCTAGGATCAAAAATACGCAAGTTACGTGCGAAAATCAAAATCACAGTTTAAAACAAAATGGCGGCCAAATGACACTAGGTGCAATTGGGCAAAATGCGGTTTTCGGCTTGTGTACTGATACCCTTTTGAATATCGAAGTCAAAATGCGTCTCGGAATTATTTCTCAGAGCACCATATAATGAAATCTAAATACCCCGTACTTAAAACTACTCCAACAATTTTCTATTTTTTTTTTGCATGAATTCATGTTTTGTTAGCCTTTATTTTGAGCTCAAAACTTTTTTAGAAGTTGTTATAATAATTGAAGGAACGAGTTTCAAGCTTCTTTAAAATTTTCTCTATTTTATTATTACCCATCTTTGGTAACATAAAATATTTAAAAATCTAATAATCTTGAACCACAAGAGCAAAATCGAGCGATTCAATGTCACATTTATTAATTTTACGTATTCATTATCCTTTTCAATCAGACTTCATGCGCATTCATCAAACCATTAACCATGCGCCAAAGCCAACAGGAGCATACTGAAAGCAAAGAACAAACAATAATAAATAATCACAAAAGCAATTACGAAAATTGAACCAAATAGTCGAAAAGCCGAAGGTATACGAACACTTCTCGTTTTTTTTGGTGTCCGTTTTATCATTGAATGCGAAATTCATTGGCTTTGACTGTTTTGGTACGACCAGTGTTGCCCCCCTAACTCGTGGAAAATGAAGCGTCGCAGATTTAAAACGTAATATAGCCTTGTTTTATTGAAAACGACATTTCCAATTGTTCAAATAATAAGAACGTAAATCAAGCTAACGATAATTTAAATTTATATATCAAGAGTTTCAACAACAAAAATAAATAATTAAAGAAAAAAAATATAATAAAGATAACATAAAATAATAATACTATTTAGTCCAGAGTTTTAATGAAAATGAATAACTAGAATAAGAGGTAACTGAAATATCTTAAAAATGATTGCAAGTTCGTATTGATTCTTTATTTTTACATATTAGTATTTCTATAATATGTTGCATTATGGTAAGAACAATTTTGAGCGTAATGTATGTAAGGTGGGTCAAAAACCCGTTCAACATCTCTTAATAATTCCTTCGACTGCATCATTGCATCCACAAAGTTGAAATATTTAATGATTTCTCAGATTATCCTTTATTAAATTTAAGCTCGAAAAACTCCTTTCTGCAGTTGCACTGATATGAGGCAGACGGCATAGTGTTAGCATGTAACTGCATACATTTTCTAAAGCTGGCTTTCCATCAAAATTGTTTGTTTTCTTTAAATTAAGACCGAATTGCACAACGTCTTCATGATAAAATTTGTCTAAGAGTTCCTCAGAACCAACTATAGCAACCGAAATCATTTAAGGCAACCATCTTTTGTTCGCAATAAAATGGGAAGTTTTTAAGTAAATGCATTATAGTCGTAATTTCACCTTTAGCGATTTCAAAAGGATCTAGTACAATTAAGTATCTAATCTTGTTGTCAGTTTTAAGGTCAAATCTTTCATGAAGTTGTTCACACCATTTTACATAGTATTGACATAGTTGGGATTTGACTTATTGTGAGTTATTATTTACAATATTTTGTGTTGAGCAAAATTCATCGAAGCTAATGCGAAATACATTGACGAATATACCCAATATGAATTTCACTTCCAAAGTCTAAGTCAACCGAAATCATATCTGGTTTACAAAGAGTCGATATCAATTTTAATACTAGATTTTTAAATATTATAATGAATATTAAACGATTGTACGTTTTTAGGGAATAAATGTAGCAAAAACGCTACAATTATAGTAGGGGGGGCAACGCTGGTCCACACCCGCCGGGAATTTTTGCCTGGCGACATCGTTTGGTTTCGAGATCTGCAAATTTGGGGCAGAATTTTGAACAAAGCTAATTTACAACGCTCATATTTTATTGAAACTGAAAGAGGTTCATTTCGCAGATACTCATTTCATCTTGTTTATTCTTTCAGGAAAGACATTCCTTATAAATGCAATGAGGTATATATTCTAATCTATAGATGAAGTGATACCAGGTACCTACTGTATCTACCAAAAACGAGAGTCCTTAAGGGGAAGAAGAGGCCACAAGAAGCTCTGACTTGACCAGACATCTCGATTACCTAACAACAACTCGATATGGTCGAACCATATTGAAACGTAACCGTTATACTCTTATACATCATCATAAGAAGCATTTGGAATGTCTTTATGTAGAATATATTTGGAAATGTAACTTTTATAAAATTATAATTAATTTTATTCTTAAATGGGGAGATGTGTTGCGCATATATTTAATTACCTACACACTTTCATAATGTATGAATTCTCTTGAACAACTAACAAGCTTGGCTTTAACTGTGAACAGCGCTTATCGAGAGAAGACAGCGTATCATTGATAACGTAAAAAAAAAATCAGCTTTAAATTTCAATTTTGGATCGATTGTTTCAAACATTTCCCATTTTCCGCACAGTGAAATCGTTGTTACGGGCGATTTCAATGTACATAATTCTTCGTGGCTACGCTATTCGGGTCAGACAACACCCGAAGGAAGGTATGCCGAGATTTTTGCTGAGTTAAACAACCTGACTCAGCTTGTTGACGAGCCCACTCGGATTCCTGACGTTGCAGGTCAATCCGCCAACACTCTAGACTTGTTCCTTACTTCTGACCCTGATAAATACACTATTAGTGTATTATCGCCTCTAGGCACATCAGACCATTGCATCATATCTGCTAATTTCTCGTGTCATGAAAACCCAGTTAAAGAAAAAACTCCAAAGAGAACCGTTTGGCAGTACGAGAAAGCCAACTGGGACGGTCTAAATGTTTTCTTCAGGAACTTTAACTGGTCACTATGCTTCCTCGATAGTGACGTAGATTCCAGCGCAGATATGGTTGCAAACTTAATTCTTTGTGCAATGAGAAATTTTACCCCGAACAGGGTAAAATCTATCAAACCCAAAGAAAACTCATGGTTTGATTCGAGCTGCAAAGAGGTTATTAGGATCACAGAAGTAAGCTTCCGTTGTTATAAAGCCAACCCTACTGAGGAAAACCGGAAAAAGTTTCAACAAGCTATAAAGACCTGCAACATTCACATTCGACGAACCAAATTTTTACATGATCAAAAATTACGGCAAAAAATACTACAATGTCCCAAAGGTAGTAAAAATGTTTGGTCATTTGTAAAAAACGTACGAAATACCACCTCGTCCTCGGTTCCAACGCTCGTCTTCAATGATACTCCTTTTGTCAGCTCAATCGATAAAGCCAATTTGCTTGCAGCACAGTTTGCTGTTAATTCGACGTTGCCAGAAGAAGATATGACTCCACCTGTTCTTGAGAGCGTAAACGATTTTATGGGGCAAATCTTCTTTCGCACTCGTGCAGTTGCTAGAGTTCTGAAAGATCTCGACATTCACAAATCCGCTGGCCCGGAAAGTATCCCTCCCATTGTTCTGAAGAGGTGTTCTTCAACGCTGGCAAAACCACTGCGTAAGCTTTTCCATCTGTCCTACTCTACTGGTCTCTTTCCGAGTGGATGGAAAACAGCATTTGTCCAGCCTGTCCCTAAAAAAGGCGTGTCTTCTTCCCCCTCTAACTATCGACCAATTGCACTAACGTCCCTTCTTTCCAAGGTCATGGAAACGCTGATTATTCATCAGCTTAAGAAATATCTCGAAGAACGAAAGCTTCTAAATGACCGTCAGTATGGCTTTCGTAGCAATAGGTCCACTGGTGATCTTATGGTATATCTCACCGAACAGTGGAACAAATCTTTACATCGTTTTGGCGAAAGTAAGATTATTGCACTTGATATTTCAAAAGCATTTGATAGAGTTTGGCATCAAGCTCTCTTATCGAAAATGCGTGCATTTGGTATTGATGAATCTCTTCTTCGTTGGATTAGAAATTACCTTTCGGACCGATCAATACAAGTTGTATTGGACGGTTTCAAGTCTGATATCTACAATATAAATGCTGGTGTGCCCCAGGGCTCCGTTTTATCTCCGACCCTCTTCCTTATATTCATAAATGATCTGTTATCTGAAACTTCTAATCCATTAAACTGTTTTGCTGACGACAGTACTCTCAGCTTTTCATATTCGTTTCTAGATTCACATCCATGTTCTTCAAATGTGGAACTTCAACGGCAGCGTATGATAAGCTCATTAAATTCTGATCTCGACAGCATTGTCCAATGGGGAATCAAAAACCGTGTAGAATTTAATGCTTCTAAAACTCAATGCTGTCTCCTGTCGTTAAAGCGGAACCCTCCCCCCATGCCGCTATCCATGAGCGGTACTTGCATAGAGGAAACTGAACAGCTTTCAGTACTCGGTATGTGTGTCACAGACCACCTTTTGTGGAACGACCACATATTTGACATAGCCAAAAACGCTGCTAAGTGTTTAGGTTTCCTCCGTCGATATAAGAAATTTTTCTCCCCTTCTGATCTGGCTGTGATCTACAAAGCCTTTATTCGTCCAAAACTTGAGTACAACTCCCATATTTGGGCAGGTGCACCAAAAACTCACTTGAGCCTATTGGATAGAATACAAAAGAGAGCTCTGAAAATGATAGGTGTAAGAACTATAACGGAAACATTTACATCTCTTGAGCACCGTCGCAATGTTTCATGTCTATCATTATTTTACCGCTATTTCTATAAACAGTGTTCTAGTGAAATAGCCAGTTGCATTCCTCCCCTTAAACAATTCAACCGTAATACTCGCGCTTCTAGGAATGCCCATCAGTTTACCCTTGAGCCCAACTTCGGACGTACTGTTAAGTACAGAGATTCTTTCCTTAGTCGCACTACACGAATGTGGAATGCTCTACCCAGCCCGATTTTCCCCTCCCATTGTGATCTTCAGACATTTAAAACCAATGTGCATCGGTATCTCCTTTTCAATCCCCTCCAATCTACCTAATCGCTCGTGCTGTGTATATTATATTAAGGGTAGTCACAACCCCTTTAGTGCGCGCTAAATTAAAAAAAACACGTAACGAAATCCACTTGAATGTTAATTTTCGTCGCAATGTTCACAGCGTTCGTGCATTTCAGACAAATATTCCTTAGAATGATTTATCTGCAAGTACTGTCGCAATTTATCTACTTCTACATAGATGCTCCAACCATGTTAAAAATCCATTGATTATGATTGACGTAGACGGATGTCTACTTCAATAACCATTTTTTGGCTTTGAAATTATTGTACTGATTTGTCCGCCCTAGTCAAAGTGCCGCTCTAGGCAATTGCCTCTTTTGTCTACAGGCAGGTTCGGCACCGCCGGTAATACCTTGCAATGGAAATAATTTTATAGTATTCATTCTATTATCCAAATAATAATTATGTTGTTGTTTTTTTTCAGGGGAGTTGTTGCAGTATCTATGGACATGCTTCAATTGGATATTAATCAATGTCCTGACTGGTATTATGAACCAAACGCTTTTAAAAATTCAGACAAATGCGACCGACAATCATCTTATGTAAGTAATTACGCCTGTTTGTATCTTTTTCCACTAAAATTTGTAAAACCCGTCAAAAAACAAAGTGAGATACAAAATTCTCAAAAATTCAGACAAATACAAAAAGGTTTACAAATATTCTCAATTTTCTCAATTTTGGTTGAAATGTTTGTTCAATGTATCACTAGCACAAAAATGATAGCCTTCCTTATTATTAACCACATTTTATGAATCAGAAGTAAAATTTCAATGAGACAACGACAAAAGGAAAACACCCCAAAAATCCCTAGTTTTAAAATGAATTTTATTCATATTTTTTCTTTGCATGCAAGGTAGGTAGGTAGAAATAGTGACCCAGAGCAGCCTAGCTCTGTGACCCAATAAGTGTTGAGTGCGCCGTTTTGATACCATAACTCGTATTAACCTGTGGAGAAGGTGATTATATTAGAGGCAATTGTGGATACACCCCTTAGTTAACTAAATGGGGGTATATCCTAAGAAAAGTCTAGTCTGCATTCTCGGGTCTATGAAGTCCAGCGAATCCCCAGTATTGGGCTTCAAATTTGCATGCAAATAGAGATGTTTTCTAAGAATTTGTTGATATTTTTAGTTTGAAATCACAAACTAAGGCCTAGCTCTGTGACCGTGATTGCGCCGTTTTGATACCATAACCCGTATTGACCTGTAGAGAAGGTGATGTTATTAGAGGGAATTGTGGATACACCTCTTACTAAACTAAAAGAGGGTATATATAATAAGAAAACTTTAGTCTGTATAAGCGGGATCTTTGAAGTCCAGCGGGTGCAGTATTGTTATTTTTAGTTTGAAATAATAAATTTACGTGGACAAATTTGCTGAAAAAATTAAATCCATTCTCATTTTTTTAGTGGCCCTCAGCCACGTTATTAACAACTGCCTCAAAGAGGAAAACGAACGTTCTGGCCCTGCAGACGCCACTGGTAGCACACAAAGAACTTCAAAAGCTTAAACAGTTTCTGGTATAGTTATTTCGGTTTCATCCTTCCACATTTGTTTCCATATTAGTCCAATCAAATCGTCGCAAAATTGGGTAGGTTTGCGTTGAAATTTTAACTGTAGGTAGAGGGTACCACCAGAATACTCCCACTTAGTTTCCCCCCCTTCATTCTCCGTAAGGGGTAGCCACCATCTTGAATTTGTTGCATTTTAAGTGTTAATGCCATTATCTCGGTAAATATTAGTTTAAGAAAAAAAAAATTAAGACAAAAAATATTTAAAATAAGATTTGCAACAATTTATGTTAAATACTTTTTAATTTAGTCGTAGTAGTAAATATTGAAGTAAAACAACTTTTTGAAAACAATGCGTGTTCAACAACCCCTTGCACCGATGCTGTCTAAAAGCTTACCACATCAAATATTCTTAAATGCCAAAAATTGACTTTTATCGACTCGATTTAAACAACGATATATTTAAAAATATTTATGGTATTTAATTTTTTCTTTGAGTGTCCTTATAGTAATGTTTTGTTCTATATTATTATTTAAAGTTGGGCAACCAGTAGCTGATGCAATAAAAAAAATATTAAGTAATACTTTTCAAATGAAATTCTGTTATAAAACGACATAAAAAAGGTTCTGCTTTACGATCAAGTATCTGCCCCAGCTTTCTCAAGGCATGATTTAATCTTTTTGACCTTCGACTTTGATGTTATGAATATTTCTCTTAGTTCCCGCTTCAGGGACTTTAAAAATATTGATAATGAAGCATTAGTTGAAACTGCAAGACTCATAAACTGAGCTGCTATCTAAAGGGTTTTCCAATAAGAGGTGTTATTTTGAATAGCCCGCTATTTCGGTAGCTGTCACTTTTGAAGCTGTCATTTGACAAGTAGAAACTACGCCATTAATAAAAATGGAACGATAAAAATGGTGAAAATTTGGCAGAGACGGTTCGTAAAACTAAAACAGTTTTGGGTCGTCGTAAAGCACCTTGTCGGACCGCAATACAGAAATTGGTGGACAAATTCGAGCTGTTGGGACAAGTTAGTGATGTGAAGAATAAAACCCGTGCACGTCGCTCAAGAACAACTGAGAATATTGGTGTTGTAGCCCAAAGTTTTGAAGAAAACCCAGGTTTGTCCATTCCTCGTCGTTCTTTGGAATTAGGCATTCCACAAACGTCATTACACCGTATTTTGCATAAAGACTTGGGTCTTAAGGCTTATAAAGTTCAGTTAACACAAGAACTCAAGCCGGCTGATCATCAACAACGTCGTGTCTTTGCTGATTGGGTCCTTGAACTGCATGAAAATGATCCGGAATATCATCGAAAAATCATCTTGACTGATGAGGCCCATTTCCACCTCGGAGGCTACGTCAACAAGCAAAACTGTCGCATCTGGGGCTCGGAAAACCCAAGAGTTATTGTTGAAAAGCCTCTCCATCCTCAACGCGTGACTGTTTGGTGCGGTTTATGGTCCGGCGGGGTCATTGGACCTTACTTTTTCGAAAATGAGGCTGGAGCAACAGTTACGGTCAATGGATTGCGCTATCGAGAGATGATTAATGATTTGTTATGGCCGGAATTGGATGGTATTGATCTGGACAACGTTTACTTTCAACAAGACGGCGCTACGTGCCACATAAGCAATGAAACCATCGATCTTTTACGGGAAAAGTTTCTGGACCGTGTTATCTCTCGAAGAGGTGATCACAATTGGCCACCGAGATCTTGTGATTTAACACCTTGCGACTTCTTCCTTTGGGGCCACGTGAAAGATAAGGTCTACGCCAACAGCCCAGCGTCGATTCAAGACCTCAAAGATGGAATTCGTGAGGCTATCGAGGACATAGGGCAGCCACTTTGCGATTTGGTTATGGAAAATTTCATGAAAAGGATATGGTCCTGTAAGCGTGGTCGTGGCGGCCATTTGGCTGATGTTGTGTTCCATTATTAACGGCTTCCTCTTTATAATGAAATAAACATCCGATCATTTATCTCAAAAAATGCCATTTTTCTTTGAATATCAAAATAACACCTCTTATTGGAAATTCCTTTACAACATGCCCTCCTCCGAGCATAAAGTTGACTTTCTTAACGAAAACGTAAAGCTGCTATAGGATAATTTTGTACAGATACGAACTAAAGTCGCAGATCACATGAATCCACAATTTTTCACCATAAATATCCGTGCTTTAATGATACAGCGAGATCTTGCATATAAAACTTGGATACGATATCGGCTCCCGCGATTGTAACGCACTTACTGTAGCGAAAATTTTGCCTAACCCTAAAAATTCAAAAGGTGTTGAGTTTAGACCGATAGGTGTCTTATCTTTTTTGTCTAAGGTTTTTGAAAGACTGATTCAGAAACAAATGAATACATTTCTTAATGTTAATAAACTAATTTCTCCTATGCAGTCTGGATTCCGGAAAAAACATAGCTGTGTGACCGCCTTTATCAATGTGACTGAAGATTTGCGACTGTCAATCGACAAGGATCATGTCTCTTTCCTAATCCTCTTAGATTTTTCGAAAACGTTCGAATCAGTAGGTCACACAATTTTGTGCGGAGAACTTGTTAATGAGTTTAATTTCTCAACAAGAGCAGTAAAGTTATTGTTTTCTTATCTTACAGGCCGATCACAAGCTGTAGAAATCAATGGATCTTTGTCTGATTTGCTTTCAAATTTTAAAGGTGTCCCGCAAGGGTCCATCTTGGGTCCATTGCTGTTCTCTTTGTACATAAACTTTCTACCAATTTCCATAAAATACTGCCATTTAGCTGTGTACGCCGATGATGCCCAACTTTATTTAAGCTGCCCATTTGGCCTAATTGAACATTATATATAATGCATAAAAGAAGACCTAAAGCGAATTCAGAATTGGTCCGGAGCAAATGGACTTCTGCTTAATCCAACAAAAACTAAGTGCTTGGTTATATCACGAACTCCCCTTGAACTATCCTACTTTCCCCCAATCGTTATGAATAATGTTCCGATAGAGTTCGTTGAGACTGCAAAAAATCTAGGTATAACCTTTAATCGTAGTTGAACATGGGATAACCACATTAAATCGATTGTTGGTAAGACTTATGGGGCCCTGCGTTCATTGCAAGCGGCTCAATATTTCACCCAAATAAAAACCCGTTCTATGCTCGTAAAAACCCTGATTTTACCCCTACTAACTTATGGATGCGAAATATTTTCTTTTGTAGCTATGAAAGCAAACGCAGGCTCAATGTTGAGTTTAACAGTGCTGTACGCTACATTTTTGGAATTCGAAGACGTGATTGTGTTTCAAGTTATTCTGTTCAAGTATTGAATATGTCATTTGATAACTTTCTCAAATTCCGTACCTTAGCTTTGCTCTCTGACGTTCTGCTCTCACACTCACCCGGCTATCTCTTCGAAAGAATAAGAAGGATTTCGACAATCAGATCGTGTCAACTGATTCATCCGCGCTATTTCTCCCTTACTTCCGAACGTCAATTTTACTTTAACAGTATTCACCTTTGGAATTCTTTACCGCGTGTAATAAGATAATTAGGTGATGCATCCAAAGCGAGAACCGAAATAAAAAAGTATTTATCAACTTCTTAGTCAGAAAAATAATTTTAAGAGTTATTGTACTTGTATAGGTATATGTATACGTTTCGACAACGCAACTTGTATCCTATTTTAAAAGAGGCGAACAACAACTTTATGGTTTTATTATAAAATTGTTTAAATATTGAAGTTTATAAGAATAATTGTTTAAAATCATTCAGCTATGTAGTTTCATTCTTTGCTATAAAGTTCCATTTTTTTTTGTTAATACTGCACTTATCACTAGCTTATAAGATATTTTATCTTACTGTGTTTAAGTATATCGAAGTTCAAAAGTCGCTAATGTTTTACTTAACTACAGCTTTAATCAATTAATACAAGTTCTCCCAATTCCATTATAGTCTTTATCAAAAAAGAAGTTTCTTAACACATTCGACTTCAATAATAGTGCATTGACAAAAAATTAAATAAATGATAATTCAAGGTTTAGGTTTAACCATTGAGTTTATATACATAGAGGAACCACCTCGACTTAACGAGAATCATACGTTAAACGCTCGCCTAGATGGCGACTTAGCTTACCTGCAACTAAAACCATTATTTGTAGAAATTGTCGAATCTAGTGGATTGTGTGGATTTTGGCCCACATACCTACGTACAAACATACAACACATGAGTATGTATGCACACTGAGCAGCGGCAGCGTAGTGAATATTCAGGTTGACTATACACATTGGGGCATATTCATAGTCACTTTTAAACTCCAGTTTATCTTAGACTGGGGTTTATACAATGTTATTTAGATAGGATAAACCCAGTTCTAAGATAAACTGGAGTTTAAAAGTAACTGTGAATATGCCCCATTAATTTTTTTTTTGGCATAAACGAATGTGTTTTTTTTTGTATTACGCGAAGTAAGTTGTTAAAAAGCACGAATGAATGAAGGATAACAAGATAGCGTCACTTCAGTTTTTTTTAGTTTGTTGTTGTAATTATTGTTACAAAGCGTCGCGTCGTGAAGATATTGTAGACAAAAAGGATCACTTTGTTTACTTTAGGGGCGCAATACATTACATCAATGTAATGTATACATTTATGGATGTATGTAGGTATGTGAAGTTTATCTATTTGGATGATCGTATTGTTTTTTCGGGTTTTCATATTTGGATGGCATTAAATAGGTTTGAAATGGAGACAAAAATGTCTATTTTGTTTCAGTTTTTTTTTTATCCCTATAGTAAGCTATTTTAGATTATATAGAGACTGGGTAATTCACATTAGATGGGACAAAGAATCCATTTGGTTTTTGAAATTCGACTAGGTATATAAGTTGATATAAACATTAAATAGGTTGAAAATAGCTTTTAACGGCCTTTAGTCCATAAAAATTGGCGTTTCGTCCCGGCGATCTCACTTGGACTCATCAGTTGACTAGTGAGGGCCTTGTCAATACGTAATTTTTATTAAGTTCAGTTCAACTTACATGAACTTTTTGACGAAAATCCAATGTGAACTATATCCAACAAGATTAAAATTCTTAATCATTAAGCTGACCGTTAAAAGCTATTTTGAATCAATAATTCATCAAGTCTAATTAAATAGTGCTAAGTCTTCTACTTTAGTCCATAAAAATTGGCGTTTCGTCCCGGCGATCTCACTTGGACTCATCAGTTGACTAGTGAGGGCCTTGTCAATACGTAATTTTTATTAAGTTCAGTTCAACTTACATGAACTTTTTGACGAAAATCCAATGTGAACTATATCCAACAAGATTAAAATTCTAAATCATTAAGCTGGCTGTTAAAAGCTATTTTGAATCAATAATTCATCAAGTCTTATTAAATAGTGCTAAGTCTTCTACTTGGCTGATGTATTATCAGTAGTATATAGAATTTGAATTATAAAAACCTTCATTAAATAGGTTGGTCGGTACGGGAAAAAACAAGAACTTAATTATGTACCTACAAATTTTATAAACAACACTTTATAGGTACCTAGGTACCTAACATTTTTTCAAAGAAGCAGTCTGGCTCTCGTCTTCGTTTCACACCAATCTTCTCAGAAAATTGTGTATCCCTGTGTAGCGAGCCTTTTTATGTATACCTACCCATATTTCTTTTTCTTATAGTGCAATACACACATAAGCACTGACCAAGCTGGTACATATATTCATATGTAGATAGATAAGCTAGACGGTCGACACATTAAATGTTCTTCTTTTGGTATATGGGTAGAGTAGTTTAGAATATGTAGGTATGCATTTTATTGATTTTTCTTGCGAAGTAGGTGACCATTTGTATTTAACTTCAGGAAACAAATTAATTTGCATTGATTGGTTTTGATTTTCAATTAATTTTTTGCTAGCTGTTTTGAATTAAAAAAAAATATTCCTTTAAAATTGTTATGTACCTACCTGTCCTAATATTAGAATACAAAATTTTATTGTATTCTTAGTTCATACCTTTGTGAATTCAGTTTTTAAAACAACATTGTTTTTTTTTCTCGGAAGTAACATAAATTATTAAATTTTTGAGAAAAGCCTTGAATGTTTTATCTCAAATTAATATAGGTAGCTAAATCAACAAAATAATTAAAATAAGTTTGTAAGGGCATGTAGAAAGTTTTTCATAATAAAATTGGATTAAAGCTCAGCACCACTAATAAAGAGGAGACTGGTGATAGGCGGCCTGGCACCCCTTGAAACAGCTGTATCTCTAGCCAAATTAACGAATTTTAAATTAATGAAATTGACGGAATAAAGAAAGGTCAAGTCTAATAAACTGACATTCTAGTATGAATAGTACAATAAATTATAATAATAAAATAAGTTTGGCTTTCTGGTTTTTGGTGAAAAATTCGCATATCTTTTGGGTAATTATACAGGCATGTGTCTACAATGTATGTACGTATGAAGGCCTATCTCGTGAATAACTGAAATGATTTGTTTTTATTTTGCAAACAGAAACTAAGTAAATATTGCATAGAAATAATTTTACAGAAAAAAAAGTAAATGTACAAAAAATTAATAATCCAGTAACATTGTTGTCTCATAGGAGACTGCATCAGATCCAGTAGGTTTCAGTTGTGTATCATGTTTAGTTAATGATTATACTAATTAAAAAACCGAAAAAAAAACCTAGAAATAGTGTTGGCGCTTTTTTCATTTTATTGTCAATTTTAACCCTAAAGAACTACTTTCCGCTAATAACTTCACTTGTTTTGATACATCTTATGCCAAACAACCTGTATTTGTTATTACATATATTTTTACTTGGTCTATAGGGCAAGTATTGGTTTCGTATAAATAAAAATTTGAGGTTGTAATTAAAACTAACACTACGATAATCGAGAACCCCAAAAAGTGGGTTTCGTCATGTCGTCCGTCGGTCTGTGCGTCGGTCGTTGCGTCCACTGTAATTTGAGCTAGAGCCTAAAAGGGTGGACCGATTTGCTTCAAATTTGGTACCGAACATTTTTGTGTGATTCCCTAGAGGGGAAAGTCGTAGCTACCATACAAATATTTTGGTTTCTTCAAATTTTCTCGAAAACGGCTCTAACGATTAAACCAAGTACCTATAATAAGCAGGTCAATTGTAAGAAAACTGCATTTCAGGTTTTTCTCAAAAATTCACATAACGGAAATAGATATTGCAGGTTTTTTGAGAAAATGGTCTTATTTTTGGGTTATTCGAGTATATCTTTTTGATATTTGGACCGATTTTCATATAATTTTATAAACAAAACAAAAAATCAAACAAAAAATCAATTTTTTAGTACTTTTGCCTCTTTTAATATTTCTAGTTAAATATATACATCATGCATCTTCATTGTGTGGTTACACACAGTGGTTGACTTCAAGAGCAAGTTCCTGCGATCAAGACGTGCATATTTTTTTAATAGATATAGTGTTTTAGATTATTGCGTTCGGCCCCGTATTTGACGCAAGGTTTGCCCTTTCTATATAACTTTTCTTTAAAAAAAACACCCACCAATTGATGCAACTAGTGAGGTATAGGTACCAATTATTTGCAATTAAATAACATAATACGGGAAATTTCGATAGGTTTTCTTAGCCATCATTTTAACTGTATGGATTTCTTTTTTTGGAAAAATATATCTACATAGGTACTTATTTACATTTTGTAAACTTTTTCGGATACAAGTGACAAGTAATCGAGAAAAAATATTATGAGAAGATCGGCCTTTAACAAGTGACGGCTCAGTGCAGGTAAATATATAAGAAGAATAACAAACAACGAGCAGTTTTCTGAAAATAATTAAAACAAAATTCCAGCTAAACAAAAACGAAAATGTTTTTTCATGGCTTCATCCTCTTATAAGGAAATGAAAAATCCTCCAATAGCATTTCTTGTCATGAAAAAGTAGCTCTCTACTTATAGCCGTTTAGATTGGAAAGAAAATTGTAAAATTTTAAAGAGAGAGAAGTTAAATAAAAAGTAAAAGTGTAGTTTCATAAATGTTTAATTACGTATAATACCTACAGCCATGGCCAAAATAATAGCAGCACTTCTTACTTTTAAGTAATACTGTATGTTGCACTTTAGATAGGTGGATGAGTGAAAAAATGTCATCACTATACCAACGGTAATTATATCATCAATCTATTCTACGTATAATCTTCCGAGTAAACAAAAGGCATTAGTCATATTCTGCACTAAGTTGATTGCAACTACAAAATTAGCTAGCCAAAAAAATAGCAACATATTAAAAAAAGCTTACAAAAGTTAGCTTGTTGATTGAAAAAGACAAAATTTGGGTGAGATTTTAGTCTTAGAATAGGTTTGAAATTTTTAGTAATTTTTTTTTTAAATTACACTTCGCAATGGGTAGTGCAAAACACTGAACTGAAGATCAACGTGAAGCCATTTTATCCATGCATAACAGGGGAGAATCTATTAGAAAAATGGCAAACATTCATTGGAAGCTCTGCAAGATTAGTGTTTAATGCTATAAACTCCAGAAAAACCAAAGAAACCAGAGGGCGCTAATCTAAAATGACTGGAACAGATAGAGTCACTTTGGAAAGAAAAGCTAAGGTGAATCCTTTCATGCCCTCTAAAGATCTGCAGCGCGAAATAGAAACGCAAATCAGTGCCAGAACTATTCGTCGTATCCTAAAGGATGTTGATCTTCACGCCTTACAACCATTGAAGGTACCATTGCTAAAAAAAAATACATACCCAGAAGCGGATTTGTTTTTCAAAAACTTACCATATAAAAAAAGATCCCCTTAAGGCCAAGAAACAGTGGAAGAATGTACTTGGAGTGATGAAACTTAAATAAATTTATTCAGAATAGATGGTAAAAAGTTTGCCCACCGCCCAAAGTGTGAGACCTACAATCCGAGGTACACAAAACCAACCGAAGGCATGGAGTTGGCAGCATAATGCTATGGGGTTGTTTGTCTTGGTGGGGCGTTGGTCCAATATTTGTTATAGATGGTATAATGACAACGGTGTCGTATGTGGACATACTGCAGACTGTTATGCTGCCGTGGGACAATAAATATAGGCCCCTTAAATCGCGTTTCCAACAGGACAGCAACCCCCAAGCACAGGACAAAGTCAACAAAGCTCTGGTTTCAACGAAACAAAATGGCCATTTAGAGTGACTTTCGCAATCTTCGGACCTTAATCCTATTGACAACCTCTGAAATGAGCTAAAGATGGTTATTAGTAAACAAAACCCTTCCAACAAATCCGATTTCTGGAGAATTGTCCAAGAAATGTGGTATTGGATCCCCCAGGAAAAGTTCCAGAAGTTGGTAGGCTCTATGCCGAATCGAAAACATGCAATTTTAAAAAATAAAGGTTTTTTTAACTAAATATTAAATTTTCTCTGCTAACAAATAAAGAAAAGTGACATTGGTTATCAGAAATTCTTGTTTTTTGTTAAATAAATCAAGTGTTGCTATTTTTATGACCAGCTTGTGAGAAAGATTACTGCAGACGGAATTGGAAATTTTGCAAACCCCTTTAAGTTTTCAAAAAATTTTACATAAACAAAATTAACAAAGTACTTACCACAAATATACAACATAAACATTTTTGAATATTTGCCTAATATAAGTACTACACAAAATATTACTAAAAATTAGGGAGTGTTGCTACTATTTTGGCCATGGCCTACATCGTCGTCCGCTAAATGCAAAAAACTGCTTTAAAAAAATTTGCAGGATAGCGAAAAAAAAATGCATTAGGCTCCATATAAAAACTCATTTTCCCTTGAAGATTGTAGAACAACAACGTTACATTCGACAAAAATGATGAAAACAGAATGTGTTTCTGTCAAATATTTACTTCAATACGGCAACACCCAACCATTTCAAAACAAAACCCAAGAATTGACACTTTTAGAATTGGCGCATTCGTAGATCTACCTCCAAGAAGACCACACAACCACTTTTTAAGATTTAGTATGCTTACTATTTTATATTGAAATACGGTTTTGAGTCTTGAATTACTAAACATTATTGTACATTGAATTCAATTGCATTAAAAATATACAACAGTTTCTTCAGAAATTGGGATCAAAATCTCAATTTCTTCCAGCTTAACTAGCTTTACGCATTTAGCTGACGATATGTAATGTAGGTACCGAAATATTTCTTTAACTACCTACATACTCGTCTTTTGACAAAACACAAATGAACATCACAGTTTTAAAATTTAAAAAAATTTAAGAAAACGTTGTAATTCTCCGATGGTAACTTACCTACTTACTATTTTTTAAAAACTCACTTCTCAAGAAATATCTATGGCTATATGTATTTTGTAACTAAAAAAAAACCTACTTTCCTTCTTCTTTTCTGCAATTTAGAAATAATTTCACTCAATAATCAATAGAATTAAGAAAAATCCTCCCACGTAAATTTTTCAAGTTCATACCTAGGCATGCATCATAATTACGGTGACCATACCTTTATTATTATAATGAACTGCTCATTATTTGACGAAGATGTTCATTATGAATTATTTTGTATTCAAAAACATAAAAATGCTCATTATTTCAAAAGCTGTTCATTATTTGTTCAGTATTTTATTTAATTTTGTTGAAACAAATACGAAAAACTAACCAACCCAAAATTCTTTCAACAAAATGATAATGCGAACGTGCCCTAATTTACTGAACGTAAAGTCAAAACCGTAGAGTACTATAATATATATATTATATAGGTCGAAACTATGAAATCGATTTTAAATACTAAATTTATCTATGAAATGACTTGTTAAGAGTTCAGAGAATATTTAAAACAAAAACCAGATTTAATTAAACAAATCTATACCTACCTCAGGAAAGTATTCATATAAAATAAATGTTACCTGCATAAGGTACGTATTTTAAATAATGAGGATACTTATTTAGTTTTCAAGCGTTTATTTTACTCTAACATTAAGTTAAGGTAAAGACTGAATTTTATTTATTTATTTATTTTGCCTAATATGCATATTAAGAAATCCTTCTGTAATATTAATTTTGATTAACCAAAGCAAAGACTGAATCCTTGTGTTGTATTTTTTCTATTGAGTTACTTCTTAAAATAAAAATAGTAGATAATTAAAAACTGTTGTTATTTTTTTTTTGTTCATTATTTGGAATTTAAAAATATGGTCACCGTCATCATCCTGTCCTCTTTTAAAAAGTCTCTCCACCCATCCCGGTCTCGAGCCGCTGCCATCCAGTTGCGCACTCCAAGGCTCCGGGCGTCCTAGTCTACGCATCTCTCCAGCGCAAGCATGGTCTACCACGCTGTCGTCTACCATAGAATGTACCACAAAGAACTTTCCGAGCAGGCTCCTCTTCGCTCATTCGAGCTAGGTGCCCTGCCCACCGGAGTCTACCGAGCTTAATTTTTGTCACGATATCTGCTTCAAGGTAGATTGCGTACAATTCATGATTGTACCGTCTCCGGAATCGTCCTTCCTCACATATGGGGCCAACAATTCTCCTTAAGACTTTTCTCTCGAACTCGGCTAAAAGGTCGGAGTGCCTTTTGCTAAGCACCCAAGTCTCGGATCCATATGTGAGTACTGGCAGGACAATGGTTCTGTACAGCAGCAGTTTTGAAGTTATGGTGAGATTTCTGGATTTGAAGAGCTTTGACAGACTATAGTAGGCTCTGTTGGATTTGAGGAATCATGTACAGCTTGCTCGGTTCTTCCGATGATGTCGATGTCGTCAGCGTTAGCCAGGGGGGTTATTCTCAAATGCGCGGCGGATCGCTTTAAAAGCGATACCTCACTTTCGACCGTGTTCGCTTTTGGTTATTTTCAAATGCGAACGAGGACGAAAGCGAACATTCCATTACTTTCCAATATTACTTCCCGTTTTCCATTTATAATTCCAAAAATTTGACAGCTGTTTTCCGTCACTATTTGTATTTTTGTTTTGGAATGGTTTGTTGTAAACTTTATTTTCTAATTCTGAAATTTAAAGCATACAAATTTTGCAAATTAATTGAAGTATGGATTCAATGAGTATATATCTACATGCTGAAAGCGAAGAAATGAGCGAAAATGTTTGTAATTTAAACGTTCAGAGAAGATTGTTGAGGAGTGGGTCTTCTCCGTTAGATATTGCACACACAGAGTGATTTTTTAATATTTTGTTAAATATTAAATAAAAATTAATTTAAATGATTACATAGGTTTGTTAAATTATTTAGATTGTCTAAGGACGCCTTTGTTTACATTTTGGAGGAAATCAAACACGAGTTCAAAAGCCAACATTCTAGCTCCATTCCTCCAATATTGAAACTTGCTGCTACCCTCCGATTTGTAGCAGAGGGTTCATACCAAAAGAGTGTTGGACAGGATTACAATATCGCTATCTCTCAACCTACAGTATCTAAAGTTTTGAGTGAAACCTTAGAAGTAATGGAGAGAGTTTTGTTTCTCCAAGAAATTATTTTGCTTTGCAAGTAACTCTATGGATTTCTCTTGATATGTTCTTTGTTGTTGAACTTGAAGCTCCAAGAGTTGCTTTGCTGTTTTACTTGGAGTTCTAGCATGTTTCGCTTTTAAGTGTTCACTACATAGCACCTTATCATTTTCTTGTGTATTGTCTTTTTGTTCGAAATGGTTTTCATTGTCGATCTCTAGGGATAAGAGCACATCCTCAGTTTCAAGAATTAATTCCTTCGTTTTTGGAGAGAGGCTTCTACGAAATTGGTTGTTGTTTTTTTCTCTCAAAGGTTCTTTTGGTTCTCTACTTTGGAGTTCACCTTTAAAAATTCCAAATTTGTGAACGCTAATGCCACATTCTTGGGTCCTTAAATCCAACAAGGCAATAATTTCTTCTTCCAGGGAAGAAAACACATATTGCTTGTATGGTCCTCCTCCTGTCCCATGAATTGCCTTTTGATTCCCTCGCAGCTTTGCTTTAATGTGGTATTTAAAATCTTTCCACACCTTGAGTGCAAATGAATATATTGTTTTAAAAATTAACAAGAAATAAGAATAGATTTCACTTACTTTTTTCCACCCATCACGTGTTTTAATTGGAGGACCAAGCCCGTTTAAAATATTTGTAATACCATCCCATAGCTCCATAGTTTTGGCTTTATATTCAGGAGCATTAAGAATGCCCTTTGCAATCCCACTATTTTCTTTCACGAAGTCAACAAGTGCAGTAAATTGTTGCACGGAAGTGTGATGTTTTTGGCTCCTTTTAAGACACAAAAGAAAATAATAAATTCAATGACTTTTTTTTTTTAATTAATATATACATTTTGATCAGATCCGCCAGCAATTCGTCACCTATTAACCTTTCGCTTTCAACAACAAAGTAAAATGACATTGGAAAGTGCTTTCGCTTTCCATATTGGTCGAATGGAAAGCGAATCGCTTTTGGGAATACGGAAATGCAAATCCGCCATCAAAAGCGATCCGCCGCGCATTTGAGAATAACCCCCCAGTATCTGGCAGGTCTCCGGAATCGTCCTTCCTCACATATGGGGCCAACAATTCTCCTTAAGACTTTTCTCTCGAACTCGGCTAAAAGGTCGGAGTGCCTTTTGCTAAGCACCCAAGTCTCGGATCCATATGTGAGTACTGGCAGGACAATGGTTCTGTACAGCAGCAGTTTTGAAGTTATGGTGAGATTTCTGGATTTGAAGAGCTTTGATAGACTATAGTAGGCTCTGTTGGATTTGAGGAATCATGTACAGCTTGCTCGGTTCTTCCGATGATGTCGATGTCGTCAGCGTTAGCCAGGGGGGTTATTCTCAAATGCGCGGCGGATCGCTTTAAAAGCGATACCTCACTTTCGACCGTGTTCGCTTTTGGTTATTTTCAAATGCGAACGAGGACGAAAGCGAACATTCCATTACTTTCCAATATTACTTCCCGTTTTCCATTTATAATTCCAAAAATTTGACAGCTGTTTTCCGTCACTATTTGTATTTTTGTTTTGGAATGGTTTGTTGTAAACTTTATTTTCTAATTCTGAAATTTAAAGCATACAAATTTTGCAAATTAATTGAAGTATGGATTCAATGAGTATACATATATCTGCATGCTGAAAGCGAAGAAATGAGCGAAAATGTTTGTAATTTAAACGTTCAGAGAAGATTGTTGAGGAGTGGGTCTTCTCCGTTAGATATTGCACACACAGAGTGATTTTTTAATATTTTGTTAAATATTAAATAAAAATTAATTTAAATGATTACATAGGTTTGTTAAATTATTTAGATTGTCTAAGGACGCCTTTGTTTACATTTTGGAGGAAATCAAACACGAGTTCAAAAGCCAACATTCTAGCTCCATTCCTCCAATATTGAAACTTGCTGCTACCCTCCGATTTGTAGCAGAGGGTTCATACCAAAAGAGTGTTGGACAGGATTACAATATCGCTATCTCTCAACCTACAGTATCTAAAGTTTTGAGTGAAACCTTGGAAGTAATGGAGAGAGTTTTGTTTCTCCAAGAAATTATTTTGCTTTGCAAGTAACTCTATGGATTTCTCTTGATATGTTCTTTGTTGTTGAACTTGAAGCTCCAAGAGTTGCTTTGCTGTTTTACTTGGAGTTCTAGCATGTTTCGCTTTTAAGTGTTCACTACATAGCACCTTATCATTGTGTATTGTCTTTTTGTTCGAAATGGTTTTCATTGTCGATCTCTAGGGATAAGAGCACATCCTCAGTTTCAAGAATTAATTCCTTCGTTTTTGGAGAGAGGCTTCTACGAAATTGGTTGTTGTTTTTTTCTCTCAAAGGTTCTTTTGGTTCTCTACTTTGGAGTTCACCTTTAAAAATTCCAAATTTGTGAACGCTAATGCCACATTCTTGGGTCCTTAAATCCAACAAGGCAATAATTTCTTCTTCCAGGGAAGAAAACACATATTGCTTGTATGGTCCTCCTCCTGTCCCATGAATTGCCTTTTGATTCCCTCGCAGCTTTGCTTTAATGTGGTATTTAAAATCTTTCCACACCTTGAGTGCAAATGAATATATTGTTTTAAAAATTAACAAGAAATAAGAATAGATTTCACTTACTTTTTTCCACCCATCACGTGTTTTAATTGGAGGACCAAGCCCGTTTAAAATATTTGTAATACCATCCCATAGCTCCATAGTTTTGGCTTTATATTCAGGAGCATTAAGAATGCCCTTTGCAATCCCACTATTTTCTTTCACGAAGTCAACAAGTGCAGTAAATTGTTGCACGGAAGTGTGATGTTTTTGGCTCCTTTTAAGACACAAAAGAAAATAATAAATTCAATGACTTTTTTTTTTTAATTAATATATACATTTTGATCAGATCCGCCAGCAATTCGTCACCTATTAACCTTTCGCTTTCAACAACAAAGTAAAATGACATTGGAAAGTGCTTTCGCTTTCCATATTGGTCGAATGGAAAGCGAATCGCTTTTGGGAATACGGAAATGCAAATCCGCCATCAAAAGCGATCCGCCGCGCATTTGAGAATAACCCCCCAGTATCTGGCAGGACCTGTTGACGATGATCCCTCTTGTTGCCGTGACAGAGTCACGGATTGCTTTCTCCAACGCCAGGTTGAAGAGGAGGCAGGCCAAACCATCCCCTTGTCGGAGTCCATTAAAGATGTTGATTGGTTAGGATAGCAATCCGGCTATTATTACTTGGCTTGTTACGTTGGTCATGGTCAACCTACATAGTAGTGTCAATTTATTTGGGATGCCAAATTCTCTCATGGCTTTGTAAAGTTCTACCCTAGCTATCCTATCATAGGCGGTCTTAAAGTCTATAAACAGATGGTATGTTGGGATGTTAAATTCTAGACATTTTTCCATCGCCTTCCTAACGGTAAAGATCTGATCAGTTGTTGATTTGCCTGGAATGAAACCACACTGATATTGTCCGATGATGGTTTTAGCGTATGGGGTTATCCGGTCTTGTAGGATAGAGGAGAGTATATTATAGCCGATTCTCAACAACGTGATACCTCTATAATTGCTGCACGTTGTGACATCTCTTTTCTTATTTATGGGGCAAATTATACCTTTTTGCCAGTCTTCTGGAATTTCTTCATACTCCCACACCTGGGGGCCGATTCTGGTTCTGTTAAAAAGTGAATCGAATAGCTTTTCACTCTTTCACGCATAAATGCGATTCTCGTTCTGCGAAAAAGTGAAACCAAACGTCAAAAACATTCATATGAATAATTCGCTTTCACGCTCTTATTCGATGGTGAATATTCAAAGTGAATAGATGAAAACGAAAGATATGGAGATTTTATTGAAAAAAAAGTAAAGGTAAGAGTGTGACACAAGCACAAAAAGAATTTTTGATTAGTTTTTTGGAATACAAATTTAGAGATTGCGCATGATAGGTACCATTGATCAGCATGAATTTTTGTTGATGTCTCAAGAAATGGGATTAGTTCATCGATCAGTGTTCTGCATAAATGTTTCGGAAAGCGATACAATTGTATGAAATGCTCTGAGCATTTCTCCTATTTCTTTCCATAAGAATTCTTATATAAATTGAAGGCATTATTAAAAACCTATAAAAACAATTGAATATATTAATGTATTATTATAAATAAAATCACAAATGTATAAGCGTTTGGCAAAATTGAAACAACAATGAAAAATAATAATTGCGTTTTGACATTAAGCATTCACAATTGTAGATAAAGTCATACGAGACAACAACAAATTATCCACCACGGCAAATGGTATTGAATTCACCACACCATTTTCATTCACTGAACCAGAATCGCTCATTTGTACCAAGTGAATCGAAAAAGTGAAAACAATGCATGACAGCGAATGTGAAAACAATTTATTCGATTCACTTATTCACAGAACCAGAATCGGCCCCCTGCACTATAATCTCATGAATTGCTTGACGTAAAGCTGGCCCACCGTGTTGAAATATTTCGGCTGGTATACCATCGGCTCCCGATATTTTCCTTACCGTTGTCAGGGACCAAATTGATATTAGGAACTTCCTTCAGTTTTTAAGTCTTTCATTAAGTTTTATATCTTATACTATTTATTACACTCATGTAATTATATTTTCGATTTTGCTCTTGTTTGTTTCGAAAATATGAAATTATTTTAAAGTAGTAGGTACTTTTTGAAATCATTTTTTATTTTGTTTGTTTATAAATTTGCATTTAAAATTCGTACATAAGAATTTTTATGAACTATCGAATTACATAGAAAAATACTTTCTTCTATTTCTTGGCTAAATTTAAGTGTTGGTTCCTCGAATTCAATATCAAGTATTCGTATTACTTCTGTTCTTGCTGGTACCAAAATTGAGTTTTTTACTCTATCATGACGAGGAATTGAAATCGACTCACTTTATTTAGGTTTGAGCTCTAATAGGTAGGTCGAGTAATCAGCTTTTAGTTTCATTAACAAATCTTCCTAAAATTCTGTCAACTTCTAGGGAAACTGTTTTGGTATTATTTAAAATTCATGGGATATGGAGACATATTTTTCGAATGTAAGTACTGTTGATGTTTTTCCTATAGTTTCAATTTCCCCAGGCGTAATGCCTTTAATTATACATTTTTCCCTTAAAACAACTACTTGATCAGGATTGATTTTTGAAGTTGAACAAACTGAAACTGCTTCTCCGTTGTCCACCATAAGATAACACATTTTACCGTCGCACATTTTCCCCTATACACACATAAAGCCAGATCTTGATATTTCAATAACTGTTTGTATTTTTAATCCTCGCAATCCCTCAACCGAGCCACCACTTGGTTTCCCTACTGAAGGCGATTGTAAAGGGTGGTTTTTTAAGAGGTTTAGAACTTTTTAAAAAAAAAAAACACAAAAAATTCGAAAAAATGAATGAAATATTTATTTGAATCGATAGTTTGAACCTTGCAGTTTAATGTTTAAAGATAATTTCATGCAAATGTTGACCGCGGCTGCGTCTCAGGTAGCCCATCCGCTGAGTCCAATTTTGGCATACTCTTTCACACATATCGGCCGGTATCTCACGAATGAATGCATGGATGTTGGCTTCCAGTGCGTCAATCGAAGCGGGCTTGTCCCTATAGACATTAGCCTTGACATACCCCCACAAAAAATAATCTAATGGTGTCAAATCGCACGATCTAGGCGGCCAATTGACTGGCCCGAAACGTGAAATTAACTGTTCACCAAACTCGCCTCGCAATTGCGCCATTGTTTCGCGTGCTGTGTGGCATGTGGCACCGTCTTGTTGAAACCACATATCATGCAAGTCAAGAACTTCCATTTCGAGCAAAAAAAAGTTTGTTATCATCGCTCGGTAGCGTTCACCATTGACAGTAACGCTGCGATTCGCATCATCTTTGAAGAAATAGGCCCAATAATGCCGCCGGCCCATAAACCGCACCAAACAGTGGTTTTTTCGGGATGCATTGGTAGCTGTTGCAATGCTTCTGGCTGATCTTCACTCCAAATGCGGCAATTTTGCTTATTTACGTACCCATTCAACCAAAAATGAGCCTCATCGCTGAACACAAGCAGCGCGCGATGAACATTTCGAACCGAGCACGAATTTTGATAGTAAAATTCAATAATTTGCAAGCGTTGTTCATTTGTAATACGATCCATGGTTAAATTGCAAACCAAACTGAAGCTGTTTGACAGTGACACAAGGTACTAAACACACGTCAGCTGTCAAAACCAGTGTTGCCAAAACCAAACCAGCTTAAAAATCACCCGTTAGTTTACCCGGTTTTGTGGTCGACTATTTTCAGTGTCACTACTGTTTGTTTTGATTATAAAATATTCAACTGTTTATTTGTTGTGATCGATTAACTAACTTGGTTGTTTCTATTTGGATTATAATTGCCGTAGTTGTTTCTATTGTTATTATTGATATTTCTATTGTTGAAATTATTGTTTCTATTGTTATTATAGTTGAGATCACTACGTTTTCCCGCAAATCAGTTGCCCGTGTAACGTTTGCCCGCCGAATTGAAAGGTAGTTTTTTTGCTACAATCCCGCAGCACGATATCCCGCGGAACGATTGCCTATACAAATTTTTTGCGGGATTGGCAGCGGGATAAGCAATACTAATTAGTACTTTTTGACGGGATCGTTACGAAATCCCACACCACAGTGTGAATCTGTACAAAGATGGGTCTGGATCTGGACAAAGGTGGGTCTGGATCTGGACGGAGGTGGGTCTGGATCTGGAAGGAGGTGGGTGAGGACCTGGACAAAGGTGGGTCTCGAACTGGACAAAAGTGGGTCTGGACCTGGACGGAGGTGGGTCTGGACCTGGACAGAGGTGGGTCTGGACTTGGACGGAGATGGGTCTGGATCTGGACAAAGGTGGGTTTGGACCTGGATGGATGTGGGTCTAGATCTGGAAAAAGATGGGTCTGGATCTGGACAAAGGTGGGTCTGGATCTGGACGGAAGTGGGTCTGGATTTGGACAAGTGTGGGTCTGGGCCTGGACGGAGAGGTGGGTCTGGGTCTGGATAAAGGTGGGTCTGGACCTGGATAAAGGTGGGTCTGGACCTGGATAAAGGTGGGTCTGGACGAAGGGGAGACTGACACAACTGAGAAAACCAAAACTACGAAAGACTAAACTTCCCAGTACAAAACTGCGCAGTACAAAACTAATAATGTACACAATTGTGCAGTACAGAACTTCTAACGACCAAAACTACTCGCGACACAACTACGAAAAAGGAGGATGCTATAGTATCGCTTGGTTTTTAGATTGGCAACAGTTGACCGTAGTATGTGTGCGCTAGGCGATGGGTTTTCAAAAGAGGAATATAGCAAGGCTGAACGGGTGTGGAGTTGCGAACATAAAAATATAGGGCGTTGGATTTAAAAAAAATGGTATCCTCGTCGTTCTTTGAGCGATTTCGATGAAATTGACACAGAATATAGTTGAGGCAGAATTATAAAGGAAACAAATATTTTCAGCACAGGGTGCCTCCAAAAAATGTCACTTTCTTATTCTTTGAGCGATTTCGACGAAATTGACACAGAATAGAGCTGAGGCAGAATTATAAACGAAACAAATATTATCAGCACAGGGTGCCTCCAAAAATGTCACTTTCGTATTCTTTGAGCGATTTTGATGAAATTGACACAGAATATAGCTGAGGCAAAATTATAAACGAAAAAAATATTTTCAGCACAGGGTGGTTCCAAAAAATGTAATTTTCTTATTCTTTGAGTGATTTCGAAGAAATTAAAACAGAATATAGCTGAGGCACAAATATATAAATATTTGAAAGATACAAAAATTGATGAATAGACATGTAATCTAAATTACTTTTAAACTAAATCAATTAAATACATATTTGATAAGCCAATATTTTTTTGTGCAGAAAAAGATTTTTTACGTTATTTAATGGTTTTGTGACAATACTTTAAACACATTCAAAAAAAAATTCAATCCATTGAATAAAATAAAATTTCTCATTGCATTTATTTTTTTTTATTTTTTTTAATAATGGAACCAAAATATTAATACAATGCAGGATTCCCCCATCCAATACTTTTTTTTCGACCAAACAACAACCGCACACAGTTTGAGTGTAAAATCTTAAGAAAAACTGAAAGATTGTAAGTCACAATTGCTTGATTACGTTAACAAATAATTTGAACGAAGTTTTACTTTTTTTTTCGTGTGTATACTTTGAGTAGGTTCATATCGTTCCAAAATCATTTGAACGAGTTGATAGTCAAATGATAATGAGTGGTAATGGGATATTTCTTTTCTAAAATATTTGGGAAGTTTAGCTGCAGGTATTTTTTTTGTTTTGGTTTGAATGGAGTGCACAAAAGGGTTGCACGAGTTGGTGGATGTTGGAAAATGAGAAAAAAAACTGCGGAACTTAATCAAAAAAGGAGAAAAATAAAAATATTTTGTGGGTGGTTAGGTATTATTGATGCAGAAATGATAATAATATTATCTTTAAGTTAGGCGTTCATGAACGAAATGAACGCCACTGATATACTGCTTTTTAACATGCAAAAGCTGTTAAAATGTGCCTTTTTTACCGATGTAAATCAATTTTATAAATTTAATTATGTTCTATTTGTGAATATCGATATTATTTACAAGAATTCTTTTTCTATAGGTACGCAGACTTTTGTAGATCACTGTACATTATATTTCTAGAAAATTTAAAAAATAAAATTGCATGACAAGTAAGTCCAATTAAAAAAATAAGGTCCTGCTTGAACATGTTTTACCTACACATAGAACTTTTACAAGCCTAGTGTACACATATCACTTATTCGGGGGTCTATGACCTACTAAAAAAATAAAAATGTATAATATTTCAGTTCATTAGTATTTGTTTTTATTTTTTCAAAGCAAACTCCGATCAGAGTCACTGTATCGATTTGAATGCGAAAATTTAAATTATGATATGGTGACTCTGATTGGCGGTAGCTCTGATTTAGGTAATATATGTAAATGTGAAATATTTGTTTTTTTTTTAGTAGCTTATAGAGTATAGACCTCCGAGCAAGTTGGATTCGACCCCTGTGCTGATAATATTTTTTTTCGTTTATAATTCTGCCTCAGCTCTATTCTGTGTCAATTTCGTCGAAACCGCTCAAAGAATAAGAAAGTGACATTTTTTGGAGGCACCCTGTGCTGATAAAGTTTTTTTCGTTTATAATTCTGCCTCAGCTCTATTCTATGTCAATTTCGTCGAAATCACTCAAAGAATAAGAAAGTGACATTTTTTGGAGGCACCCTGTGCTGATAATATTTTTTTCGTTTATAATTCTGCCTCAGCTATATTCTGTGTCAATTTCATCAAAATCGCTCAAAGAACGACGAGGATACCATTTTTTTTAAATCCAACGCCCTATATTTTTATTTTCGCAACTCCACACCCGTTCAGCCTTGCTATATTCCTCTTTTGAAAACCCATCGCCTAGCGCACACATACTACGGTCAACTGTTGCCAATATAAAAACCAAGCGATAATATAGCATCCTCCTTTTTCGTAGTTGTGTCGCGAGTAGTTTTGGTCGTTAGAAGTTCTGTACTGCACAATTGTGTACATTATTAGTTTTGTACTGCGCAGTTTTGTACTGGGAAGTTTAGTCTTTCGTAGTTTTGGTTTTCTCAGTTGTGTTATAGATTCTGGACGAAGATGAAATTTTTTTTGAAAAATATATTAAAAAAATTTACTTTTTTTTGTGAAAAATTAAAAAAATAAACTTATTTTTCATTTTTTTTCGACTTTATAAAAATATCTAACTTCCGGCCAAATAAATTCTATATTTAGACAAAAATATAAAGTAAAAATATAAAGTTTACGGCAACCCCCTGCTTGGCTTCGCTATAAGATTTGGAGTACTTTTAAACAAGAAAACTGTTGATATAGGCGCCTGGCTGACGACGGAGCTGCGTGAGCGGGTGTGGCCCCGAAAAAGGGAGTTAAAATCCTGAGAACCCGCGCAGCGGGCGACCCAAGTTACTGCTAAACAAGAAAACTGTTTACATTGGCGCCTGCCAGGCGTTTTACCCCAAGCGGAGCGACGAAGTCGCGTGAGCGGGTGCGTCCCCGAAAAAGGGAGTTAAAATCCTCAAGACCTGCGGAGCGGGCCACCCAAAGTACTGTTTATAAAACATAAACTGCAAACACAACAATTGATAACATACATTGCAAGAAAAAACAATTTTTATCTTTAAACGCGATTTGCGGCTAAATGGAGCTTCATAGCCCCCAAAAGTTGACATCTTCAAATGTGATTTCTGGTTAATTCTGGAGAATTAAAAATTACAAACTGTGATCTAGGGAGTGCCACCATCGCATGAAACGAAAAACCATTTTGTTTTGTGGTTTTCAAAAAAGTCCCCTTTGAAATTAAATAACAAGTATTTAGTCAATTTAGTATTGAAACGGCGGTTGATTGATTGGATATTTAAATGCAAAAGAAACTCTGCATACACCAAACCTCGCACCTACCCCAAATCCTATAGTGGGCCCAAGCAGGGGGGTTGCATATATACATACCTCACTGTTTACACGCCTTTAACTGACGCTGTAAGCATAAAAAAGTTCTTTTACGTGCTAAAAATTATTGTAAAGATAATGCAAAAGGAATTTTGCATACACCTAACCTCGCACCTACCCGAAATCCTATAGTTTCCCCAAGCAGGGGGGAAAGGGGGGCAGCATACCCCTCATAAACTTCAAGCACACCAATTGAAACATACATTATAAGAAAAAAACTGTTTTTATCTTTAAACGCGATTTGCGGCTAAACGGAGCTTCGTAGACCCCCCAAAGTTGACATCTTTAAACGTGATTTTTGACTAAACTAGGCATCCTAGACAATTTTTTCGAATTTTTTTTTACAAATTGTTTCGACAATTTTTTATCGAAAAAAAAAACAATCTTTAGTATTTAACACAGGCCAACGTTATTCTTCCTATCGACCCATACCCCCAACCACTACATCTACCTACATCATCCTACCGATCGACCTATACCTACCCCTCGGCAATCAGCCCCACAAGCACAATATCTACCTACCAACATCAAACCAACATCGCCCTACCTACCGACCCATACCCCCCTGAACTCGCCCTGCAAGCCAACCAGTAAACCAAACATACTACCTACACCAAACAACACAACACGCAACAACACAAACACAACCAACCAAGAAATAGTAGTAGAGATATCTCTTCTCTTGAATACTATGAGAACGAATTTTGTTTATGCGCTGTCACTTTGTATTGAAAAAAGTAGGAATCGGCCACAGTACACAAATCTAAGGTAATATAAATTATTTCGCAGGTTGTGCAGGTTGTCAGTCAGAAATTAAACATGGCGGCTCGAGTGCCTATGAAAACAGCACATGGCATTACTAGAAACAACAACAATTATTAGCATTTTGACAAGTAAAGAGACACTGTATCCGCCATTTTCTCAGATGCGCAGAACTGACCAAAAATGAAATCGCTAATGATATTACCTTTAATATGTGTACTGTGGGAATCGGCGGGCAAACTTTACACGGTAGACTGTGACTCGGGATATCGTTCTGCGGGAAAACGTAGCCAACCCACTCCAGACTTTATTACTGAACGATCGGTTTCATTTTTATTTTTCATTTTGAGATCTATTAAGTCTTAACACTAATTTTCCAACTGTGTCGCAAAATTAGTTACAGTCTTCTATATTTTTGCATTACCATCGACATCTGGTATTAAAGAATTTGCTAGCTTTTTAAAATATTTGTTTCTGTCGATTTCATTTTTTTTTTATAATTTTTTCTTGAATTATTATTTCACTTACATTTTGCTTCAATTTACTTTTATTAATTTCATTTTTTTCTGAATCAGAATCACTATTTTCTAATTCAATTGCGAATTCAAAATCTGTTTCGAAAACCAAGCCAAAATACTCGTAGTCCAATCAACGAAGACCCAAAATCATAAAATAAATTCAAAAAATCATGTAGTCTGGGTACATAAAAGCGAAAAATCATAGTCTGGGTTATTTTTTAAAACGGTACGGGTGATCTCCAGGTACAACATACCTTAAGGTCCTCAGCCCAGGCCAAATTTTCTTATAACAACCCCAAAAATCATTTCTAACTTGGAAATATACTTTAAGATTCTTACCTTTTAAAATACAGTGTTTTTCATTTGACAACAAACAATGTGTACAATTAATTAAATATGGAAATTTTAACCAACACCACCTTCTTTTACTACATACCATGTCTCCCAACACGTTAATAGAATTATCATGAATCAACATGCATTTACTTTTTCTAATATTTCTGGGTCGATTGATCAATAAACATTAAATTTGTAACGCAATATCATGGTTTTTCAGATTTATTGACATTTCTACCCCCCGCATCTCTCTTAGTATTGCTCCTAGCGAAAATATGAATAAAATTATTTTCTTTAGTATACTTAATTTACTTGCATTTTGTAGTGTAGACTTTTCTACTTATACTTTTTCGCAAAATACTAGAAAAGGGGACCTTTACCCCCTCCTGTCTTAAGCTCGCGGATCACCCCTACCCGTTAAAACAGTAACCTAGACACTTCATGACTGCGCATTTATTTTTCCTTCGTTGACTGGAGTATCGACGCAAAATCTACATTTATCTACTTTCAATGTTTGGCGTTTGTAAATATAATTTCTGCTTATATAGTGGAAATTCGTATAGATTTTTATCAAAGAACCCATTGTAGTTGTGAAATATAGATTTTAATTTAATAATATTTTTATTAACTACCAACTCTTGGGACGGGTCCGATTTTACTAGAATATTGACAATTTTATTGAATTGTGCCAAGAGATTCTTTAGAAAGAGCTCCTTTGAAAACATGAACTTCTTATTTTATAATAATTTTATGTAGTATGTATACTAGTTATCTATTATTTAAATTTTAAAATTATTCATAGATATAATTCAATATGTTTTTATAAATAATAAAAATAATAATTGTTGAAAAAAAAATGATAAAGCAAACCACTGCATCATGTGAATGCTGTAGCATCATGTTTGTGTTGAAAATTTAGGTCGTTGAGAAATGTCTGCAACTTCGTTGGTTGTATTGAGACTGGAATCTGGAACCAGAGTATATCTACTTACAATGAGTAGGGACACTCTGCAATTCATTTTTGTTTACATTTTTGAGTTCCGCTATGTCTCTCGGACACGAGAAATAGTCGACAATAAGAAGCGATAGAGCTAAAAAGAGGCAGAAGAAAGAGAGAACTATGGCAAAGGGTGCTTTGTAAAAAAAGGAACAAATCAATTTTTCTTATATTTTTTATTTAACATATTATAATAAATATTAATATAGAATTACATGTGTGTTACGCTGTATTTTTGTTTATTGTTAGTTTTCTTATTATCTTTATTAAATTGCTTCAGAATGTGGTAAACTCGTACCCTGATATAAAATTTTATGAGAAAGTCTTTATTTTTCTTATCGCTAAAAATTTTGAATATTTGACACAATTGTTCATATACGAACACCTAAATTTTGTCACACAAGTGTTATTATTTTTTAAAGTGATTAAATATTTTTGTTGGCCTACCTCTCACTATTTTCTTGTATTTTAAAATATTTCAAACCAGCATTTTCTTTCATTTCTCGTCCACACGCCAAACACTTAAAATAATGTTTTCCCATTATTAACTTTGTTTCAAAACACTTCCACGTTTACTTCATTTTTTATTTTTTATTTACCCTTTGTTTCTCAAATGAATGCAAAAGAACAACTGAGAGCTATGCAACTCCGGCCCGCCTTTAAAAATACGTGTAAAATAAACGTGCACAAACCTCTGTTCTCTTTTTATGGCAGTTAGTATGACCATCTCCTCTAAAATTAAACACATTAAAAAGGGTTGAAGATGTAAGTAAGGCAAAGCTGGTCACATAATACCTATGTTGGCTCTGAGAGAACACTACTACAATGAAAAAATCTCCGGCCCGCTACTAAAAAAGCATTATGGGAAATTCACATTTATATATCGTATGCAGGTAAGCGCATGTGAAAGTGCAGGCATAATTTGATGTCTAGCCTTTCTTTCAAAAGTGATCCACTAAGGGCATGATTTTTTTTATTTTTTTTTGCAGGTTTTTCTTGCAATAGTAGGTGTTTAATGTGTGCGTAGAGTGTCCCTGCTCATTGTAAGTAGATATACTCTGCCTGGAACTAATGAGAAAATATTTTGCTTTAACTAATGATGATATTCAGCTCTTCATGCAGGGCAAACACACTATCATCGGTTATTTTCCTTTCTCTCTGATTTATTTCTTTTTCGAAAGTTGTGGATTTTAGAATGTGAACCCCCCTAATAATTCTTTACTGTTTTTTTTTATTTTGTATAATTTTTTTTTTAGCGGTGTTTGTATTTGGCGGAGAATTAGGGTATCTGAGTTTTGCTGATGGGTATGATGTTGGTATTTTTTTTTTTGCCTGTCGGTATGGCGTTGGTGAGGATGGAATGGAACTAATGACGAAGTTGAAATATATGTTTTTTTTTTAGTTATCCGTTCGATCAGGCGATGAATAACGGAGGTGCGAAGATTTTTAACTGTTTTCTTTTTGGCAAAGCCCGGCACTTTGGACAATTAGTTTTCTTTTTATTGTTTTGCTGTTTTAAGCTGACTTTTTCTATTTATCTTTTTAAACCATCGTCCCTCAAAATTTCAATCCATCCCCATAATAAGATAAAATTCAGAAACCCTATAAACTTTAATGTCCACTGTAGTGAAGGCAGTACTTATAACATTACAATTTAACGCTTTTTTGTTAATAGTTTCCTGCGAGTGTATTTCCGTATATTTTTGTAAACTTTTCTCACCAAAAATGGCTCAGGCCGTAACTATGATGTGAAGTGCCCCATACACTTTTCCAGTGCCAACGCAATGAAATATATATAAAAAGACAACACATTTTCATTACTAATGCCCGATTTCATAAAGGACTTTTAAATATTTAAAAGCCCATTTAGAGTTAAAATGGGATTTTTTGGTTTCACCAAGTGCTTTTAAATTTAAAATGCTTTTAAATTTAAAATGCTTTTAAATGCCCTTATAAACTAAAAGCCCATTTTCGTCTCAATAAATTTTAAAAGTGTGATTTGTGAAGTCTAATATGTCAGATGTCAGCCGACGAGTAAGAAAATTATAAACAGATGATATTTTACAGTCACCTTTTTATTTAATTTCTTGCAAATATTTATAAATTGTGAATAGGTCGAAACAAAAATATAGTTTGTGTGTAGATAATAATCTTTTAAGGCTCTCCCAAGCCAACGCGAATACTTCCGAACGACGACAAGACTTTCGCCTTTCTTAATTTATTTACATGGAGATAAATGAGAGCACCCGCATTGGCGCGATGTGAATCTTCAAACATTGTTCAGTCATCGCATATTCGCTCCGAATGTTTCGCGTTGGTTTCGGAAAGCCTTAATAATTTGTTTGTTCTTAGATTAATTGATTGTTCATCTGAGGATGAAGAGCAACATAAAGTAAGACGTCCAAGAATATTCCGAGTTCATATTGGAATCCGTTCTCAAATATTTTTTTTTCGTAGCATTTTTTTCTACATATAATGCTTTTTCACTTGCATTTCGAATGTGAGAGGAAAACAAACTAGTTCCATATCCAGGGACGTGAGGCAAACCCAATTTTAACTAAAATTTCCCTAAAATTTCCTTTTTTTAGATGGTGAAACTGGAAATATTTAAAGGTCTGATAAAATTTAAGAGGACTTTAGATAAAAGGGAATTTAGTGTATTTTTATGAAATCGGGCATTAATATTTTGTCTATTTTTCATAAAATTGAATTTTCTTTCATTACATTTTACATTTTCACGCGTAAATTTTCCTACGGTAAGTTACAGCTTTCTTATGTCAAATTTCTGAGATCCCGAGCAAAGCTCACAAAACGGTGTAAATAGTACTATTTTATTATATGAATAGAACTATGAAATACATAATAATAATTTAATCAAAACTAGAAATACGAACTTTCAATAAATATAATACAACAATAAATAGCGCACACACCTAATTACAAATATCATGCACTTAACAAAAAAAAAAGTTGGACATGTCACTGACAGCCCCATACGAAAGGTTTTACCCCCAACGCTGGAAAATAGGCTTTACTTCAAAAATGCTTAGTTTGTTTATTTATTCAAAATTGAGTATGTACCTATGAATGCATTTCGATAGATCATCAGCATACTTTCACGCTGGGCCAATGATGCTGTAAGAAGAAGACAATACTTTTACCATCAGTAGTTTATGCTGATGATGATAGACAAGATTATCAAAATGCATTCAGAGGTATTTTCAATTTTAAATAAATAAACAATGTCAAGAAATGCAATTGTCAAGAAATCTGAAATACCCAACAATACTTATACAGAACAGTTATAAATTGACATTTAAAGTCAATCCCTTAAAAAAAATAGTTTTTATTATATGTAGGTACATTTTACATAATAAAGCATTGAATAAACAAAATATATTTTTAAGTAAACTTTAAATGTGTTTTTTTAACTAAGTTTTGAGCATTTAATTTTTAATCTACATAATTATGTTTTTATTATGGAATTTAATAAAGAAGTTCTAGTTTCGTTTTGTTTACATTTTTGTTATGTAGGCTCTTGTTTACTTTTTTGACGCGTTACATCCCTATTCTGCTATCCGCGTGAATCGTAAATTCGATGTTCCCATTCGATTCCTTTTCACTCTACCTTTCCATTCTGCTATCCATCGGTCGAACTACATTACCCCAAACCAATTTGACATTCACGTAAACAGCTGTTAATGCGAAAATCTTGGGAAATTTGGATAAATTGTTTTGGTTAATCATTTAAGATTAAAAACAAAAATAGAAACAGATATTGTACTTTTTTCAGGGTTCAGAAAGGCACGCTCATGAGCGGCTCGCAAGCGTGCCTTTCCAAATGAGCGCTTACCAGATACACTCGCCCATGAGCCATCAAGTGTGAGCACTTTTAGTTTGGCTTGCGCTCGCGAGCGTTCGATTTATAAACGCTCACGTCAAGAGCGCTCTGATTAAGAGCGATTGCAAAACGCTCACGTCAAACGCGCTCTGATTAAGAGCGATAGCAAAACGCTCTCATCAAGAGCGCCCTCATTAAGAGCGATAGCAAAACGCTCACGTCAAGAGCGCTTTCATTAAGAGCGATAGCAAACGCGCACGCTCATGAGCGTGAGACGAGAGCGAGCCATTTTAACGCTCGCGAGCCATTTTAATGCTCGCGAGCCTTTAAGAATTAAAAAAAAAAGAAAACAATTAAATGGTTTTGCGTAAGATATTTAAAATTTTAAAAATTAATGCTATTTATACAAATTAATGAATTAATTTCATGAAAAGTGGCTCGTTTTCAAGTACATATATCTAAAGTAGATGTTTCTATTAAATTGAAATTTAATTTATAGAGGAGAATAAGGGCAAGAGATTTTTTTTTTTTAAGTATTGTCCTCAATTTTGTTAATATTGTTGAAAGTGCGCTAAATGCGCGTTGGACAGATACTTGTCTGACAGAAACGGCTAGAGCAACTTCGCAACTTCATTCATAAGTGCAAACTGTATTGGAAAAACCCGTTTTCTATATTTTCGCAAATGCACGAAAAAAATAACTAAAGAGAAGATCCTACTTATAAGAAACTTCGAAAAATCTGGTTTTTGAATGCTACAATTCGGGGTTTTCCTATGACCATGTTCCTTATAAGCGTATTCTACTGTATGCACATGTGCGCAAAGAAGGGTGCATATTCTAATTCCAAGAATAACATAGAACCAATCCATCTGTGCTACCTACTATTTAAAAAAAAAGAAAATATTACGACCAACCACACGAACAAACTGGTTATTATAACCTAACTTTCAAAAAAATAGAACCTTTGTTTCTGAAACTGATTTTCTTATTATCGTTTTTCTAAGAAGTGCGATCTGCTGTAGGTAGGTACTCCTGCTCATTTACCTATGAGCAAGGAACGCACATTAGTGAAGGTAAAACAAAGTACATGGTGGCGTCGAATGCGAGAGGAACAGTTGGTCAAACAATCAAGGTAGCGGAGCACGAATTTGAAGTGGTGCAATCCTTTAAATACCTTGGGTCAATAGTAGCAGCCGATAACAATATAGAAGAAGAAATACGCGGCGGCTTCTCAAATCCAACAGAGCCTACTATAGTCTGTCAAAGCTCTTCAAATCCAGAAATCTCACCATAACTTCAAAACTGCTGCTGTACAGGACCATGGTCCTGCCAGTACTCACATATGGATCCGAGACTTGGGTGCTTAGCAAAAGGCACTCCGACCTCTTAGCCGCGTTCGGGAGAAAAGTCTTAAGGAGAATTGTTGGCCCCAT
This sequence comes from Leucozona laternaria, assembly GCA_932273885.2. Taxonomy (NCBI): domain Eukaryota; kingdom Metazoa; phylum Arthropoda; class Insecta; order Diptera; family Syrphidae; genus Leucozona; species Leucozona laternaria. Next base: position 161,612,642 of record OW026366.1, on the reverse strand, counting down.
ATGTGAGGAAGGACGATTCCGGAGACGGTACAATCATGAATTGTACGCAATCTACCTTGAAGCAGATATCGTGACAAAAATTAAGCTCGGTAGACTCCGGTGGGCAGGGCACCTAGCTCGCATGAGGGAAGAGGAACCTGCTCGGAAAGTTCTTTGTGGTACATTCTATGGTAGACGACAGCGTGGTAGACCATGCTTGCGCTGGAGAGATGGCGTAGACCAGGACGCCCGGAGCCTTGGGGTGCGCAACTGGATGGCGGCGGCTCGAGACCGGGATGGGTGGAGAGACTTGTTGAAGGAGGCCAGGACCGGACCCCGGTTGTCGAGCCGACGATGATGATGATGAAGGAACGCAACGGGGTGCATTTTGCATGTCGTCTGTCCGAAGGAAAATCTCACTAAGTGTAGAAAAAAATATACATTTATTTTTTTTGTTACAAAAAATGTTTGCATTTCGCGAAATATAGAAACACCTGGTGGAAGACTTGCTCTGTGTCCACTATATGTCATAATATGTTAGTAATAGTCTGTGAGTTTTATCTTTAACCGACGCACGTTATTCTACTTCCGTAAAAAAAAGAACAAAAAAAAAGCCAATTCACTAACGCATGTTGTATATTCCTACATAAACATAGAGGGAGAGCGAAGGAAGCAACAAGTGGTGTCAAGGCGATAGCCAAACATTTTGTCGACAATTTGGAAAAACGTTAATAACTTTATTGAGAATAGAAGAAAAGTGTAACTTGTACTATTTGAATTAAAATAAAATATATGAATATAGATAAAAGAAGGCAAATAAGTGAAAAATTCAAGAATATAACTTACAATAGTGAAGCGAAACAAATTTGCGGGATCTTCATATTTTTTAAATCACTAATCATTTCCCCAATCGGAACAAGGAGAGACTCCCCCTACTTGGGACAGCACAGCTCTTTGCCCAATTTTTTTCTCCGCACAATTCATCGAATTATACACATACAAATAATTTAAAATACACAATAACTTTTCCAATAATAAATGTCCTTTCAAATCAAATTGACAATTGCTTTCTATCAACTTCTGTCAAATAACTCACTATAAGTTTTCTTACTTAAGAGTACTTTAAGTCATAGGAAGAATAACGTAACGCAACTTAATGAAACAAAATGGAAAGCGCTACCGACCAGAAACTAGATAGTATCATAAACGCTTTGGGAAGCTTAGAACTAACTAATCTAAAACAAAATTATTTAGAAGCCAAAATTAAATACATAGAGAAAACATTGAAACGAAAAAATGTAGTGATCTATAACATAGACGAAATAGAGACTGACAACAAATCTTAACAAAACTACATTTTGGACTTTTTTAACAACATTTTTAACATCCAAACAAATATCTCCGAGCTTGACTTTATAAGACGAATTGGGAAAAAAGGAGAAAGGACACGACCACTTTTAGTTGGCTTTATCTCCCAAATAAAGAAAGACGATATCATGAGAAATAAATCTAAACTAAAGTCTCAAAGACGCAATTATTTACAAGAAAGACGATATGATGAATGAAGATATAAACAGCAATATCAAAGAAAAAAACTTAACAACGAAATCAAAAACGGATAAAGCACAAACTCTCAATAAATACTCAGAAGAAAGGGCCAAGACGAACTCCCAAAAAAGAGTACATGAAAAAGAAATCCAAATTGACAAGGAACAAGAAACTTAAACAGAATACCGACAAAATAACTTACGACAAAAATCAAAAGACTACCATTCATCGAATTTTTAAATCGAACTATACAGAAAATAGAAAAGACATCAACGAAATCGAACAATAGCAACAAAATAAAAACAATGTGACCTTACAAAAAAAAGAAACAAACAACCAATTAAAGCAATTGACACCTTCCTCAAGCCGGTTAGCCACCGTGTGGAATGTAGGCTGCATCCCCCCACCAAACTTGACGACTTCAAAAACCTCAAAAAACTTAAGGAAAACACGAAAAATATGAACAATAGTCTAAATATATGTACACTCAACACAAAAACTCTATTATCAGAAGAACGACAACAGGAACTAAAATTGGCAATATCTGTCTTAAATTGGGACATTATCGGCCTATCAGAGACAAGATTATTTGGAGAGAAAATTTTAGAAACCGACAACGAAATATTCTGCTATGTAGGGGAATTCAAGGGCCTATATGGGGTTGGGTTCCTTATACAAAAATACTTAAAAAAATGACAAATTAAGCATTCGTTTTTTTAACGAGAGAACTTGTTCTATGACCATGAAAGTTCAAAATACAAAATTGACTATTCTTCAAATATATGCACCAAGGAGATTGAAACTTACTACGATAAACTAGACTATGCTTATCAAGAAACAAATTCCGAATTGATGTACATCATAGGTGATTTTAATGCTAAAATGGGAACACAAGAAAAGGATGAAAAAAATATCTTCGGAAAATTTGGTTATGGAGAACGAAACAAAAGAGGAGAAAGACTTATAGCGTGGCTAAAGGAAATGAATGAGACAGAATAACAAAAAATGAAATTGACTTATTTTTAACGAACAAAATATATACAATAATGGACGTTTCAGTTATAAATAACCTGAAATTCGACAGCGATCATAGAATGATAAGAACAAAAATAAAAACTGACCATAAGACATTGCAAAGAAACAAGCATAAATTGACAATACCAACAAATATATGTGACGAAAATATACATATCTTTAACGAAATGCTACCTACTATTTAAAAAAAAAGAAAATATTACGACCAACCACACGAACAAACTGGTTATTATAACCTAACTTTCAAAAAAATAGAACCTTTGTTTCTGAAACTGATTTTCTTATTATCGTTTTTCTAAGAAGTGCGATCTGCTGTAGGTAGGTACTCCTGCTCATTTACCTATGAGCAAGGAACGCACATTAGTGAAGGTAAAACAAAGTACATGGTGGCGTCGAATGCGAGAGGAACAGTTGGTCAAACAATCAAGGTAGCGGAGCACGAATTTGAAGTGGTGCAATCCTTTAAATACCTTGGGTCAATAGTAGCAGCCGATAACAATATAGAAGAAGAAATACGCGGCGGCTTCTCAAATCCAACAGAGCCTACTATAGTCTGTCAAAGCTCTTCAAATCCAGAAATCTCACCATAACTTCAAAACTGCTGCTGTACAGGACCATGGTCCTGCCAGTACTCACATATGGATCCGAGACTTGGGTGCTTAGCAAAAGGCACTCCGACCTCTTAGCCGCGTTCGGGAGAAAAGTCTTAAGGAGAATTGTTGGCCCCATATGTGAGGAAGGACGATTCCGGAGACGGTACAATCATGAATTGTACGCAATCTACCTTGAAGCAGATATCGTGACAAAAATTAAGCTCGGTAGACTCCGGTGGGCAGGGCACCTAGCTCGCATGAGGGAAGAGGAACCTGCTCGGAAAGTTCTTTGTGGTACATTCTATGGTAGACGACAGCGTGGTAGACCATGCTTGCGCTGGAGAGATGGCGTAGACCAGGACGCCCGGAGCCTTGGGGTGCGCAACTGGATGGCGGCGGCTCGAGACCGGGATGGGTGGAGAGACTTGTTGAAGGAGGCCAGGACCGGACCCCGGTTGTCGAGCCGACGATGATGATGATGAAGGAACGCAACGGGGTGCATTTTGCATGTCGTCTGTCCGAAGGAAAATCTCACTAAGTGTAGAAAAAAATATACATTTATTTTTTTTGTTACAAAAAATGTTTGCATTTCGCGAAATATAGAAACACCTGGTGGAAGACTTGCTCTGTGTCCACTATATGTCATAATATGTTAGTAATAGTCTGTGAGTTTTATCTTTAACCGACGCACGTTATTCTACTTCCGTAAAAAAAAGAACAAAAAAAAAGCCAATTCACTAACGCATGTTGTATATTCCTACATAAACATAGAGGGAGAGCGAAGGAAGCAACAAGTGGTGTCAAGGCGATAGCCAAACATTTTGTCGACAATTTGGAAAAACGTTAATAACTTTATTGAGAATAGAAGAAAAGTGTAACTTGTACTATTTGAATTAAAATAAAATATATGAATATAGATAAAAGAAGGCAAATAAGTGAAAAATTCAAGAATATAACTTACAATAGTGAAGCGAAACAAATTTGCGGGATCTTCATATTTTTTAAATCACTAATCATTTCCCCAATCGGAACAAGGAGAGACTCCCCCTACTTGGGACAGCACAGCTCTTTGCCCAATTTTTTTCTCCGCACAATTCATCGAATTATACACATACAAATAATTTAAAATACACAATAACTTTTCCAATAATAAATGTCCTTTCAAATCAAATTGACAATTGCTTTCTATCAACTTCTGTCAAATAACTCACTATAAGTTTTCTTACTTAAGAGTACTTTAAGTCATAGGAAGAATAACGTAACGCAACTTAATGAAACAAAATGGAAAGCGCTACCGACCAGAAACTAGATAGTATCATAAACGCTTTGGGAAGCTTAGAACTAACTAATCTAAAACAAAATTATTTAGAAGCCAAAATTAAATACATAGAGAAAACATTGAAACGAAAAAATGTAGTGATCTATAACATAGACGAAATAGAGACTGACAACAAATCTTAACAAAACTACATTTTGGACTTTTTTAACAACATTTTTAACATCCAAACAAATATCTCCGAGCTTGACTTTATAAGACGAATTGGGAAAAAAGGAGAAAGGACACGACCACTTTTAGTTGGCTTTATCTCCCAAATAAAGAAAGACGATATCATGAGAAATAAATCTAAACTAAAGTCTCAAAGACGCAATTATTTACAAGAAAGACGATATGATGAATGAAGATATAAATAGCAATATCAAAGAAAAAAACTTAACAACGAAATCAAAAACGGATAAAGCACAAACTCTCAATAAATACTCAGAAGAAAGGGCCAAGACGAACTCCCAAAAAAGAGTACATGAAAAAGAAATCCAAATTGACAAGGAACAAGAAACTTAAACAGAATACCGACAAAATAACTTACGACAAAAATCAAAAGACTACCATTCATCGAATTTTTAAATCGAACTATACAGAAAATAGAAAAGACATCAACGAAATCGAACAATAGCAACAAAATAAAAACAATGTGACCTTACAAAAAAAAGAAACAAACAACCAATTAAAGCAATTGACACCTTCCTCAAGCCGGTTAGCCACCGTGTGGAATGTAGGCTGCATCCCCCCACCAAACTTGACGACTTCAAAAACCTCAAAAAACTTAAGGAAAACACGAAAAATATGAACAATAGTCTAAATATATGTACACTCAACACAAAAACTCTATTATCAGAAGAACGACAACAGGAACTAAAATTGGCAATATCTGTCTTAAATTGGGACATTATCGGCCTATCAGAGACAAGATTATTTGGAGAGAAAATTTTAGAAACCGACAACGAAATATTCTGCTATGTAGGGGAATTCAAGGGCGTATATGGGGTTGGGTTCCTTATACAAAAATACTTAAAAAAATGACAAATTAAGCATTCGTTTTTTTAACGAGAGAACTTGTTCTATGACCATGAAAGTTCAAAATACAAAATTGACTATTCTTCAAATATATGCACCAAGGAGATTGAAACTTACTACGATAAACTAGACTATGCTTATCAAGAAACAAATTCCGAATTGATGTACATCATAGGTGATTTTAATGCTAAAATGGGAACACAAGAAAAGGATGAAAAAAATATCTTCGGAAAATTTGGTTATGGAGAACGAAACAAAAGAGGAGAAAGACTTATAGCGTGGCTAAAGGAAATGAATGAGACAGAATAACAAAAAATGAAATTGACTTATTTTTAACGAACAAAATATATACAATAATGGACGTTTCAGTTATAAATAACCTGAAATTCGACAGCGATCATAGAATGATAAGAACAAAAATAAAAACTGACCATAAGACATTGCAAAGAAACAAGCATAAATTGACAATACCAACAAATATATGTGACGAAAATATACATATCTTTAACGAAATGCTTTCAAATAGGCTAAGAGAACACAACTTTAACGACTTAAATAGCAATATCCAAACCATCTATAACGCTCTCCAATACACCACAAAGACTACAGCCAAAGATACCATACTGAGACCAACATCCTGCAAAATTTACAAAATCTCTACGGACACAAAACTTCTCATCAACTTGAGAGAAACCCTAAGAACAAAGACAACGCTAACGGAAGATGAAAATCTGCAACTCTCAAATCTAAAAAAACAAATCAAGACAATGAAACAACCATCAAAAACATACTTGAAAATACAAAATCGATAAAAAAGACAAAAACATTTTTGAATAAAAAAAAAGAAGTCGATAGTTTCAATGAAGAAAAAAAAAACAAAAAAAAAAAAACAAAAAAAAAACAAGCTTAAGAAAAAACATTAACGAAGTGGCAACTTGTTTCTTCGAATCCTTGTTCAATTCAGACTATGAAAGAGATAACAATCTTAGCTTAAGTTCAAATCTTAACAATGATGATACATCGACATCGACAAATTTATATAATGTTATGGGCACAGACTTTGCAGAATCTATTGACGATTTAAAAAAAGAAAAAAGTGCAGCAAATGACGGTATAGAAGCTGAAAAGGTTAAATATGGAAAAGACACTCTAACACCAACACTGACAAAAATATTTAATGCAATTTTAAAGACCCAACAAATACCACAACAATGGCAACAGAGCACCATAATTGTTAAATATTACGTTAAATGGAATGAAATACTAATGCTTCGGATTAGTATAAAAGAATACTTTATTATAATTAAGTAGTAATGATAATTTAGTAGTTATTAATTATGAAGTAAATACAAAATAAGTTTATCAAAGTATAGTAGACGCGAGAGGCGCGTGCTTATTAAAAGAAGTGAGTAAGTCAACTGGGACATTATAAAAGTATATGATAAAGATAAACGACTTTTATAGTTGATGGTACATTTACATCATTTCCCCTATCATATTTCAGTAAATCAGCCTTTCTGGAGGTTTTCGAATACGATTTGATCTTCTTGGACTGGTGTGAGCTGGTACAGTAGCATTGATTGTTTTTCTGGAATTAAAAGGAATGTTATTAGAATTGTTTGCTGAAGCATCTGTTGTCTGGTTCGATTCCGGGCTGTCAAGCTGGGATTCAGATAAAGAGGTTTGTAAATGTCGATCATCAGACGCTAATAAAGTTGGAAACTGAGAATGTTCATTTAAGAAATTTAATGATTGTTTTGGCTTCGCTTCGTTAGCCGATATTGAATATCGAGTCAGAATACTTTTTTGCTTTGAAAAATTTCTGGGTCGAATTTGATTTTGGTGACGTCTCAATGTTAACCTGTCGTACTTAACTGTGTACATCATACTTCCCGATGTGTTTACCACAGTGCCTTTCATCCATTTCGGACCGCGACTATAGTTTCTAGCAAAAACTAATTGTCCGATGGCAAAACGAGGTTGTTTTTTGATTATTTCTTGAGTGTTAGTGCAATTTGACGTTTGTTTTAGCAGAGATAGTAAGTTGCGGGGCTGTCTGCCATGTAAGATTTCGCCTGGGGACTTGTTACTGATAGGATAAGGAGTTATTCTGTAAGTGCTTAGGCAAATAGATACAGCATTTTCTGCGCTGCATGGATCATGAAGAATTTTTGATATCGAAGTTTTAAAAGTTCTAACGAATCGCCCGGCTTCTCCATTAGAGGCCGGATGAAATGGAGCAGTGGTACTGTGATTTATACCATTCGATGAACAGAATTGCTGAAATTCATTCGCGGTAAACTGCGGCCCATTATCAGACACGATCGTTTTTGGCAATCCTTCTATTGAGAAAATACTTTTTAAACCTTTGATAGTTGCAGGTGAAGTTATTGAATTCATTTTGATAACAAAAGGAAATTTAGAAAAAGCGTCTATGCATATGAACCAGTAACTTCCAAGGTAAGGGCCGGAAAAGTCGATATGCAATCTCTCCCATGCTTCTTGTGGCTGCGGCCATGAGTTGAATAGTTGTCTGGGAAGCGAACTATATTGCTGGTAATTTTCGCATGTGGCTATTTTAAACTCAATACTCTTATCAACATTTGGCCACCAACAATAACGGCGCGCTAGCTGTTTGGTGCGAACAACACCCCAGTGACCCTCGTGGAGCACGTGTAAAACTCGGTTTCTGAGAGCAGTTGGAATAACAACGCGAGTAAAGCCAGTTTGCAGCAAAATGACGTCGTTTTCTACACTTAAAGAAAGTTTGCGATTGAAAAAAGGTGCAATCTCTTTTTCATTATCTTTAAGCTGAGGTGGCCATCCTTGTAAAATATATTTTTTTACAGATCTTAGAATAGGATCACGTGTTGTATGATCTGCTACCGTTGTGGCAAATATGGGAAAATCTTTTAAAACAGTTTGAATTTCCATATCTAACTGTAAACACATTTCACTGTCAAAATCAGGATCAGGCCCAACAGGGAGGAGGGACAATGCATCAGCATTGCCGTTTTTATTAGTAGGTTTATAACGAATGTTATATTTATAGCCCATTAATATCATTGCCCAACGGATCAGACGATTCGCCGGCATCACCGGTAAATCCTTATTTGGACTAAAAATTGCTGTTAGCGGCTTATGGTCAGTATAGAGGATAAACTGAGGTCCGTATAAATACTGATGGAATTTAACTACTCCAAAAACAATGGATAGAGCTTCTTTTTCGAGCTGACTGTATCTTTTTTTATGAATATCTAAAGTCTTAGAAGCATGCGCAATAGGTCTTTCAGACCCATCGGGAAAAATATGTGGAATTACGGCACCTATGCCGTAAGCTGAAGCATCGGTGGCTATTACAATGGGAAAACTGTATTTGGCTTTTTAATTCTTGAAAAGCTTTTTCTTGCTGCTCGTGCCATTTAAACTGAACACCTTTTCTAAGTAGCTCATTTAAAGGAGCACAGATTTCCGAAAAATTGTTGATAAATTTATAATAATTATTTACCTTACCAATGAATGCTTCCAATTGTTTTAAGTCCTTAGGTCTGGGTTAATTTTTAACAGCTGCTACACCATCATTAGAAGGGCGAATACCGAATGCATTTATTTTATGTCCCAAATACGTGACCTCGGGCTGCATAAAAATACATTTGCTTCTCTTACATCTAAGTCCACTTTCCCGAAGGCGCTTGAAAACTTCCTCCAAATTTTGGAGATGCTCCTCATCGTTCCTTCCTGTTATGATTATATCGTCAAGATAGTTCACAACGTGTTCTAATCCCGAAAAAATTTGCTCAAGTAACCTTTGGAATATCGCAGGTGCTGAGGCGATACCATAGGGCAAACGTTGGTACTGGTATAATCCAAGGATAGTATATATTAACCACTAGCAATTCCTTTGCATGATCATCGAGTACCACCTGCAAGTAAGCATCAGACAAATCTATTTTTAAAAATTTTTTACCACCTTGAAGCTTATAAGAAAGCTCTTCGACTCTGGGAAATGGATGTTTGTCTATAGCCAGTTGTGCGTTAACAGTCACTTTGAAGTCTCCGCATATGCGAATTCCTCCGTCCTGACAATCGGCGCTGCCCAATTACTGATTTTAATTGGCTTCCAGATTCTGGCATCAACAAGGCGCTTAGCTTCGGCCTTAAAAGCTTCCATATGCGAGAATGGTAATAAACGTGGCTTGTAAAATTTTGGTCTTGAGTCTGGTTTTAGCTGTAGGCTTGCTGTGAAGTTAAGACATGTGCCTAAGGAAGAATCAAATATTAGTTTATATTTATCACAAAGTGCATTTATTTGGGGATGTAGATATAGCGCCTCAGCAACAGCTGATTGGTTAACGCTGCAAGCGGTTTTGTTGATTCCTAATTGGAAAGCGTTAAACCAATTCATGCCGAAAATATTTCCACCTTGCTTTGATTTGGTGACTAAGAGCGGCAACATCTTTTCATCACCATTGAACTCTACGCACACTTCAATGAGGCCTAATATTGGAACTGGATTATTTCCATATGCCAACAGTTTTTGTGAGGTTGCTCGACATGGAGGGCATCTAAGTTGGTTGTAGCCATCCATACTTACGATTGAACAGGTTGCTCCGGTGTCCAATTGGAAGTCCATGCTAATGTGGTTTACTTTAAGGTTAATAAAAAATGTATTTTCCTGCTTACCGCTTTCTGTTGAAAATATCGAATTTATGGTATAAATTTGCTCAATTAACTCAACATTATTTATATTTTCTCTATTTCGCGAATTAAATTTATTTCGACTATGCACGCTACAAACCGGAGCGATATGGCCTATTTTTCCACATTTGTTACACCTTGAATCTCGAAATTTACAGTATTTTTGTAAATGATGTGATCCACAGCCCGAACGAGATTGTAAGGTAACTTGATTGCTTTCTCCACTTTCCCGTTTGAGATTACAGTTTTGATTTTGCTGTCTGTTAGCTACATGCATTATGTTTTTGTCTTCGTTGATATTGTTTTTACTGTAAGACCTATTTTTGTTTTTTCGCTTCGTATAGTTGCTGTTACTATTTAGATTGTTGACTTCCATTACTGTGGTTTCATTTGCTATAGTGCGTATTGTTTTTTGGGTAGCTTCGGAAGCTTCCGCAATTGCTAAAACGTCAGCCAATGATGGGTTGGCCTTTTGAAGGGCAGCGGTACGAAAGGTGTCATGTGGTGTGTGCAGTACCACCACATCTCGTATAAGCTCGTCTACATATTCATGCTTACATGAACCATTACTACACGCGTACTTTCATTGCCTAGCAATACCCCTTAATTCCGCTATCCATTCACCATAACTTTGATTCCTCTTCATTTTTGATCGAAAAAATTCACATCGTGTCCTTGACTAAACTAAACTAAATCCGAGTATACCTTTCCATTTAAGTCGTTGGTTCCATACAGCTTTTGCAGAAGCTCGTATAGTTCTGCTCCGATCCATGACAGAAAATATGCTTTGCGAGACTCCTCCTTAATAACCTCATATGCTTTGAAGTGTTGCTCTAATTGTGATTGATACGTATTCCAATTGTCTTTTGATTTATCAAAATTATGAAATGTAGGAACTGTTCCAACTGCGATCATAGACTAAGATCCCTGTTCAAAATGTGCATCCATCCAATTTTTTTGGTCATTTAAAATTTTCTCCATGAAAACCTTCTGACCATCGAGTGCCTCAGAAAATACATTTAAAACAATTTCCATCGCGGGATGAATACAAATTAGTTTCTTTTATGCGGGTAATTTGTTTATCTCGTCGCCAGAATGTTAAACATTACGTTAAATGGAATGAAATACTAATGCTTCGGATTAGTTTAAAAGAATACTTTATTATAATTAAGTAGTAATGATAATTCAGTAGTTATTAATGATGAAGTAAATACAAAATAAGTTTATCAAATTGTAGTAGACGCGAGAGGCGCGTGCTTATTAAAAGAAGTGAGTAAGTCAACTGATACTATATAAAAGTATATGATAAAGATGAGGTTCACAAACGACTTTTATAGTTGATGGTACATTTACATCAATAATATTAATACATAGAAAAGGAAATAAAGATGACATAAATAATTATACACCCATTAGCCTGATATCAACCATTTACTAACTATTCTCAAGGACATTATACAAAATACCAAAAAAAAGCACTTAATGAAAAACAACTTCGGGAGCAAGCCGGTTTTAGAGAAGACTTCTCAGCTTCCGATATTGAAAAACACAATGAATTTAAAAAACCACTCTATCTTCTTTTCATTGACTTTAAAAAAGCTTTTGACACAGTGGAACACAATTACATCTGGAAAGCACTAAGTATACAAAACATTCATCAGACTTTTATTAAAACAATGAAAAACATTTATACAACGAATACCGCTAAAGTTAAAACAGACAAGATTGGAAGGGAATTTGAAATCAAAAGAGGAGTTCGCCAAGGAGATCCATTATCAACACCACTCTTCTCTGCAGTGCTAGAAGATATTTTTAGTCAACTTTACTGGACCAACAAATACGGACTTAATATCTGGGGACAAAAACTTAGTAATTTAAGATTTGCAGACGACGTAGTTCTTCTTTCTGACTCACCGTATGACATGCAATCAATGATTACCGAACTTGCTTCCGCTAGCAAACAATATGGACTTTGCCTAAATCCGACGAAAACATAGATTATGACAAACCATACTAAAAAGGATATATTTCTCGACAACACCAAATTGGACTATGTAGAAGACTATATATATTTAGGCCAGTTGAAATCTTTTAAAAACCAAGATGAAAAGGAAATCGACCGAAGGTTAGACAACACCTGGAAACAATACTGTTAAGGAAATTTTGGACTCAAAGCTTAGTGATGACATGAGAAAATACATATTGGACTCCTCAATCTTACCGATCATGACATACGGACTTGAAACATTAGGACTTACATCAATATCACATGAGAAACTGGGGATTTGCCAAACAAAAATTGAACGAAAATTGCTAAAAATTAGACAAGTGCAAAGAATAAGAAATGAAGATACAAGGAAAAACGAAAATAATAGACGTGATATCAAGAATAGATGACCAAAGATGGACAAAATATGTGACCAAATGGATACCCTTTGACGATAAAAGACCGAGAGGACGACCGAAAAGAAGATAGGATGATGACCTGAGACAATTCATTCGTAACTGGTATGACGAAGCGAAATGCAGAGAAATATGGGCAGCACTGGGGGAGGCTTATGCTGGACAGTTAATTAACTGCGAAAAAAAACTACTACTTAAACTGTTATATTATTTTATAATTTTATTTTATTATATTCAATTTAATTTGAGTGATTGTTATTAAAAAAGACAAATAAAGCTTAGAATAATAATGTTGTATATTGTGTATTAGGAAAATTAAAATCCAATGTGCGCACCACTGCTCATGAGCTCTCACAATCGCTCACAACCGCTCACGATCGCCCGCGAGCCATGGGCCAAATGATGATTTCGGCTCTTTCCCATGAGCGAGCGTTTCGCTAATGTTATTTTTGCTCTCGCCCATGAGCGGGCGTTTTGCTAATGCTATTTTCGCTCTCGCCCATGCGCGGGCGTTTCGATATTGAGTTATTGCGCTCGGTCTCGCGAACCTTTGAGCGTTTCCGTACCCTGCTTTTTGTACACTTCCAAAGAGAGGAATTAGATAATTAACAAACAGAGAACTTTTTTTTGGCAATTACGGGATTAGATTTCATTGCAGAAATAAGTGTGATGAAGTGATATCTATGTGCTTTTTTGCCCCAAAAAATGTTAATAATCTTTTATTTTTAAACAAATATTCTTCATTAAGCAATAAAAAAATTGTACTTACATTTTACTAGTCACAATCTAATAAAAATGAAAAATCCGCTACATTTCATATGCGGATGTGAATTGAATAGAGTGCATGCGTTCACGTGAACAAGAGAATACCGCGCAGTATTACCGATTTTACCTTCTTAAATCCAGATTCACTACGAATGAATAGCAGAATAGGGCTGTTAAACTGGCAGAAATGTTCGTTTAAAAAGCATTATTTAACTATTTCATACCCACTCCCTAAAATTTGATAGCATTATAAATTACAAATTTGTTGCAGAAAGTAAAATGAAGAGACCTGAAAATGAGTTCTATTTGGTATGTATTGTATGATATTTCTTACAAACTAGCTGGTTTTTCATTGGAGGGGACAGTTCACTCTCATTGCAACTTATTTCAGTAAACAAACAATAGTTTTTATGACAATTTGTGAAAATTTGTAAGTATAGACCTGATTATTGTATTCGACAGTCGAGATTTTCCAAGTGTTTTTTCAATGAAAGCACTTTTAAAACTTAAAATATGACGTAAATAAAAATAAGTGCTCCAAGTACTTTCCCATTTATTAATACGAAAAAATTTTCCTTGCAGTGTGTTCCAATTCTTGGCCGTGGCTATACTCCTGGAGGCTACAAATGTGAATGCCTACAAGGTTATGAATATCCATTTGAAGATCTAGTCACGTACTACGATGGCCAACTAGTTGAAGGTGAATTCGAAAATATTGTTGCTGACATTCCGAATCGATACGACATGTTCAAGTGTCGTCTTGCTGGTGCGTCTACCATTCATGCAGCTGCATCTTTAATAATATCTCTACTTGGTATCACGTTATTTCTGTTGTTTAAATATAGATAAATCTGTTTATTTCAAATAGGAAAGATTTAATTTATAGTTCAGTAGGACTAAGTACAAAGGCAAGTTTTACAAAAGTGGTTCATCCTCGCACCAACATATTACTACGCCGATTTCGGCGGAGTATTTGAAGTTCAACCAGGGTTCAAAACGTGTTTGAACCTGAGTTGAAACACCAAAAAGGGTGGGCTAGATCTTGATCCAAGGATGAACAAATTTTGTAAAACTGGCGATAAGTAAACTTAATCCGTCCAAAAGATATCAAAAATATATACAAACGTAAATTTTAAGATTCTTACATTGTTTTCATAAATACAATAATTAAATTTAAGCAAGGACAGCACTTCCAAATGAAGAATTATAATAATTTAATTAAACTACTTGACATAACTTTACACCAGGTACGAAATCCCTTTTCTATAAATATTTAATATTAGAATCCACCCGCGGAAAACCTTAGAACTGCGGGGCCTTATAGCTCATAAAGAGTACCTATATAATCAAAACTGTTGTAAATTTGCATGCCTTGAATCACTTCCTTTTTGTTTACTATAATGTGTCTTTTTAGTACACAAACGTAGAAATTTAGTTTTTTAAAATAATGTATGTTTTACTTTTTCTATGTAAAATTATATTAATAAAATTTTGTAATATCGGAATTATTTCGGACTTTTTTTGCATAAAATAAACGATTCAATGCGTATTCATAGTCATTTTTAAACTGTTGCTAAGGTAAACCTTAGTTTAATTGTATTTTCTATGATAAATTTTGATTGCTATGAGTTAGACTTTAAATATTTGAAGTTGAATATTTCAATAAACTTATATTTGAATCTACATAGGATGTTATTCGTTTATCCACTTGATTTTAACCTGCGGTTTAATAAAACATGAGTTTAGCAAACGACTATGAATACGCCCCAATATCTTAAAAATGTTTTTTTTTTTAAAACGAACTACCTAATATGACATTTATTTGGTATCACAATGTGTGGATTGCAAATTATGGTTTTTGGAAACCAAAGGAGAGTAAAAACTTCTAATGTGCAAATTTTAAGACAGTGAGAGCTGTAAAAAAATACATCATAATACCTGAATAATCAATGCTTCGGAAAAATGTTGAAGAGCAAAAACGCAATTTATTTTGTAAATCCATGGGAAATTAACGGTTCAAGGTAAGCTCAAAGTTAAAAATTAATTTAAACAGACAAAAATGTTAGTAATAAATATAATAAATGTTTTTTAAAATATTGTCGATTTTGGTAGGAAAAGAATTCAACATGATTACAAATGTTATTTGTTTCTCTAATCTCTAATGCATCGAGTTAGAGGCTCATTGAAACCATAGTTTACCCGATGATAAGATTCGTGAAATAGAACAGGATCGCGTTTGCCTATACGGAGCATATTTATATCAACTAAGGACAACAATAAAGGACAATTTATATAAGAAATTATAATATCGCGGCGAATATCAAGGAAGGGACTACAATAATAAATATTCCACTTTAGATGGTGAACTACAATTTGCGAAAATTTTCTCTGAATTTTTTCAGTCCTTAAGCAGTGAGTTTTATAAAAGGAATTCCAAATTACGGAGCAGTACTCCAGGGAAGACCTTACATATATGTTCATAGAATAGTGAGCGTAGGGTAAATGAATAATTAAACTCTTTTGAGTTGCGAACCACAAATGCCTGCATACAATTAGCTTTAGCAACCACAAAATCAATGTGAGAGGTGAAACTTAGGTTGGAATCCAATATTATACCAAGGTCTTTCTTTTCTTTAAGCTTAATAAGTTTTGTTTTATCAATTTCATATTCAAAATTAATTGGTCTAAGACTATAAGAGAAAGATACAAGCGCTCAAAGTAAAAGACAATAATCTAACGATTTGATACTACGGACAATTTTATTATCATCCGTAAACATTAGGCAGAGAGCATTGTTCATAAAAGTTGGTATTTCATTGATCAACAACAGGATCGGGCCCCAAGTGACTACCTTGAGAAACACCAGATGTTACCTGAATTACTTCAGAAAATAAATCATTAAAGCAGACAAACTATGTTCAAACTGTGTGTGTTGAGATAGGATGCAAACCATTTTAGAATACTTGAGTAGATGCCGATGGACTCCATCTTTTTTATTAATATAAAATGGTTGAGCCTATCGAAAGCCTTCGAAAAGTCCGTAAATATAACATTAGTTTGAAAACCATTTTCGAGATTTCTATTGACTTAATCACAAAAAATTGCTGTGTTTGTCGTAGTGGATCTACCAGCTAGAAATCCATGTTTAGAAGGCGAAATCGTTTTTTTAAGAATAAAGGTTAGTTTTTCATAAACTATTTTCTCAAAAATCTTGTGAATCGTTGTCAACTTATAGCACTAACATACTCCCAAACATAAGCTCTTCAAATCTGAAAAAAAAACTTAAAAAGAGAAATCAATCTGCCGAAAAATCAATCTCTGTAAAATTGATTTTTATTAGAAAATTAAATTTCAAAAGCGTTATTATTATTATTATTATTATTAATTTATTAAACATGCAATAAATTACAGGCAAATAATAGTTTAATGAGCATCTAGCTGCAAAGGCCTACCGCTCTATGATACTTAATTCTAATTAGATATTCGTTTTCACATATTTATAGTTTAATGCCCGTTTGTAGAAAAATTTCGTTTATTTTATCCAAGTTAAGTTTATTTGGGTTTTTTAGTACTTCTATTATATCTTCTCCTTCTAGTATGTTGTTGATGAATGATCTTAGTCGGTTGCAGTCGTAGAGCAGGTGATGGAGGTTAGCAATTGTGTGGCAGGTAGGGCAGGTTGGAAGACTTTCCCTCTTAACGATGTGGAGGTGAGTGGCAGAAGTATGACCAAGACGGAGTCGAATAAAGTTCTTTATTTTGGATTTTTGAATGTTTGTGGGATAGATGGGTTGTGATTTATTGGGGTTGGTTTAAGCGTAGTGGTGTTCGTATTCACTCCATGCGGATAGTTCGGAGGTGAAGAGTTTATTCTCGATGGTGTTGATGAGGTCGGTTTTGGTATATATATTGTAAAGGTAAACTGGGGCTTTACTCGCGAAATTGGCAGCTTCATCTGCCAGCTCGTTACCACGAATGCTAACATGGCCAGGAGTCCACATTATCTTTGTTCGAAGATGAGATTTTATTAACAGATAGCATATGTTACTGATGAGTGCTGTGTTGTTATTGGTGTTTCGTATATAGCTTTAATTGTCGAGAGGCTGTCAGTACAAATAATATATTTATTTCCCGTGATTATTGCCTCCTGGAGGGCGATCAGGATAGCTAGTGCTTCTGCTGTAAAGATGGATGCAGATTGTGGAAGAATTCCAAGTGTTAATATAGTGTCATCCTCAAAAGTAATTGCAAATGATGTGGCACTTATGGTTTTTGATCCGTCGGTAAAAATGAAACTCCAGTCATTAGCCTTGTATTCCATAGAAATGTCTATATAAATTTGTCGATATAGGTTATTTCCTGTATTTGTTTTCCCATAATATAATATGATAGGTCCATTATGAATGAGTCCGAATCTATGAGCCATGGGGGTTGAAAGGCTGTGGGTTTCATTTTGTTTAGTTTTGGGAGTTCGATTACTTTGTTGGTTTGAAGAATGGTAAATATATCAGACTGGATCCTTTTTACCCGTTTTCTTTCCAGCGTAAGATTTATCTCATTGTCGATAACTGATTTGGATGAAAAAGTAAGCTTGGCGTAAAGTTTTGATACCACTTTAACTCTTCGTTCTTCGATAGAGGGAGGCCGGCTTCTGCCAAAATGTTTTTGATGGGGGATGTGGCCCCAACACTGCACCTTGCTGCCTGATGATAGGTTGCTTTAATAATTTGAAGAGTTGATTTTGGAGAGTTGCCGTATATGAAGATGCCATAATCGATTTTACTTAAGATAATTTGTTTGGTTATTTTACAAAGTGTGTTAACATGTACGCTACTTTTCCTACTAGATAGATACTTAATAATGTTAGACCTTGCAGCTATAGATTTCTTAAGTTCTAAACAATTATATATTATTTATTATATTTAGATATTATTGAATAACAAACCTAGAATTTTTAAATTTTGTACATTTTCAATTTCTACGTTGTTAATATTAATTGGGAGAGGTGTGCAAGATTGTTTGCGACAAGCATGTAGGACTTTACATTTTGATAACGAAAGCTTGGCTCCGGAAGACACAGGCCATGTTAGAATGTCGTTAAGAGCATTTGTCAGAACTGTTTTTGAATAATTTATATTCTGACTCTTAGAAAGGATGTAAACGTCATCTGCGTAAAGGCAGTATTTTAATGATTTGTGATCAGATAAGATGTCGCAAATGTATTGGAATGCTATAGAAAACAAGACCACAGATAATGGAGATCCTTGGGGGATTCCGTTATGAAGTCGATGTGTAGGAGAATAGCAGTTGTTAGATTTTATGCAAAATTTTCTATCAGTAAGAAATGCTTTCACATAATTGAATATTTTGGGGCCAATACCCCATTCTTTTAGTTTGTTTAGAACAATATGGATGCCTATTCTGTCAAACGCTTTTTCGAAGTCTAGGGTGAGTATTGAGACATGATTTTTGGAGCTGAGTGCTCTAGAGATATAGTCATCTATGAAGAGTAGGGCGTCTGTGCACCCTCGGTTGGACTTAAATGCGACTTGGTTAGGGCTCAAAAGTTGTTTCGTTTCTGCATACCAAAGTATTCGTTTTGCAATTATTTTTTCGAGTGTTTTGGCTGTACATGGGAGAAGCGAAATGGGCCGATAGCTCTCTGGTGTTAGTTTGTCCTTTTTGGGTTTGGGAATAGGAACTATTGAGGCTATTTTCCAGCTTTGGGGGATGACGGCAGTTTTAAGGATGTTGTTAAAGAGATTAAGAAGTCTATGAGTCGTCTCAACTGGGAGATTTTTAATCATTTGGTACGATATTCTGTCTCTACTAGGAGTTTTTCCTTTTAATTTACAAACGCAAGATTCAAGTTCAACTAGAGAGATATCACCCTCAATGAGTTGAGCATGGGAATTACGTGCAGATAAGGCGGTGGATTGAGAAATGGTATCATACTTCAATATTTTGAATTCGTCTGTAAAATTTGAGTCGTTAGAGTAGTTAGACCAACATTGGGCAATGTAATTACCAATTTGAGAAGGGTCTGAGAGTGGGCCAGAAGGTGTAATAAGATGGTTGATCGTGAGTGGAGTGTAAGTGCCAGTTAAGGCCCGAATACTATTCCAGATTTTCCTGGTGATGTATCCGGGTTAATTTTAGAGGTAAATTCATCAAAGCTTTTTGCTTTTTCTATCTTAAGCTGCCTTCGGAATCTGGAGTTGGCTTTTTTGAAGGCTATTAAGTTTTCTTGGTTGGCAGATCTTTTGAAAATATTCCAGGCTGTCATTTTTGTTTTGCGGAGTTCGGCTAGTTCAGGATTCCACCATGGGGTTACCTTCTTATGGTATTTTGGGTATGTCTGAGGGATAGCTGCGTTTGCAGCAGACCTGATTGCTTTTTGGATAAATGCCGCTTCTTTGTTTGTGTTAGGTGCTGGTTGCTTCCCGAGTAGAAATTTTCTTATTTCAGTTTTGAATGCTGACCAGTTAGCTGAATCGAGTTTGAATTTAGGGAGGGGGAGAAAAGGATTAATATATTGGTTTAGATTAATGGTTGTTATTGTTGGGAAGTGGTCGCTATTGTGAAGGTCTTCAAGGGTATGCCAGTGTAATTTGGGAAGAAGTTCGGGAGAAGAGCAAGTTATTTCGACATGGGTGAGGGTGTTATGAGTGGATAGGTGGGTTGGTGAACCATCATTTAGGATCGAGGGGTCAGAATCTGAAATAAAATTTTCGATAGTTTTACCTCTAGAATTTGTAACTGGAAAACCCCAGAGGGTATTCCACGCATTTATATCTCCTGCTAAGATCACTGGGTGGCTTACTTGATTTAAGATGGATTTAAGGTCAATTTTAGAAAAGGTTTGGTGTGGTGGGATATACAATGATAAAACACAGATTTTTATAGGCAGCATAATTTCTATGGCAGAACAGGATAAGTTGGAGTTGATGGGAATTTCTTTATGAGGTATATTGTGTTTAACAAGGATTGCGACACCTTGCTTCGCATTTGTGTTAGAAGGCAGATTCTTAAAATAAGCCTTAAACCACTTAGGAGAGAAAGATGTAGAGTCGAATTGACAGTCTTGGAGGCATATTACCGCTGGATTTTTTTCTTTTATCAAGATATTTAGCTCATCGTAGTTATTTACGTAACCTTTAAGGTTCCACTGGAGAATCTTAAGTTGGGCTTTATCTTGGAGAAGTATGGGCTTCTTCACAGTGTGTAAATTTCCATACTGTGTGAAGTCCATTTGATTAGAATTTTGGGGTTGAGCGTTTTGGTTATGACCCCGACGTACGGGGGCTGGGACAAGCAGGCTCGAAGGTTAGCTCGGTTGACCCAGCCCTCGGATGCCGGGGTCATTATTTTTAAAGGGAGTTATATTATTATATGACATCATCGTCATCCATTTGTTCGGGTTCTTTTAAGAAGTATTTGTTTTGCTTTATTTGTTGTTTCGTGATATTAGATATGGGCGAGAGAGGAGGGGATGAGGTGGGTATTGTATTACTTTGCTGTGTGCGTTTCGGAATGCTTGGTGGAGATGAGTGATTTAAATTGTGACAGTTGGTTTGTGATCATGGAGTGAGGTTAGTATAGAAGTAGATTGAAGATTGGTAAAATCATTAGAATTTGTTATAGTATTTAAATTTTCAGAATTAGATTTACTTGTATAGGAGGTCGGGATTATGGGTGTTGTGGTTTGTTCTGTGTTTGAACATAAATTTCCGGAGGTTGTGGGGTCATTACATGTTTCATTGTTGTTGATTTTTGGATTTTCTTGTAACTGGGTGGAGAGCCCAGGAAGATTTTGTTTTGTAATTTCAGAGTAAGTTGTAGTAGATGTTTGGGGAGGGTATTGTTCCATGAGAACTCGTCTGGCTTCAGCCATGGTACATTTCCGAACTGTTTTGATTTTAAGTACTTCCTTTTCTTGTGTGAACTTAGGGCATTTTTTATAAGAAGATGGGTGGTTTTCATAGCAATTTGCACATTGCACACGTGTGCATTTTTCAGGTGAATGCGGAGGAAGATTGCAGCTTTCACATGATGGATTGCTTTTGCAGCGTTTGGCGGTGTGTCCGAGTTTTTGGCAGGTGCGGCACCGCATGGGGTTTGGATAGTATTCATCGACTTTGATATGGTACCGGCCAACGTTAACTGATGTGGGAGGTCGGAAGAGATCGAATGTGAAGAGCATTAGGCCAGAAGGAGATTGTTTGAAAACTTCCTTAACACCTTGTGAATTCATTTCGTCGACGTTAATCAGACACGGTGCATAGGCAGTACCCTTACACGTGTTGAGTTGATCATGTAATTTGGCAGAAATATCACACAGATTAGAGAGTTTTTTTTTTGATAGAAAGATATTTGCTATTCTTTCAGATTTTGTAAGAATGAGGAGGCTGCCATCACGCAATTGGCTGATACTTTCGTATGAAGTGCTTATACCGTCGATTGCTTTTTTGAGGAGGAATACACTGAAATCAGTTAGGGGGATTTTGGGGTCTGCAGGTGAAATTACTATGAATTTCGGGTTATTATTAGAGGTTATAGTACGGGGTATTGTGTCAGGTCTTTTACGTCTTTTATTTTTGGGTTCAAACAGCATTTCTTCAGAAAGAATGCTGAATTGATTACCCTCAAGAACACCACGTGGCCCGTGGGCCATGATTTTTTTAAACTATATATAAATTAAGAAACTGTCTACGCAGTTTCGCGTACGCGAAATTTGTTCTCATACCTATATATACAGTGAGGGTTCTTTAAATCCAAAAAAACTGCATATAACCAAGCTTGCACCTACCCCAAATCCTATAGTGTAGCCAAGCAGGGGGGTTGCAGGGGGGCAGCATGCCCCCCCAAACATACCTCACTGTTTAGGTATGAGAATCTGGTATGAGAACTTATTTCGCGTACGCGAAACTACGTGCCTTTAGACAGACTCATAAATTAATTTGATAATGCACTAGAAAAAAATAAGTTAACTAGTGGGAGCGAGTGGGAAAACTATTGAAATAGCGGAAAAGGCACCAACGAAAGAGAGACGAGAACTATAAGAGAGAACGATGTTGTCGGCTCGAATGATAGTCGGTGACTGTCAAAAGCGTTATTTTGACAGAATATGATCGAAAAAACCTGATTCATTCTATTAATGCAAATCACCATAATAGCCATATTTTATTTTGGCCGATGATCCAACTGTTTCGATAGCTCAGTAGAAACCTTGGAAAAAAAACAACTTAATATGAAATAAAAACAACCTCGTTTTAGAGTGGAATATTTTAGTAAAAAACCACTATTATATCACTCTATTGCATCATGGCCATCACGGTCAAGGTCTGATTTTTTTTTTCTTGGTCGCTTCTCGTTAATACATGTTTTTGGCTCTCCATTCTCTCTACAATATTTTCTATATTTAAAAAACATCGACTAAAGAGTCGCCAGACTCATGCAGTTCGATACAATCCCGGCGAAAACCTACGGTTTTCACCCTTTTGCATTTTATTTAACAATCTCATATCGCAAAAATATAAAAAAAAAACAATAATGTTATTAGTTATAATAGGCGTGTTTTTTTGCAAGTCCATATGGATTTGTCGAAAAAAACGACATCGGGACTTAGGAACTTCTTACTTACAGTACGTAAGTCCCGGTAATTATCTGGACCTAGCTAAGTCTATATGGATTTAAGTTGTTGTTGTATTTACGTGTAAAACTATTACAGCCAAATTAATAAAAGTGGAATAGCGAAGGCTTAAGCCTTATTCCGTGGACTAAGTGCAAAATGTTATTTAAAAAATAAAATATCAATTAAGTGACGTTTACTAAGCTAAACCACCGAAGAAGGTGGTTTAGCGAAGGAATAAGAACCAGATGTGTCAAATTTATTCTGCATTTAAAAAATATAAGTGAAGATTGCAAATTGAATTTTCGATAAAAATAATAATGTCTACTAGATTTGTCGAGTTCTCAAACCATTTGGAATTATTGGTCAATCAGCCATCAAGGACAAGAAAAAGAAAAATATACAAAACCAGATACGATCCACTGCAAGTGCTTAGTGAGAAGAATTTCAGGAAGAAATATAGGTTTTCCAAGGAAAATATGAGGAAAATCATAGCTATTGTTGAAGGTGACCTAAACGGAGATACAAGAGGTGGACAAATTCGTGTGGATTTCACACAGCCAGGCTTCAGGAATGACATGAGTTCACTCTTGTTGCGGAAAAATCCAACCTACAAATTTTCTCATCTTTTTGTATTTTTATCTATCTATCTATCTATTTATCTATCTCTGTCTATCTATCTATCCCTCCATTTAATACGAATAGAATTTCCAACAAACAAAAAAAGAAATTACATCTCCACTTATGTCAACGAATACACCAACATCCAAACACAATTCATGAAAATCTGTTGTACCCACCTAAATAATAAAATAAAAAATAATGAAAAGAGATATGCGCACAATGTACATACTTATATTTCTTCTATTGGTATGATGCATATCCTCTGGACTGGTCTCGTTAGTTGATTGGTTGCGGTCTGGATCACCGCATTACGTATCAACCCATCGTTGCTCGGAATAACTCAGTATGCCCCTAGCGCCAATGCTGAAGGCGGTAAATTCTCGCTTTTGATTATGCATAACTGTCCCTCTTTCACTGCATCTTTCTCTCCTCGCCATTTCTTTCTCTCGAATATAGTAGATAAGTATTCTTCTTTCCATCTTGCCCAAAAATGTGACAACATTCTTTCTCTCTCTCCACAATTTCACTCAGTGAACATTCGGCATCTCATTTGTGACAAATGAAAGTAGTAAAACTAGTGGCTCTCCGACCAAGAAATGTCCCGGCGTTAACGCCTGCAGGTCGTTCGGATCATCATTCAACGGTTGTAATGGCCGTGAATTCAGAATCGCTTCTATCCCAGTGAGTAAAGTTAACAGTTGTTCATATATATACTCTCACACCAACAATTTTCGTTAGATAGTGTTTCATGGATTTCACAGCAGCTTCATATATACCACCTTGGTGTGGTGCTGCAAGAGTCATGAACTTCAACTCTGTCCCCTTCACATTCAGATGTTCGAAGGTCTCTCTCTTGAGCCAAAGCTTTCTTGCCTTTCTCAGCTCTTTATCTGCACCAACGAAGGCGGTGCCATTGTCACTATATAATCTCTGACATCTACCTCTCCTGGCGATAAATCTCTCGTAGCAATCAATAAATGCTGCTGAAGAAAGATTTGACACTATGTTAATATGCACTGCTCTTGTCTTCAGGCAAACAAAAATAGAAACCCAACATTTCTGTTTTATTATCTGCGCCACAGCTCTATCAATCATCTTTATCTCAAAGGGACCCGCGTAATCTACGCCTGTATGTAGAAACGCCTTTCCCGGGTTAACTCTATCTGCTGGCAAATCAGCCATCATCTGCATCTCGAAACGATGGTTGTATCTCACAAAAACCAAACATTTATGAAGATAATTTCTTCACTCACTTCGAATTCTCGGAATCCAAAATCTTTCTCTTATATGTTGCATCTTCACTTGTGTTGCTCCATGTTTAGTTGCTCTATGCGCGCTGCCAATGATCAGCCATGCTAATCGTGAAGCACTTGGAAAAATTGCTGGATGTTTTCTTTCGAACTCTATCTCTGCTCTTCCCAATCTCCCTCCAACTCTCATAATGCCATTCCAATCTAGAATTGGTCTCTTGTCAGATAGACATCTATCTCTTCAAGAAAATAATCTCTTTACCGAAATATAGTTTTTGCTGTTTCCGTAGTAAATGATCAATACCATAACTTTTCTCTCGAGAAGTCGGTTGAACAATTACGTTATCTATCTCTCTCTCTCTCAATCTATCTCTTATTCTTTCTCTAGTTTTGCCTTGACGTTTAGTACGTCTTAGCATCTTTCCACTTTCTAAACTTTCTTTCTCTCGCTGCTAAATCTTTGCCTTAATAGCATTGGTGAAGCGGAAAACATTGGTAACTATATTTAGCGCTTTCTTTAAAGTATGTGTATATTCAATTAGTGTAACACTATTTCCAGAATCTCTCGCATAAATGGATAATGGTTCTGTGAACTTCATAGTCGTGAGCACTCTTGTCTCTCTCATCTCTTTCATCTTATCCCCCCCATCTGAAACATTTGGCACAACATTTTCAGATAACCATGTACATCGGGGTTTGGAAAGCCATTCAGGTCCATGTAACCAAAGCTAATTGTTGATTAACCATGATGGTTTAATACCTCTGCTTAACAGTTCGGCAGGATTGTCCTTTGTACCAACATGTCTCCATCTCTTCACTTCAGTACTCGTCTGTATAGATGAGACTCGATTCGCTACAAATGTCTTTAAGTTGCATGGTAATTTGTTTATCCAATGCAGCCCAACAATTGAATCTGTCCAAAGATTATATTCGACTCTTTCCCAACGCATTGCCTCTCTCACGTTTACTAACAATCGTCCTAGTAACTCTGCTGCAGCAAGTTCTAGACGTGGTATTGTTATTGTTTTGAGCGGTGCTACCCGCTACTTTGGGGTAAGCATGCTCGCTAATATCTTTCCCTCAGGGCTAACAGTCCTGATGTATGTCACTGCACCATATGCTCTCTCAGATCCGTCAGAAAATGCATGGATTTCCAACTGCACGTTCTCAGAAGTGCCTATCCAACTGCCTATCCTCATATTCTCAAGGAATGTTATCTCTTTCCAGAAATCTTTCCATCTCTCTTCTATCTCTCCTGTCAAATTTCTCAACCCAATCGACGTTCAAACGCGATATATCTTGGATAAAAATCTTTCCGCAAATTGTCACTGGTGATATGAAACCTTTGGGATCATACAACTGAGCAACGCAACTCACAATATTTCTCTTGCTCATCGTTTCATCAGTCAGTGTTGATTTTATCACAAACGTAAACTGATCTTTATCAAGTAGCCACTTCAATCCCAAAATCGAAGTCTTATCCACATCTTGGAATATTATTGATGACTGCTCTTCGTAATTCATATCTTTCACTAGTAGTTTCGAATTTGACTTCCACTTTCTCAAATCACAGCCTGCACCTTTCAGTACATAATCTATCTCCTTTGATAATTCTATCGCTTTCTCTTCGGAATCTGCGCCAGTTGTACAATCATCCATGTAAAAATTTTCAATGATACCTCTTGCAGCATTTGGAAACTCTTGCTCCGCATCTCTGGCGCATTGTATCAGTGCTCTTACCGCATTAAATGCTGAAGAAGTCATACCATATGTAACTATGGTAACCAATATTCTCTCAATCTTTCCTTTGGGCTCTCTCTCCAGAATATACGCTGGAGATCCCACTGTCCTCTTGCAATCTTTACCATGCGGAACATCATCTTGATGTCCGCACTTATCGCAATCCGAGGTCTACTAAAACGCATCAGAATCTCATGCAACTAGCGGCGAAGACGGCTCTGAATTTATTTGTCACGCAGTGGTGTGGTATATTATATATCATACTACCTTGTGTCTCTCCAGTTACTGGACACATGTGCCCTTCTTTCTCATGAAGTCAATGTACTTCTCTTTCACCTCAGGATCTTGCTCTAATTTTCTTTCTAAAAAAAAGAATCTGCGCTTCGCTATCAGCTCTGAACTCCCAAAATCTTTCTCTGAATCTGTCTCAAATTGCTTCAAGGGAATCGTGACCACGAACCTCCCTAAAGAATCCCGTGAATATGTATTCATGAAGATTGCTTCTTCCTTGGAACGGAAAGGAGCTGATCTAATCTCATCTACTTCCCACAATCTCTTGAGCATATCATGCAACTGATTGTTATCAACAGTCACACAAAAAACCATTTGCTCTCTATCACTCTTTCTCTTTTCTTTCTCTCTTCTTTCTCTCTTTTTTCTCTATCCGGTGTTCTCCGAACATTATTTTCTCAAATGTAGTATTCATGCACAGTGTACTTTGCACTTGTTCACCTAGCACTGAACGTAATACTTTCGCTAATATTCTGCATCCAAGTAATAAATCTACCGGACCAGTCTTTCCATAGTCAGGGTCCGCAAAAGGAATAACTGGAAAATTGTCTTTCTCTATCACCTGCAGGTCTCTTTCAGGCACCAACAGTTGCCATTGGCCTTTTCTCGGTAATATCCAAAACTCTTGCTCAATAGAGTCGCTGGCATTGAACCATGGACTTAGTCTGAATGTAGTTTTATGCTTCAATTGGAACGGTTGTCCATCTATCCCAATCAATCTCGATGCCATTGGTTGTCTTGACAAACCTAATCGCTTTTTCGGTTGGTGGCTTACCAAATTCGGTTGAGCACCAGTATCTAAAAGAGCTCGCACTGGCCCATATAGCTTACCATCTATCTCTATTCTGACCTGTGCCGTAGGCATCAGATTCCCACTTTCCCATCTAACACCCTTAGCAATATTAAAAAAAATGAAATAATTTTTATGACTCGTCTTTATTTGCAAAATTGCTTCTTTTAAAATCTCTCCAAACTTTCTCGTTGTCATCGTCTATCTCTTCTTTCCCTCTATCGCTGCCATGTAGGCGTCTACGCTTTGCCGATTTCTGACCTAGTCAATCATCTTTCTTTCTGCAGCGTTTTGCTGGTTTGCGTCTCTTTCCCGGTTACATAATAGTACTGGGCTGGTATCGCGTAAGATTAAAGCAATCGCTTTATTAAGTGATTGTCGTTTTAACTATTGCTCCCTCTATATTTCCCTATAGATAGGATAGAGACAGCTATCGTCAAAACGACAATCAAAAAATTGATAATCAACTATCACCTTAGCCGATTCCACCCCTGCACTGTCTGCTTTTCTCAATTCTCTCATCGGGCACATTACACTGCTGTGCATCTTTCTTCCACGGCACCTGGTGCATGGACCTTGGAAACACTCTTTTGCATGGTGATCTACCTTGAGGCAATTGCTGCAAAGGCCTCTCTCTCGTTCTAAATCTTGTCTCGCTCTCAGGGTCAATGTTTGAAATTGTGGACATCCCCACACTGGATGGCTTGTAGACTTGCACGCTGGGCATGGTTTCTCTTGTCTTGCTGCTCTCTCTCTATTTTGTGTCGGCGGGGCAGCGGGTGCCACAACTCTATCTGTTGGATACACACAAAATCAAGCAAACGAACACAGCTTACAGCTGTCATTTGCTTAACAGGTATTAAGCTGCATTATGTAGAATTAATCTTATTTGAGTAGCCAGCGAATAAGCACTCATTTTCATAACGGAGAGTTCTTGTTTCATCGCTCAACAACAGCCTAGCTGAAGCATCCACGACAATTAAATCATCTGCTGAGAGGATTATGGAGACATTGGTGAATGGCCTTACCAAGTTCATTTATGACCCCGAGAACGGATTGTGATTTTCAAGTGTTTTGGTCGTCATGAAGATGTTTTCAACGTAGATGCGAAGGAGTTGGATGTTGCATCAAAGGTGAGGTTGCTGCTGAGAAAATTAGATGAGACAACGTACAATCGATACTACAACCTGATTTTACCAAAAAAATCACGATACTTGGATTTTACGGAAACGGTAAAGAAGGTAATGGATATTTTTTCCCGTAACACTTCTCTGTTTGCACTCCGTTATAATTGTCTGAAGACGGAAAAAAAATCATGTGACGATTATCAAACATATGCTGGCATTATTAATTAAAATGCGAAGAATTAAAGCTCTCTTCCATTACTCCAGATGTGTTTAAGTTCCTTATGTTTGTGTGTGGTCTAACGAGTGCGAACGAGATGGACATCAGACGAAAGCGGTTGGAAGTTGACACTTTCAGATTTAGCAAACGAATGTGAACGAATTATTATGCTGAAACATGATGTGGCACTCGTTGAAGGTCGGTCTGAGGACACTCCAGTCAAAGCAGTACACCAAGGGAAGACGAAAGTCAAGACTCCGAGAAAGAGTTCATGCTGGTTTTGTGGAGGCATGCATTATGCCGAGAAGTGCTGGTTCAAGTCACATAAATGCACTGATTGTGGACGTCAAGGCCATAAGGAAGGATTCTGTGAAAGTGTGAAGAGGAACAAACTGAAGAAAACATGTTAAAAATAAAATTTTTAAGCAATCAAAAATTCATTGTGAATCTAAAAGTATCTTTTCAATGCGAAAATTTATACGCTTGCACATAAATGGGAATCCAGTTGAAGTGCAGATCGACACAGCGTCTGACATAATCATACTTTCAGAGGACACATTTAAAGCTCTTGGAAGTCCAAGTATCCAGGCAACAAAACATTCTGCTAGGAATGCTAGTAGACAAACCCTGATATTGACTGGAGAGCTGCAGTGTCAGGTCTGGTTCAGAGCGCAAAATTCGAAGGTGTTGGTTACATAGCCAATAATCCGCAGTTAAGCATATTGGGCATAGACTGGATGGATGCGTTAAAAATATTTGATTTTCCTATCAACTCTGTTTGCAATCAAGTGGTAGATTCAATCAGTGAAACACAGGTTATACCAGATTATGACATTCAGCGAAAAGTAGGTGAGCTAAAGTCGAAGTATGCAAGCTTATTCGACGGTTCCATGGGGTTATGCACTAAAGCAGAAGCAGTTCTGCAGCTCAAACCAGGAGCTGTTCCATGTTTTCGCCAACAGAGACCGGTACCTTTCGCATCACTCCCACTGATAGATGATGAAATCAATTGTCTTGAGGAATCGGGTGTAGTAAAGCGAGTCGATTTTTCGCAATGGGCTGCTCCAATTCTATTTGCAAAGAAAGCAAGTGGTGGTGTGAGAATATGTGCAGATTTTTCTACAAGGCTGATTGATGCGTTGGAGCCACATCAATTTCCACTACCTTTGCCAGAAGATATTTTCATTACCCGGCAGGGGGGCAAATTTTGTTTCCACTATTGATCTGTATGATGCATACTTACAGGTTAAAGTGAGTGAAGAATCCCAAAAGCTATTGACAGTCAATACTCGTCAAGGATTGTTGCAGTACCAAAGATTACCTCTGGGAGTGAAGACCGGACCAGGTACATTTCAACAAATAACAAGCACAATGTTGTCTCGGATGAAAGGTGTTGTGTGAGAGAGAGAACTCTGATATGATTCATTTTCATTATGGGGTTCGTTTGGATTCATTGTATTTGTATACCAATACTAACAACCAAAACACAGGTGGTGCGGTCTTTTTCTATGCAATAGTTAACTATTGTTAATGTGTCAAATAAAGATGTTGAAGCGCCATTGTTAAAAATGTTACACAGTAAGTCTGTTCGCGTACTAGTCCGAAACCACCCAAAACTACTTGATTTACCAGATTTGGTCCAATCCTGTTCGCGTACTTTCATTTCGTGTCATTTTGGTCTAAAGAGAGTGCTCGCGAGAGAGAAAAGTATTTCCCCTACTTGCCAGTTTTTGCCCGAGAAATTTCTTCGGGCAGAAACTGGTAAGTTCTGTGTTCTGAAGTTCCTCTCTTGTTGTTATTCTGGAATAAAGAATAAAATCAGATAGGTTTTCCTTATAAAATGGCTGTTGTTTAATTTTATTTTAGGTTTTATTTTCGTTTATAGTGGGTGATTTTTTAAGAGGTTTAGAACTTTTTTTTAAAAAAAAACACAAAAAATTCGAAAAAATGAATGAAATATTTATTTGAATCGATAGTTTGAACCTTGCAATTTAATGTTTAAAGATAATTTCATGCAAATGTTGACCGAGGCTGCGTCTCAGGTAGCCCATCCGCTGAGTCCAATTTTGGCATACTCTTTCACACATATCGGCCGGTATCTCACGAATGAATGCATGGATGTTGGCTTCCAGTGCGTCAATCGAAGCGGGCTTGTCCCTATAGACATTAGCCTTGACATACCCCCACAAAAAATAATCTAATGGTGTCAAATCGCACGATCTAGGCGGCCAATTGACCGGCCCGAAACGTGAAATTAACTGTTCACCAAACTCGCCTCGCAATTGCGCCATTGTTTCGCGTGCTGTGTGGCATGTGGCACCGTCTTGTTGAAACCACATATCATGCAAGTCAAGAACTTCCATTTCGGGCAAAAAAAAGTTTGTTATCATCGCTCGGTAGCGTTCACCATTGACAGTAACGCTGCGATTCGCATCATCTTTGAAGAAATAGGCCCAATAATGCCGCCGGCCCATAAACCGCACCAAACAGTGACTTTTTCGGGATGCATTGGTAGCTGTTGCAATGCTTCTGGCTGATCTTCACTCCAAATGCGGCAATTTTGCTTATTTACGTACCCATTCAACCAAAAATGAGCCTCATCGCTGAACACAAGCAGCGCGCGATGAACATTTCGAACCGAGCACGAATTTTGATAGTAAAATTCAATAATTTGCAAGCGTTGTTCATTTGTAATACGATCCATGGTTAAATTGCAAACCAAACTGAAGCTGTTTGACAGTGACACAAGGTACTAAACACACGTCAGCTGTCAAAACCAGTGTTGCCAAAACCAAACCAGCTAAAAAATCACCCGTTAGAAGTGAATTTTGTTTTTAATTGAAAAAATTACTCAAAAAAAATTGTTTTTATGAAAAAAATGTACTCGAAACGTGTATTCATGTGTATTGTGCAGTGCTTTTTGTTTAAAACAAAATATGAAATTAAAATGTTGAATTTAAGAAACTTTGTTATAGTGTAATTTAAATCAGTGTTTTTTTAATTTAATTTTACTTAAATTACGAAATCAGAAACGGAATGAATATCTTTTGCTTCTGTTATCTTGTGTATTGTACAATTCAATAAAGAACTCAAAATTACAATAGAAATTCCAATGTTTTTCGTATTGTTTTCGTTTGTTTTTTTGGTCTTTTATTTACTTTTTGTTGATGTTTAAAAAGTGGTACACATTTTTGGTTTGAAGCGTTTGTGTACTTTTGGGCAGTTTCACTTCCTTCTGAGAGAATTTCAACCCCTCTCCTAAGAATGTGACAGATTGCCATTTTTAGTCCGAACAAACCTGGTGTTACATTTCATTTAGGAACGATCAATGTTAACAATATTGCTGATCTGTCAAACGCAATGGGTTGAAAAAAAATTAAAATACATTTAGAATGAATAAATCAAAGAAATCATTTGATTGCATCAAATTCATTTGAAAAAATACTTAAAAAAATGTTTACAGTTTGTTAGTTATACATTATATTACCTTTATTTTTGCAATAAAAGCGAAGCTTCCAGCGAAATATAAGATTTTTTTTTAATTTAAAATGGACACAAATTCACTTGTTAAATATATCTATCGAAATATAAACGAAAGAAAATATCAAAAAAAAAAAAGAATATTATTCATAGGAGGACAGAAAACGTTTCCAAAAATCAAAATCGAAAATAAAATCTATTAAATTGAAAAAGGAAATCCAAGAATTAAAATAGCTTCAACTCTAAAGAACGAAAAGTAAAGAAAGGATAACCACAAAATGAAAACATTTCCAAATTCAGCTGCTTTTGACAGATTAACATTTCAATTCATATCATCGAGATGAGTTGGAAATTGTTACAAAGTGTAACATTCTGACCCCTTAACATTGAGTTTAGGAACGATTTGAAGACGTCAGAATGTTACACAATGTTACAATTTGAAAATTTAAGAACGACCAAAATTAACAATAGTTAACTTTTAAGAGAAAAAGAACGGACCACAGACGACACAAAACCACACTAAAATACAAAGACACAATGGGGCATATTCATAGTCACTTTTAAACTCCAGTTTATCTTAAACTGGGGTTTATTCAATGTTATTTAGATATGATAAACCCAGGTCTTAGATAAACTGGAGTTTAAAAGTGACTATGAATATGCCCCAATAACAATATAGTACAAGTGCACATGCACAACACACAAAGGGAAGAATTAGAGAGTTTTTATTTTTAGTGTTTCGCTCTCATGTCAGAAAATATCATAATAATTCACTGAGTGATGTGGATGTGCTGGCCGGTGCGCTATTTATAAAAGTACCTTCTTTGCTTTGATGAAATTCAAATTTATTTTCTCATTCTCATTCTGGATGAAAACAATTTAATGAATTGCAGGTGCATAATAGAAAAGTTAATTGAAAAGCGATTTTCGCAGCTATCATCTTTAGAAAAATCAAAAGCAATAAATGTTGGAAGGCCAATGCCACCTCTTCCAAATTTAATTTCAAAGAATACAACAAAAAATAAAACATTCAATAGATATTTCGAAGAAAAACAATACGAGGTAAAGCTATGGCTTTGTGGTTGCCCCACTTTAAATAAATTATTTTTCTGGCTTTGCTTACTATTTGCAAGTAACCAAGTAAGGGGTGTGTGATCTCCCGGTTACTCCGATCTGAATCATTTGACCGTAGCATCAAACAAACATACCGTTTCTCAAGCCCATATTAATTCTTGCGTAGCATTGAGAACATATGGCACCACCCGCTATACATGTTGCTTGATGCACAAAAAAATTTATCTGTGTCTCGTCATAACGAGCAAGTATCGGAAAACAGGCAAATTTTGGAGCGGCTTATAGATGCCGTATGCTTTTTGGGCTCCCAAGAGCTAGCGTTCAGGGGAAATGATGAACGCGAGGATTCGGAAAATAAGGGAAATTATGTTGAGCTTTTAAATCTCATAGCCAAATATGACTCGAAATTAGAAAAACATTTGAAATCCGCAACGGTATTTGGGGAAGGAATTCAAAATGATTTGATAAATGCAATATCAAATGTTTTCTCTGATAACATCGACAATAACAAATAACATAACAAATGTTTTGTCTCGTGACCTAAATGGAACCCAAGCTCAAGTAAGAAATGAGTTTCAACACGCTATATTTATTCATTGTAATGCTCATGTTCTGAACTTAGTTTTATCACAATCTGTGAACTTTCTTCGGGAAGTGAAAATTTTCTTTTTCAGCTCATCTGTCCACAAAAAGATCTTAGTTTATGGACCAAATGATTAAAAGAAGACTACCCACCGTTGCCCAACTAGATGGAATTATTCATATCGTTTGGTTAATGCTGTTTAAACACATTTTAGTGACTTGGGCATATTATTTGAAGAAATGATTGATGATCCAGATACTTGGGGGGCGGACGCAATCCAAGCGAGAGGATTTCTTCAATTCTTAAAAAGTTTCAATACAGTTTTTATGTTAAATACTTTTAACGATGTATTCTCCATACTGATATTTTGTTCAACGTCTTAAAAACAAAAATATTTGACATAAATTACTGTTGTGAGCAAATTGACACAGTTAAGATGGAAATTAATACATTAAGAACAAAATTTCAAAATATTTTTGAAACAGCCGAAAATATAATTCATCCTGTTCCAAAACGTGGCGAAAGTCTAGATACTTTTAAATTGAGATATCGGCATTGATATCACCTTCTTAATTTTTACGAATTTTGAACATTCGTTGATCGCAAGATAAGTATCAACGTTGGGCAAAAAACATTGGTGGTTCCATCCAGGAATAGTGATATATATTAATAATTTTGTCAAATTGAACCGTAGTTTCGAATCTATTTCTACTTTTTTTTCACTTTTTTTTTTTTGTGACACTCACTGCAATCAAATCAATTATTGGATCGGGCTATAAACTACTATCGTATTTTGAAAACTAAACTCAATCATGAACGAGCCTGATAAATTACTAGTCAATCAACTTGTTTTAAAAACGAAGATTGAAAAAACAATAGTGAATGGCAAGAAAAGCTGATTGGAAACAAGAACTTTGGGATTTTACAAACAAAAACTACTAGATTTATGTCGCTTGGCCGCCTCGGTCGTGCGATTTGACGCCGTTAGACTATTTCCTGTGGGGCTACGTCAAGTCTGTAGTCTATGCCAATAAGCCAGCGACGATTGATGAACTTCGTACGATTATCGAACGTGAATTTGCAGCAGTATCGGCCGATTTATAATTGAAAACCGTCGAAAATTGAGTTCAGCGTCTGGACTTCTACAAGCGTGATCGTGGTGGCCATGCAAAAGAAATTGAGTTCCATACATAATGGCATCGAACGTAGTTTCACAAGAATGAAGAATTTCATTGATATCCAAAACCGTTTTTGTTTTATTTAAAAAAACTTTTGTAGCGCTCTTATTGAAAAACCCGATATATAAGCAGCAATTCGATGAAGTTGAAATTAAATATGCCGAATATATGGGCGAACTCGAAAATGGTTGTAGCAAAACAAACTCAGAGAGCAGCCATAATTCAACTTTTTAATTAGAGTCTCAGTTTAAACACACCCAACTTCCGAAAATAATATTACCTAAATTCGACCGTGATTACAATTTGTAGAGGTCATTCTCAGATTTGTTCAAGCCATTAGTTCATGACAACAACCAACTCAATTATTTGAAAGGATGTCTTGTTGGTGATGCGGAGAAAGTATTGTAACGATTTAATAATTACCCAACTACTTTGAATTTGAAACAAAAGGGAAATCCTCTAACTGTTTGCAGCGCCATCTCTCGGGAAAACTAAACATCAAACCTTCAACCGTTCACAGTGCCATCTTGTGATTCAGCTGAGTATCAATTCCAATGTTCCATCTGTCAGCGACTGGAAAGGAAACTTCCAGAAGGAGATATTCTCGAATATTCCAGTGGATACTAGTGAAGACTAGAACTATTTACTTCCCTATATAAGGAGAGGTTTTCGAGCGAGTAGAGACAGTTTAATTTTGAATGTGATAACGTAAAGTAAGAAGTAAAAGTGTATCCGGAAGTGAATTTTAGATTGCATACTAGTGAGATTGAAGAATAATAAAAACGATTTGAACTGAAATAAAGTGTGTTTATTCTGAATAGTAAATACCTGGAAGTTATTATTTAAAGGAAATAAGTTTTATTATCGAACCTAGGTAGAACATTACAGTATTGAAACATATTCCCATCACAAATCAAGATTATGGTCTGGTACCTGTTGAATCAGGAAGGAGCCTAGAAATGTTGGTCGATACAAACGAAAATTGCTTGCTACAACTTAAGGCATTGAAAATAGACACTAGCCAAAGGGATGCTCTGTTAATATATCTGATAGTCAGTGACGTTTATTAGAAGGTACGCAGGTGTTCACCGCACACCCTACCAAAATCGTCACATTCCATATTCCATTTCTTAAATTTTGGTGTTCACCTTCATTAAGCGCACCACGGTAATTCATTCCAATGGATAGAGAATTAATTTTCAAACAAAATAACAAAAAAATTACGCTAGGGTGTTTTCCTCATGTCAACGCACCGACCGACCACCGAGGTAAAGCAAATCCACATCCACACAAAAAAATGCAATGAAGAGACAAAATTTCTAGATATACCTAAATCTATATGTTTTGATGTTCACCTTCATCAAGCGCACCACCATAGAGTACCTATATTACCTAGAGAACCGACTGGTACCCCTCTTGCCTTAAACACCCGCAAATTTTATTTGAGGTGAGTAAGTGAAAACTCTCTTAGTTTACTCTTTTTTCCTTATCCGTGAATCCGTGTGAATGGTGGATATAAAAACAAATTGGCGCATTAGTTCAAAAAGGTACGTGTCTACGGTTTAATTGTGAACAAAGTGGTGGCATTAGCTCAAAAAGGTACGTGTCTACGATTTGCACACCTAAATCGTAGACACGTACCCTTTTGAGCTAAGAAACTAGAGTGCGCTTCCAATTTTCGGTAGGTGTTTTTGTTTTTTTTTTAAACATAAATATTCAAAAATATTATTTAATTTATTACCCGGGAGCAACAATGACCGATATTCTTCATAGTTTAGGTTGACAAAAGGTTAAAAAAAGAAATTTGACTACGAAATTAATAAATTTCTCAATTTTTGAATTTAACGGATTTTTTTTTTGAATCCCTGGGCGGTCTTATCCACCTTATTGAGCACTTTGAGCAATTTGAGCGAAGTCCTTTCAATTGAAGCCATGTTGGTTCGGTCCCATTTAAAATGCATTGGACAACAACCCCATACAAAACTTAATGGGCATTTTCCTCTCAGTACAGCTTGTAGGGTGGAAGAGAACGACCGCCTAAGTCGGTTCTCTAGGTAATATAGGTACTCTATGCGCACCACGGTAATTCATTCCAATGAATAAGAGTATTAATCACAGATTAGCCATATGAAGATGAGAATGTTTCGTACGTTTCACCCTCCAAAACCCATTTGTTTACATTGTTGTATTTGTAATTTCTTCCCGCGTCGATGAATAGATGTGAATTGCAACAACAATTTAACCGGTGTCTGAAGATCCCTACTGTCTATGTGGGAGGTTTCTATACACAAATTCTCATTTTTTATCTGATATCTGACAGCTCAAGCTTGTAGGCAAATTAAAATGGCTGCCGGGGATTCTCATCTTCATGTGGCTAATCTGTGGTATTAATTCTCAAACAAAAATATTATTCTAGAATGTTCTCCTCAAGTCAACGCACCGACAGACCACCGAAACCGGGTTAAAGCACAAAAAAAGGCAAAGAAGAGACAACATTTCTATAAATCTATAGTTCTATATGTTTTGGTGTTCACCTTCATCGAGCGCACCACCGTCCTTCATTGAAATGGATGACAGAGAATAGAAAAGAAAACAAATTGGTTTGGTGTTCAACTTCATCCAGTGTACCATCCTCAATTCGGCATCGAGAGAGGGAGAGAGAACTCTGATATGATTCATTGGGCACGTTCAATCACAAAATCTGAAATTCAGTTCTGAATTTATGTTGTTGAACGCACAAAAAATCTGAAATTTCAGTTGAAAGTTGTTGTGTCAAATTCTAACATTTACATAAAGAGTTCACATTAAAACTAAATAAAATAGAACTTTAATTATGTTCTTAAATTAAAAATAAAGCTTCAGTAGTTCTGGTGGTGACTTATTTAAATAATTCAGCAACAAATTACAGCAAGACTATGTGAAGTTTAATGAAAAAATAATTCCACAATATTGTGATGTAGAATTTTGGGAATATTTTTCTAAGAATAGTTAATCTTTCGATTTAAAAACTCACTTACCAATAAACAATAAGTTCTTTTTTGTAAAAAAGTATTAATTTGTTGGTGATGAAAATTATTCATCACCAATATACCACTAACCAGAGCGAAAATCATAAATTTGAACTTCTATGTATAGTATTCAACATTTCCCCCACCACGATCACTTTATTCTGAATTTTCAGATAAGAATTTTTGGTTGAAAATTCAGATGAAACGTAGGTAAACGTAACTAAAAGTCATTAAAAGTCATCTAACTTTTTATGGCAGCTGGCCAATCAGAAGCTCCAAAAATTCAGAAATCTGAAAATTCAGATGTAAAACGTAATGCGTTGAACGCGCCCATTTTCATTACTAGGTTCGTTTGGATTCATTGTATACCAATACAAACAACCAAAACACAAGTGGTGCGTTCTTTTTCTATGCAATAGTTAACTATTGTTAATGTGTCAAATAAAGATGTTGAAGTGCCATTGATAAAAATGTTACACAGTAAGTCTGTTCGCGTACTAGTCCGAAACCACCCAAAACTACTTGATTTACCAGATTTGGTCCAATCCTGTTCGCGTACTTCCATTTCGTGTCATTTTGGTCTAAAGAGAGTGCTCGCGAGAGAGAAAAGTATTTCCCCTACTTGCCAGTTTTTGCCCGAGAAATTTCTTCGGGCAGAAACTGGTAAGTTCTGTGTTCTGTCAAACGCCAGTTAAAGAACAACAACAAAAAATATAAAATGGCTGTTGTTTACTTTTATTTTAGGTTTTATTTTCGTTTATAGAAGTGAATTTTGTTTTTAATTGAAAAAATTACTCAAAAAAAATTGTTTTTATGAAAAAAATGTACTCAAAACGTGTATTCATGTGTATTGTGCAGTGCTTTTTGTTTAAAACAAAATATGAAATTAAAATGTTGAATTTAAGAAACTTTGTTATAGTGATATTTAAATCAGTGTTTTTTTAATTTAATTTTACTTAAATTACGAAATCAGAAACAGAATGAATATCTTTTGCTTCTGTTATCTTGTGTATTGTACAATTCAATAAAGAATTCAAAATTACAATAGAAATTCCAATGTTTTTCGTATTGTTTTCGTTTGTTTTTTTGGTCTTTTATTTACTTTTTGTTGATGTTTAAAAAGTGGTACACATTTTTGGTTTGAAGCGTTTGTGTACTTTTGGGCAGTTTCACTTCCTTCTGAGAGAATTTCAACCCCTCTCCTAAGAATGTGACAGATTGCCATTTTTAGTCCGAACAAACCTGGTGTTACATTTCATTTAGGAACGATCAATGTTAACAATATTGCTGATCTGTCAAACGCAATGGGTTGAAAAAAAATTAAAATACATTTAGAATGAATAAATCAAAGAAATCATTTGATTGCATCAAATTCATTTGAAAAAATACTTAAAAAAATATTTACAGTTTGTTAGTTATACATTATATTACCTTTATTTTTGCAATAAAAGCGAAGCTTCCAGCGAAATATAAGATTTTTTTTTAATTTAAAATGGACACAAATTCACTTGTTAAATATCTATCGAAATATAAACAAAAGAAAATATCAAAAAAAAAAAGAATATTATTCATAGGAGGACAGAAATCGAAAATAAAAATCTATTAAATTGAAAAAGGAAATCCAAGAATTAAAATAGTTTCAACTCTAAAGAACGAAAAGTAAAGAAAGGATAACCACAAAATGAAAACATTTCCAAATTCAGCTGCTTTTGACAGATTAACATTTCAATTCATGTCATCGAGATGAGTTGGAAATTGTTACAAAGTGTAACATTCTGACCCCTTAACATTGAGTTTAGGAACGATTTGAAGACGTCAGAATGTTACACAATGTTACAATTTGAGAATTTAAGAACGACCAAAATTAACAATAGTTAACTTTTTAGAGAAAAAGAACGGACCACAGACGACACAAAACCACACTAAAATACAAAGACACAATGGGGCATATTCATAGTCACTTTTAAACTCCAGTTTATCTTAGACTGGGGTTTATTCAATGTTATTTAGATATGATAAACCCAGGTCTTAGATAAACTGGAGTTTAAAAGTGACTATGAATATGCCCCAATAACAATATAGTACAAGTGCACATGCACAACACACAAAGGGAAGAATTAGAGAGTTTTTATTTTTAGTGTTTCGCTCTCATGTCAGAAAATATCATAATAATTCACTGAGTGATGTGGATGTGCTGGCCGGTGCGCTAATTATGAAAGTACCTTCTTTGTTTTGATGAAATTCAAATTTATTTTCTCATTCTCATTCTGGATGAAAACAATTTAATGAATTGCAGGTGCATAATAGAAAAGTTAACTGAAAAGCGATTTTCGCAGCTATAATCTTTAGAAAAATCAAAAGCAATAAATGTTGGAAGGCCAATGCCACCTCTTCCAAATTTAATTTCAAAGAATACAACAAAAAATAAAACATTCAATAGATATTTCGAAGAAAAACAATACGAGGTAAAGCTATGGCTGTTTGGTTGCCCGACTTTAAATAAATTATTTTGCTGGCCTTGCTTACTATTTGCAAGTAACCAAGTAAGGGGTGTGTGGTCTCCCGGTTATTCCGATCTGAATCATTTGACCGTAGCATCAAACAAACATACCGTTTCTCAAGCCCAAATTAATTCTTGCGTAGCATTGAGAACATTTGGCACCACCCGCTATACATGTTGCTTGATGCACAAAAAAATTTATCTGTGTCTCGTCATAACGAGCAAGTATCGGAAAACAGGCAAATTTTGGAGCGGCTTATACATAGATGCCGTATGCTTTTTGGGCTCCCAAGAGCTAGCGTTCAGGGGAAATGATGAACGCGAGGATTCGGAAAATAAGGGAAATTATGTTGAGCTTTTAAATCTCATAGCCAAATATGACTCGAAATTAGAAAACATTTGAAATCCGCAACGGTATTTGAAGAAGGAATTCAAAATGATTTGATAAATGCAATATCAAATGTTATCTCTGATAACATCGACAATAACAAATAACATAACAAATGTTATGTCTCGTGACCTAAATGGAACCCAAGCTCAAGTAAGAAATGAGTTTCAACACGCTATATTTATTCATTGTAATGCTCATGTTCTGAACTTAGTTTTATCACAATCTCTGAACTTTCTTCTTGAAGTGAAAATTTTCTTTTTCAGCTCATCTGTCCACAAAAAGATCTTAGTTTTTGGACCAAATAATTAAGAGAAGACTACCCACCGTTGCCCCAACTAGATGGAATTATTCATATCGTTTGGTTAATGCTGTTTAAACACATTTTAGTGACTTGGTCACATTATTTGAAGAAATGATTGATGATCCAAATACTTGGGGGGCGGACGCAATCCAAGCGAGAGGATTTCTTCAATTTTTAAAAAGTTTCAATACAGTTGTTATGTTAAATACTTTTAACGATGTATTTTCCCATACTGATATTTTGTTCAACATCTTAAAAACAAAAATCTTTGACATAAATTACTGTTGTGAGCAAATTGACACAGTTAAGATGGAAATTAATACATTAAGAACAAAATTTCAAAATATTTTTGAAACAGCCGAAAATATAATTCATCCTGTTCCAAAACGTGGCGAAAGTCTAGATACTTTTAAATTGAGATATCGGCATTGATATCGCCTTCTTAATTTTTACGAATTTTGAACATTCGTTGATCGCAAGATAAGTATCAACGTTGGGCAAAAAACATTGGTGGTTCCATCCAGGAACAGTGATATATATTAATAATTTTGTCAAATTGAACCGTAGTTTCACTTACTTACTTTTTTTTCACTTTTTTTTTTTTTCTGTGACACTCACTGCAATCAAATCAATTATTGGATCGGGCTATAAACTACTATCGTATTTTGAAAACTAAACTCAATCATGAACGAGCCTGATAAATTACTAGTCAATCAACTTGTTTTAAAAACGAAGATTGAAAAAACAATAGTGAATGGCAAGAAAAGCTGATTGGAAACAAGAACTTTGGGATTTTACAAACAAAAACTACTAGATTTATGTCGCTTGGCCGCCTCGGTCGTGCGATTTGACGCCGTTAGACTATTTCCTGTGGGGCTACGTCAAGTCTGTGGTCTATGCCAATAAGCCAGCGACGATTGATGAACTTCGTACGATTATCGAACGTGAATTTGCAGCAGTATCGGCCGATTTATAATTGAAAACCGTCGAAAATTGAGTTCAGCGTCTGGACTTCTACAAGCGTGATCGTGGTGGCCATGCAAAAGAAATTGAGTTCCATATATAATGGCATCGAACGTAGTTTCACAAGAATGAAGAATTTCATTGATATCCAAAACCGTTTTTGTTTTATTTAAAAAAAACTTTTGTAGCGCTCTTATTGAAAAACCCGATATATGAAAGCAGCAATTCGATTAAGTTGAAATTAAATATGCCGAATATATGGGCGAACTCGAAAATGGTTGTAGCAAAACAAACTCATAGAGCAGCCATAAT
Source organism: Leucozona laternaria (assembly GCA_932273885.2). Classification (NCBI taxonomy): domain Eukaryota; kingdom Metazoa; phylum Arthropoda; class Insecta; order Diptera; family Syrphidae; genus Leucozona; species Leucozona laternaria. The sequence goes on along the minus strand of OW026366.1, from coordinate 161,569,808 downwards.
TCAACTTTTTAATTAGAGTCTCAGTTTAAACACACCCAACTTCCGAAAATAATATTACCTAAATTCGACCGTTATTACAATTTGTAGAGGTCATTCTCAGATTTGTTCAAGCCATTAGTTCATGACAACAACCAACTCAATTATTTGAAAGGATGTCTTGTTGGTGATGCGGAGAAAGTGTTGTAACGATTTAATAATTACCCAACTACTTTGAATTTGAAACAAAAGGGAAATCCTCTAACTGTTTGCAGCGCCATCTCTCGGGAAAACTAAACATCAAACCTTCAACCGTTCACAGTGCCATCTTGTGATTCAGCTGAGTATCAATTCCAATGTTCCATCTGTCAGCGACTGGAAAGGAAACTTCCAGAAGGAGATATTCTCGAATATTCCAGTGGATACTAGTGAAGATTAGAACTATTTACTTCCCTATATAAGGAGAGGTTTTCGAGCGAGTAGAGACAGTTTAATTTTGAATGTGATAACGTAAAGTAAGAAGTAAAAGTGTATCCGGAAGTGAATTTTAGATTGCATACTAGTGAGATTGAAGAATAATAAAAACGATTTGAACTGAAATAAAGTGTGTTTATTCTGAATAGTAAATACGTGGAAGTTATTATTTAAAGGAAATAAGTTTTATTATCGAACCTAGGTAGAACATTACAGTATTGAAACATATTCCCATCACAAATCAAGATTATGGTCTGGTAACTGTTGAATCAGGAAGGAGCCTAGAAATGTTGGTCGATACAAACGAAAATTGCTTGCTGCAACTTAAGGCATTGAAAATAGACACTAGCCAAAGGGATGCTCTGTTAATATATCTGATAGTCAGTGACGTTTATTAGAAGGTACGCAGGTGTTCACCGCACACCCTACCAAAATCGTCACATTCCATATTCCATTTCTTAAATTTTGGTGTTCACCTTCATTAAGCGCACCACGGTAATTCATTCCAATGGATAGAGAATTAATTTTCAAACAAAATAACAAAAAAATTACGCTAGGGTGTTTTCCTCATGTCAACGCACCGACCGACCACCGAGGTAAAGCAAATCCACATCCACACAAAAAAATGCAATGAAGAGACAAAATTTCTAGATATACCTAAATCTATATGTTTTGATGTTCACCTTCATCAAGCGCACCACGGTAATTCATTCCAATGGATAAGAGTATTAATCACAGATTAGCCATATGAAGATGAGAATGTTTCGTACGTTTCACCCTCCAAAACCCATTTGTTTACATTGTTGTATTTGTAATTTCTTCCCGCGTCGATGAATAGATGTGAATTGCAACAACAATTTAACCGGTGTCTGAAGATCCCTACTGTCTATGTGGGAGGTTTCTATACACAAATTCTCATTTTTTATCTGATATCTGACAGCTCAAGCTTGTAGGCAAATTAAAATGGCTGCCGGGGATTCTCATCTTCATGTGGCTAATCTGTGGTATTAATTCTCAAACAAAAATATTATTCTAGAATGTTCTCCTCAAGTCAACGCACCGACAGACCACCGAAACCGGGTTAAAGCACAAAAAAAGGCAAAGAAGAGACAACATTTCTATAAATCTATAGTTCTATATGTTTTGGTGTTCACCTTCATCGAGCGCACCACCGTCCTTCATTGAAATGGATGACAGAGAATAGAAAAGAAAACAAATTGGTTTGGTGTTCAACTTCATCCAGTGTACCATCCTCAATTCGGCATCGAGAGAGGGAGAGAGAACTCTGATATGATTCATTGGGCACGTTCAATCACAAAATCTGAAATTCAGTTCTGAATTTATGTTGTTGAACGCACAAAAAATCTGAAATTTCAGTTGAAAGTTGTTGTGTCAAATTCTAACATTTACATAAAGAGTTCACATTAAAACTAAATAAAATAGAACTTTAATTATGTTCTTAAATTAAAAATAAAGCTTCAGTAGTTCTGGTGGTGACTTATTTAAATAATTCAGCAACAAATTACAGCAAGACTATGTGAAGTTTAATGAAAAAATAATTCCACAATATTGTGATGTAGAATTTTGGGAATATTTTTCTAAGAATAGTTAATCTTTCGATTTAAAAACTCACTTACCAATAAACAATAAGTTCTTTTTTGTAAAAAAGTATTAATTTGTTGGTGATGAAAATTATTCATCACCAATATACCACTAACCAGAGCGAAAATCATAAATTTGAACTTCTATGTATAGTATTCAGCATTTCCCCCACCACGATCACTTTATTCTGAATTTTCAGATAAGAATTTTTGGTTGAAAATTCAGATGAAACGTAAGTAAACGTAACTAAAAGTCATTAAAAGTCATCTAACTTTTTATGGCAGCTGGCCAATCAGAAGCTCCAAAAATTCAGAAATCTGAAAATTCAGATGTAAAACGTAATGCGTTGAACGCGCCCATTTTCATTACTAGGTTCGTTTGGATTCATTGTATACCAATACTAACAACCAAAACACAAGTGGTGCGTTCTTTTTCTATGCAATAGTTAACTATTGTTAATGTGTCAAATAAAGATGTTGAAGTGCCATTGTTAAAAATGTTACACAGTAAGTCTGTTCGCGTACTAGTCCGAAACCACCCAAAACTACTTGATTTACCAGATTTGGTCCAATCCTGTTCGCGTACTTCCATTTCGTGTCATTTTGGTCTAAAGAGAGTGCTCGCGAGAGAGAAAAGTATTTCCCCTACTTGCCAGTTTTTGCCCGAGAAATTTCTTCGGGCAGAAACTGGTAAGTTCTGTGTTCTGTCAAACGCCAGTTAAAGAACAACAACAAAAAATATAAAATGGCTGTTGTTTACTTTTATTTTAGGTTTTATTTTCGTTTATAGAAGTGAATTTTGTTTTTAATTGAAAAAATTACTCAAAAAAAATTGTTTTTATGAAAAAAATGTACTCAAAACGTGTATTCATGTGTATTGTGCAGTGCTTTTTGTTTAAAACAAAATATGAAATTAAAATGTTGAATTTAAGAAACTTTGTTATAGTGATATTTAAATCAGTGTTTTATTAATTTAATTTTACTTAAATTACGAAATCAGAAACAGAATGAATATCTTTTGCTTCTGTTATCTTGTGTATTGTACAATTCAATAAAGAATTCAAAATTACAATAGAAATTCCAATGTTTTTCGTATTGTTTTCGTTTGTTTTTTTGGTCTTTTATTTACTTTTTGTTGATGTTTAAAAAGTGGTACACATTTTTGGTTTGAAGCGTTTGTGTACTTTTGGGCAGTTTCACTTCCTTCTGAGAGAATTTCAACCCCTCTCCTAAGAATGTGACAGATTGCCATTTTTAGTCCGAACAAACCTGGTGTTACATTTCATTTAGGAACGATCAATGTTAACAATATTGCTGATCTGTCAAACGCAATGGGTTGAAAAAAAATTAAAATACATTTAGAATGAATAAATCAAAGAAATCATTTGATTGCATCAAATTCATTTGAAAAAATACTTAAAAAAATATTTACAGTTTGTTAGTTATACATTATATTACCTTTATTTTTGCAATAAAAGCGAAGCTTCCAGCGAAATATAAGATTTTTTTTTAATTTAAAATGGACACAAATTCACTTGTTAAATATCTATCGAAATATAAACAAAAGAAAATATCAAAAAAAAAAAGAATATTATTCATAGGAGGACAGAAATCGAAAATAAAAATCTATTAAATTGAAAAAGGAAATCCAAGAATTAAAATAGTTTCAACTCTAAAGAACGAAAAGTAAAGAAAGGATAACCACAAAATGAAAACATTTCCAAATTCAGCTGCTTTTGACAGATTAACATTTCAATTCATGTCATCGAGATGAGTTGGAAATTGTTACAAAGTGTAACATTCTGACCCCTTAACATTGAGTTTAGGAACGATTTGAAGACGTCAGAATGTTACACAATGTTACAATTTGAGAATTTAAGAACGACCAAAATTAACAATAGTTAACTTTTTAGAGAAAAAGAACGGACCACAGACGACACAAAACCACACTAAAATACAAAGACACAATGGGGCATATTCATAGTCACTTTTAAACTCCAGTTTATCTTAGACTGGGGTTTATTCAATGTTATTTAGATATGATAAACCCAGGTCTTAGATAAACTGGAGTTTAAAAGTGACTATGAATATGCCCCAATAAAAATATAGTACAAGTGCACATGCACAACACACAAAGGGAAGAATTAGAGAGTTTTTATTTTTAGTGTTTCGCTCTCATGTCAGAAAATATCATAATAATTCACTGAGTGATGTGGATGTGCTGGCCGGTGCGCTAATTATGAAAGTACCTTCTTTGTTTTGATGAAATTCAAATTTATTTTCTCATTCTCATTCTGGATGAAAACAATTTAATGAATTGCAGGTGCATAATAGAAAAGTTAACTGAAAAGCGATTTTCGCAGCTATAATCTTTAGAAAAATCAAAAGCAATAAATGTTGGAAGGCCAATGCCACCTCTTCCAAATTTAATTTCAAAGAATACAACAAAAAATAAAACATTCAATAGATATTTCGAAGAAAAACAATACGAGGTAAAGCTATGGCTGTTTGGTTGCCCGACTTTAAATAAATTATTTTGCTGGCCTTGCTTACTATTTGCAAGTAACCAAGTAAGGGGTGTGTGGTCTCCCGGTTATTCCGATCTGAATCATTTGACCGTAGCATCAAACAAACATACCGTTTCTCAAGCCCAAATTAATTCTTGCGTAGCATTGAGAACATTTGGCACCACCCGCTATACATGTTGCTTGATGCACAAAAAAATTTATCTGTGTCTCGTCATAACGAGCAAGTATCGGAAAACAGGCAAATTTTGGAGCGGCTTATACATAGATGCCGTATTCTTTTTGGGCTCCCAAGAGCTAGCGTTCAGGGGAAATGATGAACGCGAGGATTCGGAAAATAAGGGAAATTATGTTGAGCTTTTAAATCTCATAGCCAAATATGACTCGAAATTAGAAAACATTTGAAATCCGCAACGGTATTTGAAGAAGGAATTCAAAATGATTTGATAAATGCAATATCAAATGTTATCTCTGATAACATCGACAATAACAAATAACATAACAAATGTTATGTCTCGTGACCTAAATGGAACCCAAGCTCAAGTAAGAAATGAGTTTCAACACGCTATATTTATTCATTGTAATGCTCATGTTCTGAACTTAGTTTTATCACAATCTGTGAACTTTCTTCTTGAAGTGAAAATTTTCTTTTTCAGCTCATCTGTCCACAAAAAGATCTTAGTTTTTGGACCAAATAATTAAGAGAAGACTACCCACCGTTGCCCCAACTAGATGGAATTATTCATATCGTTTGGTTAATGCTGTTTAAACACATTTTAGTGACTTGGTCACATTATTTGAAGAAATGATTGATGATCCAAATACTTGGGGGGCGGACGCAATCCAAGCGAGAGGATTTCTTCAATTTTTAAAAAGTTTCAATACAGTTGTTATGTTAAATACTTTTAACGATGTATTTTCCCATACTGATATTTTGTTCAACATCTTAAAAACAAAAATATTTGACATAAATTACTGTTGTGAGCAAATTGACACAGTTAAGATGGAAATTAATACATTAAGAACAAAATTTCAAAATATTTTTGAAACAGCCGAAAATATAATTCATCCTGTTCCAAAACGTGGCGAAAGTCTAGATACTTTTAAATTGAGATATCGGCATTGATATCGCCTTCTTAATTTTTACGAATTTTGAACATTCGTTGATCGCAAGATAAGTATCAACGTTGGGCAAAAAACATTGGTGGTTCCATCCAGGAACAGTGATATATATTAATAATTTTGTCAAATTGAACCGTAGTTTCGAATCTATTTCTACTTTTTTTTCACTTTTTTTTTTTTTGTGACACTCACTGCAATCAAATCAATTATTGGATCGGGCTATAAACTACTATCGTATTTTGAAAACTAAACTCAATCATGAACGAGCCTGATAAATTACTAGTCAATCAACTTGTTTTAAAAACGAAGATTGAAAAAACAATAGTGAATGGCAAGAAAAGCTGATTGGAAACAAGAACTTTGGGATTTTACAAACAAAAACTACTAGATTTATGTCGCTTGGCCGCCTCGGTCGTGCGATTTGACGCCGTTAGACTATTTCCTGTGGGGCTACGTCAAGTCTGTGGTCTATGCCAATAAGCCAGCGACGATTGATGAACTTCGTACGATTATCGAACGTGAATTTGCAGCAGTATCGGCCGATTTATAATTGAAAACCGTCGAAAATTGAGTTCAGCGTCTGGACTTCTACAAGCGTGATCGTGGTGGCCATGCAAAAGAAATTGAGTTCCATATATAATGGCATCCAACGTAGTTTCACAAGAATGAAGAATTTCATTGATATCCAAAACCGTTTTTGTTTTATTTAAAAAAAACTTTTGTAGCGCTCTTATTGAAAAACCCGATATATGAAAGCAGCAATTCGATGAAGTTGAAATTAAATATGCCGAATATATGGGCGAACTCGAAAATGGTTGTAGCAAAACAAACTCAGAGAGCAGCCATAATTCAACTTTTTAATTAGAGTCTCAGTTTAAACACACCCAACTTCCGAAAATAATATTACCTAAATTCGACCGTGATTACAATTTGTAGAGGTCATTCTCAGATTTGTTCAAGCCATTAGTTCATGACAACAACCAACTCAATTATTTGAAAGGATGTCTTGTTGGTGATGCGGAGAAAGTATTGTAACGATTTAATAATTACCCAACTACTTTGAATTTGAAACAAAAGGGAAATCCTCTAACTGTTTGCAGCGCCATCTCTCGGGAAAACTAAACATCAAACCTTCAACCGTTCACAGTGCCATCTTGTGATTCAGCTGAGTATCAATTCCAATGTTCCATCTGTCAGCGACTGGAAAGGAAACTTCCAGAAGGAGATATTCTCGAATATTCCAGTGGATACTAGTGAAGACTAGAACTATTTACTTCCCTATATAAGGAGAGGTTTTCGAGCGAGTAGAGACAGTTTAATTTTGAATGTGATAACGTAAAGTAAGAAGTAAAAGTGTATCCGGAAGTGAATTTTAGATTGCATACTAGTGAGATTGAAGAATAATAAAAACGATTTGAACTGAAATAAAGTGTGTTTATTCTGAATAGTAAATACGTGGAAGTTATTATTTAAAGGAAATAAGTTTTATTATCGAACCTAGGTAGAACATTACAGTATTGAAACATATTCCCATCACAAATCAAGATTATGGTCTGGTAACTGTTGAATCAGGAAGGAGCCTAGAAATGTTGGTCGATACAAACGAAAATTGCTTGCTACAACTTAAGGCATTGAAAATAGACACTAGCCAAAGGGATGCTCTGTTAATATATCTGATAGTCAGTGACGTTTATTAGAAGGTACGCAGGTGTTCACCGCACACCCTACCAAAATCGTCACATTCCATATTCCATTTCTTAAATTTTGGTGTTCACCTTCATTAAGCGCACCACGGTAATTCATTCCAATGGATAGAGAATTAATTTTCAAACAAAATAACGAAAAATTACGCTAGGGTGTTTTCCTCATGTCAACGCACCGACCGACCACCGAGGTAAAGCAAATCCACATCCACACAAAAAAATGCAATGAAGAGACAAAATTTCTAGATATACCTAAATCTATATGTTTTGATGTTCACCTTCATCAAGCGCACCACGGTAATTCATTACAATGGATAAGAGTATTAATCACAGATTAGCCATATGAAGATGAGAATGTTTCGTACGTTTCACCCTCCAAAACCCATTTGTTTACATTGTTGTATTTGTAATTTCTTCCCGCGTCGATGAATAGATGTGAATTGCAACAACAATTTAACCGGTGTCTGAAGATCCCTACTGTCTATGTGGGAGGTTTCTATACACAAATTCTCATTTTTTATCTGATATCTGACAGCTCAAGCTTGTAGGCAAATTAAAATGGCTGCCGGGGATTCTCATCTTCATGTGGCTAATCTGTGGTATTAATTCTCAAACAAAAATATTATTCTAGAATGTTCTCCTCAAGTCAACGCACCGACAGACCACCGAAACCGGGTTAAAGCACAAAAAAAGGCAAAGAAGAGACAACATTTCTATAAATCTATAGTTCTATATGTTTTGGTGTTCACCTTCATCGAGCGCACCACCGTCCTTCATTGAAATGGATGACAGAGAATAGAAAAGAAAACAAATTGGTTTGGTGTTCAACTTCATCCAGTGTACCATCCTCAATTCGGCATCGAGAGAGGGAGAGAGAACTCTGATATGATTCATTGGGCACGTTCAATCACAAAATCTGAAATTCAGTTCTGAATTTATGTTGTTGAACGCACAAAAAATCTGAAATTTCAGTTGAAAGTTGTTGTGTCAAATTCTAACATTTACATAAAGAGTTCACATTAAAACTAAATAAAATAGAACTTTAATTATGTTCTTAAATTAAAAATAAAGCTTCAGTAGTTCTGGTGGTGACTTATTTAAATAATTCAGCAACAAATTACAGCAAGACTATGTGAAGTTTAATGAAAAAATAATTCCACAATATTGTGATGTAGAATTTTGGGAATATTTTTCTAAGAATAGTTAATCTTTCGATTTAAAAACTCACTTACCAATAAACAATAAGTTCTTTTTTGTAAAAAACCACTAACCAGAGCGAAAATCATAAATTTGAACTTCTATGTATAGTATTCAGCATTTCCCCCACCACGATCACTTTATTCTGAATTTTCAGATAAGAATTTTTGGTTGAAAATTCAGATGAAACGTAAGTAAACGTAACTAAAAGTCATTAAAAGTCATCTAACTTTTTATGGCAGCTGGCCAATCAGAAGCTCCAAAAATTCAGAAATCTGAAAATTCAGATGTAAAACGTAATGCGTTGAACGCGCCCATTTTCATTACTAGGTTCGTTTGGATTCATTGTATACCAATACTAACAACCAAAACACAAGTGGTGCGTTCTTTTTCTATGCAATAGTTAACTATTGTTAATGTGTCAAATAAAGATGTTGAAGTGCCATTGTTAAAAATGTTACACAGTAAGTCTGTTCGCGTACTAGTCCGAAACCACCCAAAACTACTTGATTTACCAGATTTGGTCCAATCCTGTTCGCGTACTTCCATTTCGTGTCATTTTGGTCTAAAGAGAGTGCTCGCGAGAGAGAAAAGTATTTCCCCTACTTGCCAGTTTTTGCCCGAGAAATTTCTTCGGGCAGAAACTGGTAAGTTCTGTGTTCTGTCAAACGCCAGTTAAAGAACAACAACAAAAAATATAAAATGGCTGTTGTTTACTTTTATTTTAGGTTTTATTTTCGTTTATAGAAGTGAATTTTGTTTTTAATTGAAAAAATTACTCAAAAAAAATTGTTTTTATGAAAAAAATGTACTCAAAACGTGTATTCATGTGTATTGTGCAGTGCTTTTTGTTTAAAACAAAATATGAAATTAAAATGTTGAATTTAAGAAACTTTGTTATAGTGATATTTAAATCAGTGTTTTTTTAATTTAATTTTACTTAAATTACGAAATCAGAAACAGAATGAATATCTTTTGCTTCTGTTATCTTGTGTATTGTACAATTCAATAAAGAATTCAAAATTACAATAGAAATTCCAATGTTTTTCGTATTGTTTTCGTTTGTTTTTTTGGTCTTTTATTTACTTTTTGTTGATGTTTAAAAAGTGGTACACATTTTTGGTTTGAAGCGTTTGTGTACTTTTGGGCAGTTTCACTTCCTTCTGAGAGAATTTCAACCCCTCTCCTAAGAATGTGACAGATTGCCATTTTTAGTCCGAACAAACCTGGTGTTACATTTCATTTAGGAACGATCAATGTTAACAATATTGCTGATCTGTCAAACGCAATGGGTTGAAAAAAAATTAAAATACATTTAGAATGAATAAATCAAAGAAATCATTTGATTGCATCAAATTCATTTGAAAAAATACTTAAAAAAATATTTACAGTTTGTTAGTTATACATTATATTACCTTTATTTTTGCAATAAAAGCGAAGCTTCCAGCGAAATATAAGATTTTTTTTTAATTTAAAATGGACACAAATTCACTTGTTAAATATCTATCGAAATATAAACAAAAGAAAATATCAAAAAAAAAAAGAATATTATTCATAGGAGGACAGAAATCGAAAATAAAAATCTATTAAATTGAAAAAGGAAATCCAAGAATTAAAATAGTTTCAACTCTAAAGAACGAAAAGTAAAGAAAGGATAACCACAAAATGAAAACATTTCCAAATTCAGCTGCTTTTGACAGATAAACATTTCAATTCATGTCATCGAGATGAGTTGGAAATTGTTACAAAGTGTAACATTCTGACCCCTTAACATTGAGTTTAGGAACGATTTGAAGACGTCAGAATGTTACACAATGTTACAATTTGAGAATTTAAGAACGACCAAAATTAACAATAGTTAACTTTTTAGAGAAAAAGAACGGACCACAGACGACACAAAACCACACTAAAATACAAAGACACAATGGGGCATATTCATAGTCACTTTTAAACTCCAGTTTATCTTAGACTGGGGTTTATTCAATGTTATTTAGATATGATAAACCCAGGTCTTAGATAAACTGGAGTTTAAAAGTGACTATGAATATGCCCCAATAACAATATAGTACAAGTGCACATGCACAACACACAAAGGGAAGAATTAGAGAGTTTTTATTTTTAGTGTTTCGCTCTCATGTCAGAAAATATCATAATAATTCACTGAGTGATGTGGATGTGCTGGCCGGTGCGCTAATTATGAAAGTACCTTCTTTGTTTTGATGAAATTCAAATTTATTTTCTCATTCTCATTCTGGATGAAAACAATTTAATGAATTGCAGGTGCATAATAGAAAAGTTAACTGAAAAGCGATTTTCGCAGCTATAATCTTTAGAAAAATCAAAAGCAATAAATGTTGGAAGGCCAATGCCACCTCTTCCAAATTTAATTTCAAAGAATACAACAAAAAATAAAACATTCAATAGATATTTCGAAGAAAAACAATACGAGGTAAAGCTATGGCTGTTTGGTTGCCCGACTTTAAATAAATTATTTTGCTGGCCTTGCTTACTATTTGCAAGTAACCAAGTAAGGGGTGTGTGGTCTCCCGGTTATTCCGATCTGAATCATTTGACCGTAGCATCAAACAAACATACCGTTTCTCAAGCCCAAATTAATTCTTGCGTAGCATTGAGAACATTTGGCACCACCCGCTATACATGTTGCTTGATGCACAAAAAAATTTATCTGTGTCTCGTCATAACGAGCAAGTATCGGAAAACAGGCACATTTTGGAGCGGCTTATACATAGATGCCGTATGCTTTTTGGGCTCCCAAGAGCTAGCGTTCAGGGGAAATGATGAACGCGAGGATTCGGAAAATAAGGGAAATTATGTTGAGCTTTTAAATCTCATAGCCAAATATGACTCGAAATTAGAAAACATTTGAAATCCGCAACGGTATTTGAAGAAGGAATTCAAAATGATTTGATAAATGCAATATCAAATGTTATCTCTGATAACATCGACAATAACAAATAACATAACAAATGTTATGTCTCGTGACCTAAATGGAACCCAAGCTCAAGTAAGAAATGAGTTTCAACACGCTATATTTATTCATTGTAATGCTCATGTTCTGAACTTAGTTTTATCACAATCTGTGAACTTTCTTCTTGAAGTGAAAATTTTCTTTTTCAGCTCATCTGTCCACAAAAAGATCTTAGTTTTTGGACCAAATAATTAAGAGAAGACTACCCACCGTTGCCCCAACTAGATGGAATTATTCATATCGTTTGGTTAATGCTGTTTAAACACATTTTAGTGACTTGGTCACATTATTTGAAGAAATGATTGATGATCCAAATACTTGGGGGGCGGACGCAATCCAAGCGAGAGGATTTCTTCAATTTTTAAAAAGTTTCAATACAGTTTTTATGTTAAATACTTTTAACGATGTATTTTCCCATACTGATATTTTGTTCAACATCTTAAAAACAAAAATATTTGACATAAATTACTGTTGTGAGCAAATTGACACAGTTAAGATGGAAATTAATACATTAAGAACAAAATTTCAAAATATTTTTGAAACAGCCGACAATATAATTCATCCTGTTCCAAAACGTGGCGAAAGTCTAGATACTTTTAAATTGAGATATCGGCATTGATATCGCCTTCTTAATTTTTACGAATTTTGAACATTCGTTGATCGCAAGATAAGTATCAACGTTGGGCAAAAAACATTGGTGGTTCCATCCAGGAACAGTGATATATATTAATAATTTTGTCAAATTGAACCGTAGTTTCGAATCTATTTCTACTTTTTTTTCACTTTTTTTTTTTTTCTGTGACACTCACTGCAATCAAATCAATTATTGGATCGGGCTATAAACTACTATCGTATTTTGAAAACTAAACTCAATCATGAACGAGCCTGATAAATTACTAGTCAATCAACTTGTTTTAAAAACGAAGATTGAAAAAACAATAGTGAATGGCAAGAAAAGCTGATTGGAAACAAGAACTTTGGGATTTTACAAACAAAAACTACTAGATTTATGTCGCTTGGCCGCCTCGGTCGTGCGATTTGACGCCGTTAGACTATTTCCTGTGGGGCTACGTCAAGTCTGTGGTCTATGCCAATAAGCCAGCGACGATTGATGAACTTCGTACGATTATCGGACGTGAATTTGCAGCAGTATCGGCCGATTTATAATTGAAAACCGTCGAAAATTGAGTTCAGCGTCTGGACTTCTACAAGCGTGATCGTGGTGGCCATGCAAAAGAAATTGAGTTCCATATATAATGGCATCGAACGTAGTTTCACAAGAATGAAGAATTTCATTGATATCCAAAACCGTTTTTGTTTTATTTAAAAAAAACTTTTGTAGCGCTCTTATTGAAAAACCCGATATATGAAAGCAGCAATTCGATGAAGTTGAAATTAAATATGCCGAATATATGGGCGAACTCGAAAATGGTTGTAGCAAAACAAACTCAGAGAGCAACCATAATTCAACTTTTTAATTAGAGTCTCAGTTTAAACACACCCAACTTCCGAAAATAATATTACCTAAATTCGACCGTGATTACAATTTGTAGAGGTCATTCTCAGATTTGTTCAAGCCATTAGTTCATGACAACAACCAACTCAATTATTTGAAAGGATGTCTTGTTGGTGATGCGGAGAAAGTATTGTAACGATTTAATAATTACCCAACTACTTTGAACTTGAAACAAAAGGGAAATCCTCTAAATGTTTGCAGCGCCATCTCTCGGGAAAACTAAACATCCATCCTTCAACCGTTCACAGTGCCATCTTGTGATTCAGCTGAGTATCAATTCCAATGTTCCATCTGTCAGCGACTGGAAAGGAAACTTCCAGAAGGAGATATTCTCGAATATTCCAGTGGATACTAGTGAAGACTAGAACTATTTACTTCCCTATATAAGGAGAGGTTTTCGAGCGAGTAGAGACAGTTTAATTTTGAATGTGATAACGTAAAGTAAGAAGTAAAAGTGTATCCGGAAGTGAATTTTAGATTGCATACTAGTGAGATTGAAGAATAATAAAAACGATTTGAACTGAAATAAAGTGTGTTTATTCTGAATAGTAAATACGTGGAAGTTATTATTTAAAGGAAATAAGTTTTATTATCGAACCTAGGTAGAACATTACAGTATTGAAACATATTCCCATCACAAATCAAGATTATGGTCTGGTAACTGTTGAATCAGGAAGGAGCCTAGAAATGTTGGTCGATACAAACGAAAATTGCTTGCTACAACTTAAGGCATTGAAAATAGACACTAGCCAAAGGGATGCTCTGTTAATATATCTGATAGTCAGTGACGTTTATTAGAAGGTACGCAGGTGTTCACCGCACACCCTACCAAAATCGTCACATTCCATATTCCATTTCTTAAATTTTGGTGTTCACCTTCATTAAGCGCACCACGGTAATTCATTCCAATGGATAGAGAATTAATTTTCAAACAAAATAACAAAAAAATTACGCTAGGGTGTTTTCCTCATGTCAACGCACCGACCGACCACCGAGGTAAAGCAAATCCACATCCACACAAAAAAATGCAATGAAGAGACAAAATTTCTAGATATACCTAAATCTATATGTTTTGATGTTCACCTTCATCAAGCGCACCACGGTAATTCATTCCAATGGATAAGAGTATTAATCACAGATTAGCCATATGAAGATGAGAATGTTTCGTACGTTTCACCCTCCAAAACCCATTTGTTTACATTGTTGTATTTGTAATTTCTTCCCGCGTCGATGAATAGATGTGAATTGCAACAACAATTTAACCGGTGTCTGAAGATCCCTACTGTCTATGTGGGAGGTTTCTATACACAAATTCTCATTTTTTATCTGATATCTGACAGCTCAAGCTTGTAGGCAAATTAAAATGGCTGCCGGGGATTCTCATCTTCATGTGGCTAATCTGTGGTATTAATTCTCAAACAAAAATATTATTCTAGAATGTTCTCCTCAAGTCAACGCACCGACAGACCACCGAAACCGGGTTAAAGCAAATCCACACAAAAAAAGGCAAAGAAGAGACAACATTTCTATAAATCTATAGTTCTATATGTTTTGGTGTTCACCTTCATCGAGCGCACCACCGTCCTTCATTGAAATGGATGACAGAGAATAGAAAAGAAAACAAATTGGTTTGGTGTTCAACTTCATCCAGTGTACCATCCTCAATTCGGCATCGAGAGAGAGAGAGAGAACTCTGATATGATTCATTGGGCACGTTCAATCACAAAATCTGAAATTCAGTTCTGAATTTATGTTGTTGAACGCACAAAAAATCTGAAATTTCAGTTGGAAGTTGTTGTGTCAAATTCTAACATTTACATAAAGAGTTCACATTAAAACTAAATAAAATAGAAGTTTAATTATGTTCTTAAATTAAAAATAAAGCTTCAGTAGTTCTGGTGGTGACTTATTTAAATAATGCAGCAACAAATTACAGCAAGACTATGTGAAGTTTAATGAAAAAATAATTCCACAATATTGTGATGTAGAATTTTGGGAATATTTTTCTAAGAATAGTTAATCTTTTGATTTAAAAACTCACTTACCAATAAACAATAAGTTCTTTTTTGTAAAAAAGTATTAATTTGTTCGTGATGAAAATTATTCATCACCAATATACCACTAACCAGAGCGAAAATCATAAATTTGAACTTCTATGTATAGTATTCAGCATTTCCCCCACCACGATCAATTTATTCTGAATTTTCAGATAAGAATTTTTGGTTGAAAATTCAGATGAAACGTAAGTAAACGTAACTAAAAGTCATTAAAAGTCATCTAACTTTTTATGGCAGCTGGCCAATCAGAAGCTCCAAAAATTCAGAAATCTGAAAATTCAGATGTAAAACGTAATGCGTTGAACGCGCCCATTTTCATTACTAGGTTCGTTTGGATTCATTGTATACCAATACCAACAACCAAAACACAAGTGGTGCGTTCTTTTTCTATGCAATAGTTAAATATTGTTAATGTGTCAAATAAAGATGTTGAAGTGCCATTGTTAAAAATGTTACACAGTAAGTCTGTTCGCGTACTAGTCCGAAACCACCCAAAACTACTTGATTTACCAGATTTGGTCCAATCCTGTTCGCGTACTTCCATTTCGTGTCATTTTGGTCTGAAGAGAGTGCTCGCGAGAGAGAAAAGTATTTCCCCTACTTGCCAGTTTTTGCCCGAGAAATTTCTTCGGGCAGAAACTGGTAAGTTCTGTGTTCTGTCAAACGCCAGTTAAAGAACAACAACAAAAAATATAAAATGGCTGTTGTTTACTTTTATTTTAGGTTTTATTTTCGTTTATAGAAGTGAATTTTGTTTTTAATTGAAAAAATTACTCAAAAAAAATTGTTTTTATGAAAAAAATGTACTCAAAACGTGTATTCATGTGTATTGTGCAGTGCTTTTTGTTTAAAACAAAATATGAAATTAAAATGTTGAATTTAAGAAACTTTGTTATAGTGATATTTAAATCAGTGTTTTTTTAATTTAATTTTACTTAAATTACGAAATCAGAAACGGAATGAATATCTTTTGCTTCTGTTATCTTGTGTATTGTACAATTCAATAAAGAATTCAAAATTACAATAGAAATTCCAATGTTTTTCGTATTGTTTTCGTTTGTTTTTTTGGTCTTTTATTTACTTTTTGTTGATGTTTAAAAAGTGGTACACATTTTTGGTTTGAAGCGTTTGTGTACTTTTGGGCAGTTTCACTTCCTTCTGAGAGAATTTCAACCCCTCTCCTAAGAATGTGACAGATTGCCATTTTTAGTCCGAACAAACCTGGTGTTACATTTCATTTAGGAACGATCAATGTTAACAATATTGCTGATCTGTCAAACGCAATGGGTTGAAAAAAAATTAAAATACATTTAGAATGAATAAATCAAAGAAATCATTTGATTGCATCAAATTCATTTGAAAAAATACTTAAAAAAATGTTTACAGTTTGTTAGTTATACATTATATAACCTTTATTTTTGCAATAAAAGCGAAGCTTCCAGCGAAATATAAGATTTTTTTTTAATTTAAAATGGACACAAATTCACTTGTTAAATATCTATCGAAATATAAACGAAAGAAAATATCAAAAAAAAAAGAATATTATTCATAGGAGGACAGAAAACGTTTCCAATCGAAAAATCGAAAATAAAAATGTATTAAATTGAAAAAGGAAATCCAAGAATTAAAATAGTTTCAACTCTAAAGAACGAAAAGTAAAGAAAGGATAACCACAAAATGAAAACATTTCCAAATTCAGCTGCTTTTGACAGATTAACATTTCAATTCATATCATCGAGATGAGTTGGAAATTGTTACAAAGTGTAACATTCTGACCCCTTAACATTGAGTTTAGGAACGATTTGAAGACGTCAGAATGTTACACAATGTTACAATTTGAGAATTTAAGAACGACCAAAATTAACAATAGTTAACTTTTTAGAGAAAAAGAACGGACCACAGACGACACAAAACCACACTAAAATACAAAGACACAATGGGGCATATTCATAGTCACTTTTAAACTCCAGTTTATCTTAGACTGGGGTTTATTCAATGTTATTTAGATATGATAAACCCAGGTCTTAGATAAACTGGAGTTTAAAAGTGACTATGAATATGCCCCAATTACAATATAGTACAAGTGCACATGCACAACACACAAAGGGAAGAATTAGAGAGTTTTTATTTTTAGTGTTTCGCTCTCATGTCAGAAAATATCATAATAATTCACTGAGCGATGTGGATGTGGTGCCCGGTGCGCTATTTATAAAAGTACCTTCTTTGTTTTGATGAAATTCAAATTTATTTTCTCATTCTCATTCTGGATGAAAACAATTTAATGAATTGCAGGTGCATAATAGAAAAGTTAACTGAAAAGCGATTTTCGCCGCTATCATCTTTAGAAAAATCAAAAGCAATAAATGTTGGAAGGCCAATGCCACCTCTTCCAAATTTAATTTCAAAGAATACAACAAAAAATAAAACATTCAATAGATATTTCGAAGAAAAACAATACGAGGTAAAGCTATGGCTGTGTGGTTGCCCCACTTTAAATAAATTATTTTGCTGGCCTTGCTTACTATTTGCAAGTAACCAAGTAAGGGGTGTGTGGTCTCCTGGTTACTCCGATCTGAATCATTTGACCGTAGCATCAAACAAACATACCGTTTCTCAAGCCTAAATTAATTCTTGCGTAGCATTGAGAACATTTGGCACCACCCGCTATACATGTTGCTTGATGCACAAAAAAATTTATCTGTGTC
This sequence comes from Leucozona laternaria, assembly GCA_932273885.2. NCBI lineage: Eukaryota > Metazoa > Arthropoda > Insecta > Diptera > Syrphidae > Leucozona > Leucozona laternaria. The sequence goes on along the minus strand of OW026366.1, from coordinate 161,551,943 downwards.
TCGTCATAACGAGCAAGTATCGGAAAACAGGCAAATTTTGGAGTGGCTTATACCGGGTGATTTTTTAGCTGGTTTGGTTTTGGCAACACTGGTTCTGACAGCTGACGTGTGTTTAGTACCTTGTGTCACTGTCAAACAGCTTCAGTTTGGTTTGCAATTTAACCATGGATCATCTTACAAATGAACAACGCTTGTAAATTATTGAATTTTACTATCAAAATTCGTGCTCGGTTCGAAATGTTCATCGCGCGCTGCTTGTGTTCAGCGATGAGGCTCATTTTTGGTTGAATGGGTACGTAAATAAGCAAAATTGCCGCATTTGGAGTGAAGATCAGCCAGAAGCATTGCAACAGCTACCAATGCATCCCGAAAAAGCCACTGTTTGGTGCGGTTTATGGGCCGGCGGCATTATTGGGCCTATTTCTTCAAAGATGATGCGAATCGCAGCGTTACTGTCAATGGTGAACGCTACCGAGCGATGATAACAAACTTTTTTTTGCCCGAAATGGAAGTTCTTGACTTGCATGATATGTGGTTTCAACAAGACGGTGCCACATGCCACACAGCACGCGAAACAATGGCGCAATTGCGAGGCGAGTTTGGTGAACAGTTAATTTCACGTTTCGGGCCGGTCAATTGGCCGCCTAGATCGTGCGATTTGACACCATTAGATTATTTTTTGTGGGGGTATGTCAAGGTTAATGTCTATAGGGACAAGCCCGCTTCGATTGACGCACTGGAAGCCAACATCCATGCATTCATTCGTGAGATACCGGCCGATATGTGTGAAAGAGTATGCCAAAATTGGACTCAGCGGATGGGCTACCTGAGACGCAGCCGCGGTCAACATTTGCATAAAATTATCTTTAAACATTAGATTGCAAGGTTCAAACTATCGATTCAAATAAATATTTCATTCATTTTTTCGAATTTTTTGTGTTTTTTTTTTTAAAAAAGTTCTAAACCTCTTAAAAAATCACCCATTACATAGATGCCGTATGCTTTTTGGGCTCCCAAGAGCTAGCGTTCAGGGGAAATGATGAACGCGAGGATTTGGAAAATAAGGGAAATTATGTTGAGCTTTTAAATCTCATAGCCAAATATGACTCGAAATTAGAAAAACATTTGAAATCCGCAACGGTATTTGAAGAAGGAATTCAAAATGATTTGATAAATGCAATATCAAATGTTATCTCTGATAACATCGACAATAACAAATAACATAACAACTGTTATGTCTCGTGACCTAAATGGAACCCAAGCTCAAGTAAGAAATGAGTTTCAACACGCTATATTTATTCATTGTAATGCTCATGTTCTGAACTTAGTTTTATCACAATCTGTGAACTTTCTTCGGGAAGTGAAAATTTTCTTTTTCCGCTCATCTGTCCACAAAAAGATATTAGTTTTTGGACCAAATAATTAAAAGAAGACTACCCACCGTTGCCCCAACTAGATGGAATTATTCATATCGTTTGGTTAATGCTGTTTAAACACATTTTAGTGACTTGGTCATATTATTTGAAGAAATGATTGATGATCCAGATACTTGGAGGGCGGACGCAATCCAAGCAAGAGGATTTCTTCAATTTTTAAAAAGTTTCAATACAGTTTTTATGTTAAATACTTTTAACGATGTATTTTCCCATACTGATATTTTGTTCAACGTCTTAAAAACGTTTAGATGGAAATTAATACATTAAGAACAAAATTTCAAAATATTTTTGAAACAGCCGAAAATATAATTCATCCTGTTCCAAAACGTGGCGAAAGTCTAGATACTTTTAAATTGAGATATCGGCATTGATATCGCCTTCTTAATTTTTACGAATTTTGAACATTCGTTGATCGCAAGATAAGTATCAACGTTGGGCAAAAAACATTGGTGGTTCCATCCAGGAACAGTGATATATATTAATAATTTTGTCAAATTGAACCGTAGTTTCGAATCTATTTCTACTTTTTTTTCACTTTTTTTTTTTTGTGACACTCACTGCAATCAAATCAATTATTGGATCGGGCTATAAACTACTATCGTATTTTGAAAACTAAACTCAATCATGAACGAGCCTGATAAATTACTAGTCAATCAACTTGTTTTAAAAACGAAGATTGAAAAAACAATAGTGAATGGCAAGAAAAGCTGATTGGAAACAAGAACTTTGGGATTTTACAAACAAAAACTACTAGATTTATGTCGCTTGGCCGCCTCGGTCGTGCGATTTGACGCCGTTAGACTATTTCCTGTGGGGCTACGTCAAGTCTGTAGTCTATGCCAATAAGCCAGCGACGATTGATGAACTTCGTACGATTATCGAACGTGAATTTGCAGCAGTATCGGCCGATTTATAATTGAAAACCGTCGAAAATTGAGTTCAGCGTCTGGACTTCTACAAGCGTGATCGTGGTGGCCATGCAAAAGAAATTGAGTTCCATACATAATGGCATCGAACGTAGTTTCACAAGAATGAAGAATTTCATTGATATCCAAAACCGTTTTTGTTTTATTTAAAAAAACTTTTGTAGCGCTCTTATTGAAAAACCCGATATATAAGCAGCAATTCGATGAAGTTGAAATTAAATATGCCGAATATATGGGCGAACTCGAAAATGGTTGTAGCAAAACAAACTCAGAGAGCAGCCATAATTCAACTTTTTAATTAGAGTCTCAGTTTAAACACACCCAACTTCCGAAAATAATATTACCTAAATTCGACCGTGATTACAATTTGTAGAGGTCATTCTCAGATTTGTTCAAGCCATTAGTTCATGACAACAACCAACTCAATTATTTGAAAGGATGTCTTGTTGGTGATGCGGAGAAAGTATTGTAACGATTTAATAATTACCCAACTACTTTGAATTTGAAACAAAAGGGAAATCCTCTAACTGTTTGCAGCGCCATCTCTCGGGAAAACTAAACATCAAACCTTCAACCGTTCACAGTGCCATCTTGTGATTCAGCTGAGTATCAATTCCAATGTTCCATCTGTCAGCGACTGGAAAGGAAACTTCCAGAAGGAGATATTCTCGAATATTCCAGTGGATACTAGTGAAGACTAGAACTATTTACTTCCCTATATAAGGAGAGGTTTTCGAGCGAGTAGAGACAGTTTAATTTTGAATGTGATAACGTAAAGTAAGAAGTAAAAGTGTATCCGGAAGTGAATTTTAGATTGCATACTAGTGAGATTGAAGAATAATAAAAACGATTTGAACTGAAATAAAGTGTGTTTATTCTGAATAGTAAATACCTGGAAGTTATTATTTAAAGGAAATAAGTTTTATTATCGAACCTAGGTAGAACATTACAGTATTGAAACATATTCCCATCACAAATCAAGATTATGGTCTGGTACCTGTTGAATCAGGAAGGAGCCTAGAAATGTTGGTCGATACAAACGAAAATTGCTTGCTACAACTTAAGGCATTGAAAATAGACACTAGCCAAAGGGATGCTCTGTTAATATATCTGATAGTCAGTGACGTTTATTAGAAGGTACGCAGGTGTTCACCGCACACCCTACCAAAATCGTCACATTCCATATTCCATTTCTTAAATTTTGGTGTTCACCTTCATTAAGCGCACCACGGTAATTCATTCCAATGGATAGAGAATTAATTTTCAAACAAAATAACAAAAAAATTACGCTAGGGTGTTTTCCTCATGTCAACGCACCGACCGACCACCGAGGTAAAGCAAATCCACATCCACACAAAAAAATGCAATGAAGAGACAAAATTTCTAGATATACCTAAATCTATATGTTTTGATGTTCACCTTCATCAAGCGCACCACCATAGAGTACCTATATTACCTAGAGAACCGACTGGTACCCCTCTTGCCTTAAACACCCGCAAATTTTATTTGAGGTGAGTAAGTGAAAACTCTCTTAGTTTACTCTTTTTTCCTTATCCGTGAATCCGTGTGAATGGTGGATATAAAAACAAATTGGCGCATTAGTTCAAAAAGGTACGTGTCTACGGTTTAATTGTGAACAAAGTGGTGGCATTAGCTAAAAAAAGGTACGTGTCTACGATTTGCACACCTAAATCGTAGACACGTACCCTTTTGAGCTAAGAAACTAGAGTGCGCTTCCAATTTTCGGTAGGTGTTTTTGTTTTTTTTTTAAACATAAATATTCAAAAATATTATTTAATTTATTACCCGGGAGCAACAATGACCGATATTCTTCATAGTTTAGGTTGACAAAAGGTTAAAAAAAGAAATTTGACTACGAAATTAATAAATTTCTCAATTTTTGAATTTAACGGATTTTTTTTTTGAATCCCTGGGCGGTCTTATCCACCTTATTGAGCACTTTGAGCAATTTGAGCGAAGTCCTTTCAATTGAAGCCATGTTGGTTCGGTCCCATTTAAAATGCATTGGACAACAACCCCATACAAAACTTAATGGGCATTTTCCTCTCAGTACAGCTTGTAGGGTGGAAGAGAACGACCGCCTAAGTCGGTTCTCTAGGTAATATAGGTACTCTATGCGCACCACGGTAATTCATTCCAATGAATAAGAGTATTAATCACAGATTAGCCATATGAAGATGAGAATGTTTCGTACGTTTCACCCTCCAAAACCCATTTGTTTACATTGTTGTATTTGTAATTTCTTCCCGCGTCGATGAATAGATGTGAATTGCAACAACAATTTAACCGGTGTCTGAAGATCCCTACTGTCTATGTGGGAGGTTTCTATACACAAATTCTCATTTTTTATCTGATATCTGACAGCTCAAGCTTGTAGGCAAATTAAAATGGCTGCCGGAGGTTCTCATCTTCATGTGGCTAATCTGTGGTATTAATTCTCAAACAAAAATATTATTCTAGAATGTTCTCCTCAAGTCAACGCACCGACAGACCACCGAAACCGGGTTAAAGCACAAAAAAAGGCAAAGAAGAGACAACATTTCTATAAATCTATAGTTCTATATGTTTTGGTGTTCACCTTCATCGAGCGCACCACCGTCCTTCATTGAAATGGATGACAGAGAATAGAAAAGAAAACAAATTGGTTTGGTGTTCAACTTCATCCAGTGTACCATCCTCAATTCGGCATCGAGAGAGGGAGAGAGAACTCTGATATGATTCATTGGGCACGTTCAATCACAAAATCTGAAATTCAGTTCTGAATTTATGTTGTTGAACGCACAAAAAATCTGAAATTTCAGTTGAAAGTTGTTGTGTCAAATTCTAACATTTACATAAAGAGTTCACATTAAAACTAAATAAAATAGAACTTTAATTATGTTCTTAAATTAAAAATAAAGCTTCAGTAGTTCTGGTGGTGACTTATTTAAATAATTCAGCAACAAATTACAGCAAGACTATGTGAAGTTTAATGAAAAAATAATTCCACAATATTGTGATGTAGAATTTTGGGAATATTTTTCTAAGAATAGTTAATCTTTCGATTTAAAAACTCACTTACCAATAAACAATAAGTTCTTTTTTGTAAAAAAGTATTAATTTGTTGGTGATGAAAATTATTCATCACCAATATACCACTAACCAGAGCGAAAATCATAAATTTGAACTTCTATGTATAGTATTCAACATTTCCCCCACCACGATCACTTTATTCTGAATTTTCAGATAAGAATTTTTGGTTGAAAATTCAGATGAAACGTAGGTAAACGTAACTAAAAGTCATTAAAAGTCATCTAACTTTTTATGGCAGCTGGCCAATCAGAAGCTCCAAAAATTCAGAAATCTGAAAATTCAGATGTAAAACGTAATGCGTTGAACGCGCCCATTTTCATTACTAGGTTCGTTTGGATTCATTGAATACCAATACTAACAACCAAAACACAAGTGGTGCGTTCTTTTTCTATGCAATAGTTAACTATTGTTAATGTGTCAAATAAAGATGTTGAAGTGCCATTGATAAAAATGTTACACAGTAAGTCTGTTCGCGTACTAGTCCGAAACCACCCAAAACTACTTGATTTACCAGATTTGGTCCAATCCTGTTCGCGTACTTCCATTTCGTGTCATTTTGGTCTAAAGAGAGTGCTCGCGAGAGAGAAAAGTATTTCCCCTACTTGCCAGTTTTTGCCCGAGAAATTTCTTCGGGCAGAAACTGGTAAGTTCTGTGTTCTGTCAAACGCCAGTTAAAGAACAACAACAAAAAATATAAAATGGCTGTTGTTTACTTTTATTTTAGGTTTTATTTTCGTTTATAGAAGTGAATTTTGTTTTTAATTGAAAAAATTACTCAAAAAAAATTGTTTTTATGAAAAAAATGTACTCAAAACGTGTATTCATGTGTATTGTGCAGTGCTTTTTGTTTAAAACAAAATATGAAATTAAAATGTTGAATTTAAGAAACTTTGTTATAGTGATATTTAAATCAGTGTTTTTTTAATTTAATTTTACTTAAATTACGAAATCAGAAACAGAATGAATATCTTTTGCTTCTGTTATCTTGTGTATTGTACAATTCAATAAAGAATTCAAAATTACAATAGAAATTCCAATGTTTTTCGTATTGTTTTCGTTTGTTTTTTTGGTCTTTTATTTACTTTTTGTTGATGTTTAAAAAGTGGTACACATTTTTGGTTTGAAGCGTTTGTGTACTTTTGGGCAGTTTCACTTCCTTCTGAGAGAATTTCAACCCCTCTCCTAAGAATGTGACAGATTGCCATTTTTAGTCCGAACAAACCTGGTGTTACATTTCATTTAGGAACGATCAATGTTAACAATATTGCTGATCTGTCAAACGCAATGGGTTGAAAAAAAATTAAAATACATTTAGAATGAATAAATCAAAGAAATCATTTGATTGCATCAAATTCATTTGAAAAAATACTTAAAAAAATATTTACAGTTTGTTAGTTATACATTATATTACCTTTATTTTTGCAATAAAAGCGAAGCTTCCAGCGAAATATAAGATTTTTTTTTAATTTAAAATGGACACAAATTCACTTGTTAAATATCTATCGAAATATAAACAAAAGAAAATATCAAAAAAAAAAAGAATATTATTCATAGGAGGACAGAAATCGAAAATAAAAATCTATTAAATTGAAAAAGGAAATCCAAGAATTAAAATAGTTTCAACTCTAAAGAACGAAAAGTAAAGAAAGGATAACCACAAAATGAAAACATTTCCAAATTCAGCTGCTTTTGACAGATTAACATTTCAATTCATGTCATCGAGATGAGTTGGAAATTGTTACAAAGTGTAACATTCTGACCCCTTAACATTGAGTTTAGGAACGATTTGAAGACGTCAGAATGTTACACAATGTTACAATTTGAGAATTTAAGAACGACCAAAATTAACAATAGTTAACTTTTTAGAGAAAAAGAACGGACCACAGACGACACAAAACCACACTAAAATACAAAGACACAATGGGGCATATTCATAGTCACTTTTAAACTCCAGTTTATCTTAGACTGGGGTTTATTCAATGTTATTTAGATATGATAAACCCAGGTCTTAGATAAACTGGAGTTTAAAAGTGACTATGAATATGCCCCAATAACAATATAGTACAAGTGCACATGCACAACACACAAAGGGAAGAATTAGAGAGTTTTTATTTTTAGTGTTTCGCTCTCATGTCAGAAAATATCATAATAATTCACTGAGTGATGTGGATGTGCTGGCCGGTGCGCTAATTATGAAAGTACCTTCTTTGTTTTGATGAAATTCAAATTTATTTTCTCATTCTCATTCTGGATGAAAACAATTTAATGAATTGCAGGTGCATAATAGAAAAGTTAACTGAAAAGCGATTTTCGCAGCTATAATCTTTAGAAAAATCAAAAGCAATAAATGTTGGAAGGCCAATGCCACCTCTTCCAAATTTAATTTCAAAGAATACAACAAAAAATAAAACATTCAATAGATATTTCGAAGAAAAACAATACGAGGTAAAGCTATGGCTGTTTGGTTGCCCGACTTTAAATAAATTATTTTGCTGGCCTTGCTTACTATTTGCAAGTAACCAAGTAAGGGGTGTGTGGTCTCCCGGTTATTCCGATCTGAATCATTTGACCGTAGCATCAAACAAACATACCGTTTCTCAAGCCCAAATTAATTCTTGCGTAGCATTGAGAACATTTGGCACCACCCGCTATACATGTTGCTTGATGCACAAAAAAATTTATCTGTGTCTCGTCATAACGAGCAAGTATCGGAAAACAGGCAAATTTTGGAGCGGCTTATACATAGATGCCGTATGCTTTTTGGGCTCCCAAGAGCTAGCGTTCAGGGGAAATGATGAACGCGAGGATTCGGAAAATAAGGGAAATTATGTTGAGCTTTTAAATCTCATAGCCAAATATGACTCGAAATTAGAAAACATTTGAAATCCGCAACGGTATTTGAAGAAGGAATTCAAAATGATTTGATAAATGCAATATCAAATGTTATCTCTGATAACATCGACAATAACAAATAACATAACAAATGTTATGTCTCGTGACCTAAATGGAACCCAAGCTCAAGTAAGAAATGAGTTTCAACACGCTATATTTATTCATTGTAATGCTCATGTTCTGAACTTAGTTTTATCACAATCTCTGAACTTTCTTCTTGAAGTGAAAATTTTCTTTTTCAGCTCATCTGTCCACAAAAAGATCTTAGTTTTTGGACCAAATAATTAAGAGAAGACTACCCACCGTTGCCCCAACTAGATGGAATTATTCATATCGTTTGGTTAATGCTGTTTAAACACATTTTAGTGACTTGGTCACATTATTTGAAGAAATGATTGATGATCCAAATACTTGGGGGGCGGACGCAATCCAAGCGAGAGGATTTCTTCAATTTTTAAAAAGTTTCAATACAGTTGTTATGTTAAATACTTTTAACGATGTATTTTCCCATACTGATATTTTGTTCAACATCTTAAAAACAAAAATCTTTGACATAAATTACTGTTGTGAGCAAATTGACACAGTTAAGATGGAAATTAATACATTAAGAACAAAATTTCAAAATATTTTTGAAACAGCCGAAAATATAATTCATCCTGTTCCAAAACGTGGCGAAAGTCTAGATACTTTTAAATTGAGATATCGGCATTGATATCGCCTTCTTAATTTTTACGAATTTTGAACATTCGTTGATCGCAAGATAAGTATCAACGTTGGGCAAAAAACATTGGTGGTTCCATCCAGGAACAGTGATATATATTAATAATTTTGTCAAATTGAACCGTAGTTTCACTTACTTACTTTTTTTTCACTTTTTTTTTTTTTCTGTGACACTCACTGCAATCAAATCAATTATTGGATCGGGCTATAAACTACTATCGTATTTTGAAAACTAAACTCAATCATGAACGAGCCTGATAAATTACTAGTCAATCAACTTGTTTTAAAAACGAAGATTGAAAAAACAATAGTGAATGGCAAGAAAAGCTGATTGGAAACAAGAACTTTGGGATTTTACAAACAAAAACTACTAGATTTATGTCGCTTGGCCGCCTCGGTCGTGCGATTTGACGCCGTTAGACTATTTCCTGTGGGGCTACGTCAAGTCTGTGGTCTATGCCAATAAGCCAGCGACGATTGATGAACTTCGTACGATTATCGAACGTGAATTTGCAGCAGTATCGGCCGATTTATAATTGAAAACCGTCGAAAATTGAGTTCAGCGTCTGGACTTCTACAAGCGTGATCGTGGTGGCCATGCAAAAGAAATTGAGTTCCATATATAATGGCATCGAACGTAGTTTCACAAGAATGAAGAATTTCATTGATATCCAAAACCGTTTTTGTTTTATTTAAAAAAAACTTTTGTAGCGCTCTTATTGAAAAACCCGATATATGAAAGCAGCAATTCGATTAAGTTGAAATTAAATATGCCGAATATATGGGCGAACTCGAAAATGGTTGTAGCAAAACAAACTCATAGAGCAGCCATAATTCAACTTTTTAATTAGAGTCTCAGTTTAAACACACCCAACTTCCGAAAATAATATTACCTAAATTCGACCGTTATTACAATTTGTAGAGGTCATTCTCAGATTTGTTCAAGCCATTAGTTCATGACAACAACCAACTCAATTATTTGAAAGGATGTCTTGTTGGTGATGCGGAGAAAGTGTTGTAACGATTTAATAATTACCCAACTACTTTGAATTTGAAACAAAAGGGAAATCCTCTAACTGTTTGCAGCGCCATCTCTCGGGAAAACTAAACATCAAACCTTCAACCGTTCACAGTGCCATCTTGTGATTCAGCTGAGTATCAATTCCAATGTTCCATCTGTCAGCGACTGGAAAGGAAACTTCCAGAAGGAGATATTCTCGAATATTCCAGTGGATACTAGTGAAGATTAGAACTATTTACTTCCCTATATAAGGAGAGGTTTTCGAGCGAGTAGAGACAGTTTAATTTTGAATGTGATAACGTAAAGTAAGAAGTAAAAGTGTATCCGGAAGTGAATTTTAGATTGCATACTAGTGAGATTGAAGAATAATAAAAACGATTTGAACTGAAATAAAGTGTGTTTATTCTGAATAGTAAATACGTGGAAGTTATTATTTAAAGGAAATAAGTTTTATTATCGAACCTAGGTAGAACATTACAGTATTGAAACATATTCCCATCACAAATCAAGATTATGGTCTGGTAACTGTTGAATCAGGAAGGAGCCTAGAAATGTTGGTCGATACAAACGAAAATTGCTTGCTGCAACTTAAGGCATTGAAAATAGACACTAGCCAAAGGGATGCTCTGTTAATATATCTGATAGTCAGTGACGTTTATTAGAAGGTACGCAGGTGTTCACCGCACACCCTACCAAAATCGTCACATTCCATATTCCATTTCTTAAATTTTGGTGTTCACCTTCATTAAGCGCACCACGGTAATTCATTCCAATGGATAGAGAATTAATTTTCAAACAAAATAACAAAAAAATTACGCTAGGGTGTTTTCCTCATGTCAACGCACCGACCGACCACCGAGGTAAAGCAAATCCACATCCACACAAAAAAATGCAATGAAGAGACAAAATTTCTAGATATACCTAAATCTATATGTTTTGATGTTCACCTTCATCAAGCGCACCACGGTAATTCATTCCAATGGATAAGAGTATTAATCACAGATTAGCCATATGAAGATGAGAATGTTTCGTACGTTTCACCCTCCAAAACCCATTTGTTTACATTGTTGTATTTGTAATTTCTTCCCGCGTCGATGAATAGATGTGAATTGCAACAACAATTTAACCGGTGTCTGAAGATCCCTACTGTCTATGTGGGAGGTTTCTATACACAAATTCTCATTTTTTATCTGATATCTGACAGCTCAAGCTTGTAGGCAAATTAAAATGGCTGCCGGGGATTCTCATCTTCATGTGGCTAATCTGTGGTATTAATTCTCAAACAAAAATATTATTCTAGAATGTTCTCCTCAAGTCAACGCACCGACAGACCACCGAAACCGGGTTAAAGCACAAAAAAAGGCAAAGAAGAGACAACATTTCTATAAATCTATAGTTCTATATGTTTTGGTGTTCACCTTCATCGAGCGCACCACCGTCCTTCATTGAAATGGATGACAGAGAATAGAAAAGAAAACAAATTGGTTTGGTGTTCAACTTCATCCAGTGTACCATCCTCAATTCGGCATCGAGAGAGGGAGAGAGAACTCTGATATGATTCATTGGGCACGTTCAATCACAAAATCTGAAATTCAGTTCTGAATTTATGTTGTTGAACGCACAAAAAATCTGAAATTTCAGTTGAAAGTTGTTGTGTCAAATTCTAACATTTACATAAAGAGTTCACATTAAAACTAAATAAAATAGAACTTTAATTATGTTCTTAAATTAAAAATAAAGCTTCAGTAGTTCTGGTGGTGACTTATTTAAATAATTCAGCAACAAATTACAGCAAGACTATGTGAAGTTTAATGAAAAAATAATTCCACAATATTGTGATGTAGAATTTTGGGAATATTTTTCTAAGAATAGTTAATCTTTCGATTTAAAAACTCACTTACCAATAAACAATAAGTTCTTTTTTGTAAAAAAGTATTAATTTGTTGGTGATGAAAATTATTCATCACCAATATACCACTAACCAGAGCGAAAATCATAAATTTGAACTTCTATGTATAGTATTCAGCATTTCCCCCACCACGATCACTTTATTCTGAATTTTCAGATAAGAATTTTTGGTTGAAAATTCAGATGAAACGTAAGTAAACGTAACTAAAAGTCATTAAAAGTCATCTAACTTTTTATGGCAGCTGGCCAATCAGAAGCTCCAAAAATTCAGAAATCTGAAAATTCAGATGTAAAACGTAATGCGTTGAACGCGCCCATTTTCATTACTAGGTTCGTTTGGATTCATTGTATACCAATACTAACAACCAAAACACAAGTGGTGCGTTCTTTTTCTATGCAATAGTTAACTATTGTTAATGTGTCAAATAAAGATGTTGAAGTGCCATTGTTAAAAATGTTACACAGTAAGTCTGTTCGCGTACTAGTCCGAAACCACCCAAAACTACTTGATTTACCAGATTTGGTCCAATCCTGTTCGCGTACTTCCATTTCGTGTCATTTTGGTCTAAAGAGAGTGCTCGCGAGAGAGAAAAGTATTTCCCCTACTTGCCAGTTTTTGCCCGAGAAATTTCTTCGGGCAGAAACTGGTAAGTTCTGTGTTCTGTCAAACGCCAGTTAAAGAACAACAACAAAAAATATAAAATGGCTGTTGTTTACTTTTATTTTAGGTTTTATTTTCGTTTATAGAAGTGAATTTTGTTTTTAATTGAAAAAATTACTCAAAAAAAATTGTTTTTATGAAAAAAATGTACTCAAAACGTGTATTCATGTGTATTGTGCAGTGCTTTTTGTTTAAAACAAAATATGAAATTAAAATGTTGAATTTAAGAAACTTTGTTATAGTGATATTTAAATCAGTGTTTTTTTAATTTAATTTTACTTAAATTACGAAATCAGAAACAGAATGAATATCTTTTGCTTCTGTTATCTTGTGTATTGTACAATTCAATAAAGAATTCAAAATTACAATAGAAATTCCAATGTTTTTCGTATTGTTTTCGTTTGTTTTTTTGGTCTTTTATTTACTTTTTGTTGATGTTTAAAAAGTGGTACACATTTTTGGTTTGAAGCGTTTGTGTACTTTTGGGCAGTTTCACTTCCTTCTGAGAGAATTTCAACCCCTCTCCTAAGAATGTGACAGATTGCCATTTTTAGTCCGAACAAACCTGGTGTTACATTTCATTTAGGAACGATCAATGTTAACAATATTGCTGATCTGTCAAACGCAATGGGTTGAAAAAAAATTAAAATACATTTAGAATGAATAAATCAAAGAAATCATTTGATTGCATCAAATTCATTTGAAAAAATACTTAAAAAAATATTTACAGTTTGTTAGTTATACATTATATTACCTTTATTTTTGCAATAAAAGCGAAGCTTCCAGCGAAATATAAGATTTTTTTTTAATTTAAAATGGACACAAATTCACTTGTTAAATATCTATCGAAATATAAACAAAAGAAAATATCAAAAAAAAAAAGAATATTATTCATAGGAGGACAGAAATCGAAAATAAAAATCTATTAAATTGAAAAAGGAAATCCAAGAATTAAAATAGTTTCAACTCTAAAGAACGAAAAGTAAAGAAAGGATAACCACAAAATGAAAACATTTCCAAATTCAGCTGCTTTTGACAGATTAACATTTCAATTCATGTCATCGAGATGAGTTGGAAATTGTTACAAAGTGTAACATTCTGACCCCTTAACATTGAGTTTAGGAACGATTTGAAGACGTCAGAATGTTACACAATGTTACAATTTGAGAATTTAAGAACGACCAAAATTAACAATAGTTAACTTTTTAGAGAAAAAGAACGGACCACAGACGACACAAAACCACACTAAAATACAAAGACACAATGGGGCATATTCATAGTCACTTTTAAACTCCAGTTTATCTTAGACTGGGGTTTATTCAATGTTATTTAGATATGATAAACCCAGGTCTTAGATAAACTGGAGTTTAAAAGTGACTATGAATATGCCCCAATAACAATATAGTACAAGTGCACATGCACAACACACAAAGGGAAGAATTAGAGAGTTTTTATTTTTAGTGTTTCGCTCTCATGTCAGAAAATATCATAATAATTCACTGAGTGATGTGGATGTGCTGGCCGGTGCGCTAATTATGAAAGTACCTTCTTTGTTTTGATGAAATTCAAATTTATTTTCTCATTCTCATTCTGGATGAAAACAATTTAATGAATTGCAGGTGCATAATAGAAAAGTTAACTGAAAAGCGATTTTCGCAGCTATAATCTTTAGAAAAATCAAAAGCAATAAATGTTGGAAGGCCAATGCCACCTCTTCCAAATTTAATTTCAAAGAATACAACAAAAAATAAAACATTCAATAGATATTTCGAAGAAAAACAATACGAGGTAAAGCTATGGCTGTTTGGTTGCCCGACTTTAAATAAATTATTTTGCTGGCCTTGCTTACTATTTGCAAGTAACCAAGTAAGGGGTGTGTGGTCTCCCGGTTATTCCGATCTGAATCATTTGACCGTAGCATCAAACAAACATACCGTTTCTCAAGCCCAAATTAATTCTTGCGTAGCATTGAGAACATTTGGCACCACCCGCTATACATGTTGCTTGATGCACAAAAAAATTTATCTGTGTCTCGTCATAACGAGCAAGTATCGGAAAACAGGCAAATTTTGGAGCGGCTTATACATAGATGCCGTATTCTTTTTGGGCTCCCAAGAGCTAGCGTTCAGGGGAAATGATGAACGCGAGGATTCGGAAAATAAGGGAAATTATGTTGAGCTTTTAAATCTCATAGCCAAATATGACTCGAAATTAGAAAACATTTGAAATCCGCAACGGTATTTGAAGAAGGAATTCAAAATGATTTGATAAATGCAATATCAAATGTTATCTCTGATAACATCGACAATAACAAATAACATAACAAATGTTATGTCTCGTGACCTAAATGGAACCCAAGCTCAAGTAAGAAATGAGTTTCAACACGCTATATTTATTCATTGTAATGCTCATGTTCTGAACTTAGTTTTATCACAATCTGTGAACTTTCTTCTTGAAGTGAAAATTTTCTTTTTCAGCTCATCTGTCCACAAAAAGATCTTAGTTTTTGGACCAAATAATTAAGAGAAGACTACCCACCGTTGCCCCAACTAGATGGAATTATTCATATCGTTTGGTTAATGCTGTTTAAACACATTTTAGTGACTTGGTCACATTATTTGAAGAAATGATTGATGATCCAAATACTTGGGGGGCGGACGCAATCCAAGCGAGAGGATTTCTTCAATTTTTAAAAAGTTTCAATACAGTTGTTATGTTAAATACTTTTAACGATGTATTTTCCCATACTGATATTGTGTTCAACATCTTAAAAACAAAAATATTTGACATAAATTACTGTTGTGAGCAAATTGACACAGTTAAGATGGAAATTAATACATTAAGAACAAAATTTCAAAATATTTTTGAAACAGCCGAAAATATAATTCATCCTGTTCCAAAACGTGGCGAAAGTCTAGATACTTTTAAATTGAGATATCGGCATTGATATCGCCTTCTTAATTTTTACGAATTTTGAACATTCGTTGATCGCAAGATAAGTATCAACGTTGGGCAAAAAACATTGGTGGTTCCATCCAGGAACAGTGATATATATTAATAATTTTGTCAAATTGAACCGTAGTTTCGAATCTATTTCTACTTTTTTTTCACTTTTTTTTTTTTTGTGACACTCACTGCAATCAAATCAATTATTGGATCGGGCTATAAACTACTATCGTATTTTGAAAACTAAACTCAATCATGAACGAGCCTGATAAATTACTAGTCAATCAACTTGTTTTAAAAACGAAGATTGAAAAAACAATAGTGAATGGCAAGAAAAGCTGATTGGAAACAAGAACTTTGGGATTTTACAAACAAAAACTACTAGATTTATGTCGCTTGGCCGCCTCGGTCGTGCGATTTGACGCCGTTAGACTATTTCCTGTGGGGCTACGTCAAGTCTGTGGTCTATGCCAATAAGCCAGCGACGATTGATGAACTTCGTACGATTATCGAACGTGAATTTGCAGCAGTATCGGCCGATTTATAATTGAAAACCGTCGAAAATTGAGTTCAGCGTCTGGACTTCTACAAGCGTGATCGTGGTGGCCATGCAAAAGAAATTGAGTTCCATATATAATGGCATCCAACGTAGTTTCACAAGAATGAAGAATTTCATTGATATCCAAAACCGTTTTTGTTTTATTTAAAAAAAACTTTTGTAGCGCTCTTATTGAAAAACCCGATATATGAAAGCAGCAATTCGATGAAGTTGAAATTAAATATGCCGAATATATGGGCGAACTCGAAAATGGTTGTAGCAAAACAAACTCAGAGAGCAGCCATAATTCAACTTTTTAATTAGAGTCTCAGTTTAAACACACCCAACTTCCGAAAATAATATTACCTAAATTCGACCGTGATTACAATTTGTAGAGGTCATTCTCAGATTTGTTCAAGCCATTAGTTCATGACAACAACCAACTCAATTATTTGAAAGGATGTCTTGTTGGTGATGCGGAGAAAGTATTGTAACGATTTAATAATTACCCAACTACTTTGAATTTGAAACAAAAGGGAAATCCTCTAACTGTTTGCAGCGCCATCTCTCGGGAAAACTAAACATCAAACCTTCAACCGTTCACAGTGCCATCTTGTGATTCAGCTGAGTATCAATTCCAATGTTCCATCTGTCAGCGACTGGAAAGGAAACTTCCAGAAGGAGATATTCTCGAATATTCCAGTGGATACTAGTGAAGACTAGAACTATTTACTTCCCTATATAAGGAGAGGTTTTCGAGCGAGTAGTGACAGTTTAATTTTGAATGTGATAACGTAAAGTAAGAAGTAAAAGTGTATCCGGAAGTGAATTTTAGATTGCATACTAGTGAGATTGAAGAATAATAAAAACGATTTGAACTGAAATAAAGTGTGTTTATTCTGAATAGTAAATACGTGGAAGTTATTATTTAAAGGAAATAAGTTTTATTATCGAACCTAGGTAGAACATTACAGTATTGAAACATATTCCCATCACAAATCAAGATTATGGTCTGGTAACTGTTGAATCAGGAAGGAGCCTAGAAATGTTGGTCGATACAAACGAAAATTGCTTGCTACAACTTAAGGCATTGAAAATAGACACTAGCCAAAGGGATGCTCTGTTAATATATCTGATAGTCAGTGACGTTTATTAGAAGGTACGCAGGTGTTCACCGCACACCCTACCAAAATCGTCACATTCCATATTCCATTTCTTAAATTTTGGTGTTCACCTTCATTAAGCGCACCACGGTAATTCATTCCAATGGATAGAGAATTAATTTTCAAACAAAATAACGAAAAATTACGCTAGGGTGTTTTCCTCATGTCAACGCACCGACCGACCACCGAGGTAAAGCAAATCCACATCCACACAAAAAAATGCAATGAAGAGACAAAATTTCTAGATATACCTAAATCTATATGTTTTGATGTTCACCTTCATCAAGCGCACCACGGTAATTCATTACAATGGATAAGAGTATTAATCACAGATTAGCCATATGAAGATGAGAATGTTTCGTACGTTTCACCCTCCAAAACCCATTTGTTTACATTGTTGTATTTGTAATTTCTTCCCGCGTCGATGAATAGATGTGAATTGCAACAACAATTTAACCGGTGTCTGAAGATCCCTACTGTCTATGTGGGAGGTTTCTATACACAAATTCTCATTTTTTATCTGATATCTGACAGCTCAAGCTTGTAGGCAAATTAAAATGGCTGCCGGGGATTCTCATCTTCATGTGGCTAATCTGTGGTATTAATTCTCAAACAAAAATATTATTCTAGAATGTTCTCCTCAAGTCAACGCACCGACAGACCACCGAAACCGGGTTAAAGCACAAAAAAAGGCAAAGAAGAGACAACATTTCTATAAATCTATAGTTCTATATGTTTTGGTGTTCACCTTCATCGAGCGCACCACCGTCCTTCATTGAAATGGATGACAGAGAATAGAAAAGAAAACAAATTGGTTTGGTGTTCAACTTCATCCAGTGTACCATCCTCAATTCGGCATCGAGAGAGGGAGAGAGAACTCTGATATGATTCATTGGGCACGTTCAATCACAAAATCTGAAATTCAGTTCTGAATTTATGTTGTTGAACGCACAAAAAATCTGAAATTTCAGTTGAAAGTTGTTGTGTCAAATTCTAACATTTACATAAAGAGTTCACATTAAAACTAAATAAAATAGAACTTTAATTATGTTCTTAAATTAAAAATAAAGCTTCAGTAGTTCTGGTGGTGACTTATTTAAATAATTCAGCAACAAATTACAGCAAGACTATGTGAAGTTTAATGAAAAAATAATTCCACAATATTGTGATGTAGAATTTTGGGAATATTTTTCTAAGAATAGTTAATCTTTCGATTTAAAAACTCACTTACCAATAAACAATAAGTTCTTTTTTGTAAAAAACCACTAACCAGAGCGAAAATCATAAATTTGAACTTCTATGTATAGTATTCAGCATTTCCCCCACCACGATCACTTTATTCTGAATTTTCAGATAAGAATTTTTGGTTGAAAATTCAGATGAAACGTAAGTAAACGTAACTAAAAGTCATTAAAAGTCATCTAACTTTTTATGGCAGCTGGCCAATCAGAAGCTCCAAAAATTCAGAAATCTGAAAATTCAGATGTAAAACGTAATGCGTTGAACGCGCCCATTTTCATTACTAGGTTCGTTTGGATTCATTGTATACCAATACAAACAACCAAAACACAAGTGGTGCGTTCTTTTTCTATGCAATAGTTAACTATTGTTAATGTGTCAAATAAAGATGTTGAAGTGCCATTGTTAAAAATGTTACACAGTAAGTCTGTTCGCGTACTAGTCCGAAACCACCCAAAACTACTTGATTTACCAGATTTGGTCCAATCCTGTTCGCGTACTTCCATTTCGTGTCATTTTGGTCTAAAGAGAGTGCTCGCGAGAGAGAAAAGTATTTCCCCTACTTGCCAGTTTTTGCCCGAGAAATTTCTTCGGGCAGAAACTGGTAAGTTCTGTGTTCTGTCAAACGCCAGTTAAAGAACAACAACAAAAAATATAAAATGGCTGTTGTTTACTTTTATTTTAGGTTTTATTTTCGTTTATAGAAGTGAATTTTGTTTTTAATTGAAAAAATTACTCAAAAAAAATTGTTTTTATGAAAAAAATGTACTCAAAACGTGTATTCATGTGTATTGTGCAGTGCTTTTTGTTTAAAACAAAATATGAAATTAAAATGTTGAATTTAAGAAACTTTGTTATAGTGATATTTAAATCAGTGTTTTTTTAATTTAATTTTACTTAAATTACGAAATCAGAAACAGAATGAATATCTTTTGCTTCTGTTATCTTGTGTATTGTACAATTCAATAAAGAATTCAAAATTACAATAGAAATTCCAATGTTTTTCGTATTGTTTTCGTTTGTTTTTTTGGTCTTTTATTTACTTTTTGTTGATGTTTAAAAAGTGGTACACATTTTTGGTTTGAAGCGTTTGTGTACTTTTGGGCAGTTTCACTTCCTTCTGAGAGAATTTCAACCCCTCTCCTAAGAATGTGACAGATTGCCATTTTTAGTCCGAACAAACCTGGTGTTACATTTCATTTAGGAACGATCAATGTTAACAATATTGCTGATCTGTCAAACGCAATGGGTTGAAAAAAAATTAAAATACATTTAGAATGAATAAATCAAAGAAATCATTTGATTGCATCAAATTCATTTGAAAAAATACTTAAAAAAATATTTACAGTTTGTTAGTTATACATTATATTACCTTTATTTTTGCAATAAAAGCGAAGCTTCCAGCGAAATATAAGATTTTTTTTTAATTTAAAATGGACACAAATTCACTTGTTAAATATCTATCGAAATATAAACAAAAGAAAATATCAAAAAAAAAAAGAATATTATTCATAGGAGGACAGAAATCGAAAATAAAAATCTATTAAATTGAAAAAGGAAATCCAAGAATTAAAATAGTTTCAACTCTAAAGAACGAAAAGTAAAGAAAGGATAACCACAAAATGAAAACATTTCCAAATTCAGCTGCTTTTGACAGATAAACATTTCAATTCATGTCATCGAGATGAGTTGGAAATTGTTACAAAGTGTAACATTCTGACCCCTTAACATTGAGTTTAGGAACGATTTGAAGACGTCAGAATGTTACACAATGTTACAATTTGAGAATTTAAGAACGACCAAAATTAACAATAGTTAACTTTTTAGAGAAAAAGAACGGACCACAGACGACACAAAACCACACTAAAATACAAAGACACAATGGGGCATATTCATAGTCACTTTTAAACTCCAGTTTATCTTAGACTGGGGTTTATTCAATGTTATTTAGATATGATAAACCCAGGTCTTAGATAAACTGGAGTTTAAAAGTGACTATGAATATGCCCCAATAACAATATAGTACAAGTGCACATGCACAACACACAAAGGGAAGAATTAGAGAGTTTTTATTTTTAGTGTTTCGCTCTCATGTCAGAAAATATCATAATAATTCACTGAGTGATGTGGATGTGCTGGCCGGTGCGCTAATTATGAAAGTACCTTCTTTGTTTTGATGAAATTCAAATTTATTTTCTCATTCTCATTCTGGATGAAAACAATTTAATGAATTGCAGGTGCATAATAGAAAAGTTAACTGAAAAGCGATTTTCGCAGCTATAATCTTTAGAAAAATCAAAAGCAATAAATGTTGGAAGGCCAATGCCACCTCTTCCAAATTTAATTTCAAAGAATACAACAAAAAATAAAACATTCAATAGATATTTCGAAGAAAAACAATACGAGGTAAAGCTATGGCTGTTTGGTTGCCCGACTTTAAATAAATTATTTTGCTGGCCTTGCTTACTATTTGCAAGTAACCAAGTAAGGGGTGTGTGGTCTCCCGGTTATTCCGATCTGAATCATTTGACCGTAGCATCAAACAAACATACCGTTTCTCAAGCCCAAATTAATTCTTGCGTAGCATTGAGAACATTTGGCACCACCCGCTATACATGTTGCTTGATGCACAAAAAAATTTATCTGTGTCTCGTCATAACGAGCAAGTATCGGAAAACAGGCACATTTTGGAGCGGCTTATACATAGATGCCGTATGCTTTTTGGGCTCCCAAGAGCTAGCGTTCAGGGGAAATGATGAACGCGAGGATTCGGAAAATAAGGGAAATTATGTTGAGCTTTTAAATCTCATAGCCAAATATGACTCGAAATTAGAAAACATTTGAAATCCGCAACGGTATTTGAAGAAGGAATTCAAAATGATTTGATAAATGCAATATCAAATGTTATCTCTGATAACATCGACAATAACAAATAACATAACAAATGTTATGTCTCGTGACCTAAATGGAACCCAAGCTCAAGTAAGAAATGAGTTTCAACACGCTATATTTATTCATTGTAATGCTCATGTTCTGAACTTAGTTTTATCACAATCTGTGAACTTTCTTCTTGAAGTGAAAATTTTCTTTTTCAGCTCATCTGTCCACAAAAAGATCTTAGTTTTTGGACCAAATAATTAAGAGAAGACTACCCACCGTTGCCCCAACTAGATGGAATTATTCATATCGTTTGGTTAATGCTGTTTAAACACATTTTAGTGACTTGGTCACATTATTTGAAGAAATGATTGATGATCCAAATACTTGGGGGGCGGACGCAATCCAAGCGAGAGGATTTCTTCAATTTTTAAAAAGTTTCAATACAGTTTTTATGTTAAATACTTTTAACGATGTATTTTCCCATACTGATATTTTGTTCAACATCTTAAAAACAAAAATATTTGACATAAATTACTGTTGTGAGCAAATTGACACAGTTAAGATGGAAATTAATACATTAAGAACAAAATTTCAAAATATTTTTGAAACAGCCGACAATATAATTCATCCTGTTCCAAAACGTGGCGAAAGTCTAGATACTTTTAAATTGAGATATCGGCATTGATATCGCCTTCTTAATTTTTACGAATTTTGAACATTCGTTGATCGCAAGATAAGTATCAACGTTGGGCAAAAAACATTGGTGGTTCCATCCAGGAACAGTGATATATATTAATAATTTTGTCAAATTGAACCGTAGTTTCGAATCTATTTCTACTTTTTTTTCACTTTTTTTTTTTTTCTGTGACACTCACTGCAATCAAATCAATTATTGGATCGGGCTATAAACTACTATCGTATTTTGAAAACTAAACTCAATCATGAACGAGCCTGATAAATTACTAGTCAATCAACTTGTTTTAAAAACGAAGATTGAAAAAACAATAGTGAATGGCAAGAAAAGCTGATTGGAAACAAGAACTTTGGGATTTTACAAACAAAAACTACTAGATTTATGTCGCTTGGCCGCCTCGGTCGTGCGATTTGACGCCGTTAGACTATTTCCTGTGGGGCTACGTCAAGTCTGTGGTCTATGCCAATAAGCCAGCGACGATTGATGAACTTCGTACGATTATCGGACGTGAATTTGCAGCAGTATCGGCCGATTTATAATTGAAAACCGTCGAAAATTGAGTTCAGCGTCTGGACTTCTACAAGCGTGATCGTGGTGGCCATGCAAAAGAAATTGAGTTCCATATATAATGGCATCGAACGTAGTTTCACAAGAATGAAGAATTTCATTGATATCCAAAACCGTTTTTGTTTTATTTAAAAAAAACTTTTGTAGCGCTCTTATTGAAAAACCCGATATATGAAAGCAGCAATTCGATGAAGTTGAAATTAAATATGCCGAATATATGGGCGAACTCGAAAATGGTTGTAGCAAAACAAACTCAGAGAGCAACCATAATTCAACTTTTTAATTAGAGTCTCAGTTTAAACACACCCAACTTCCGAAAATAATATTACCTAAATTCGACCGTGATTACAATTTGTAGAGGTCATTCTCAGATTTGTTCAAGCCATTAGTTCATGACAACAACCAACTCAATTATTTGAAAGGATGTCTTGTTGGTGATGCGGAGAAAGTATTGTAACGATTTAATAATTACCCAACTACTTTGAACTTGAAACAAAAGGGAAATCCTCTAAATGTTTGCAGCGCCATCTCTCGGGAAAACTAAACATCCATCCTTCAACCGTTCACAGTGCCATCTTGTGATTCAGCTGAGTATCAATTCCAATGTTCCATCTGTCAGCGACTGGAAAGGAAACTTCCAGAAGGAGATATTCTCGAATATTCCAGTGGATACTAGTGAAGACTAGAACTATTTACTTCCCTATATAAGGAGAGGTTTTCGAGCGAGTAGAGACAGTTTAATTTTGAATGTGATAACGTAAAGTAAGAAGTAAAAGTGTATCCGGAAGTGAATTTTAGATTGCATACTAGTGAGATTGAAGAATAATAAAAACGATTTGAACTGAAATAAAGTGTGTTTATTCTGAATAGTAAATACGTGGAAGTTATTATTTAAAGGAAATAAGTTTTATTATCGAACCTAGGTAGAACATTACAGTATTGAAACATATTCCCATCACAAATCAAGATTATGGTCTGGTAACTGTTGAATCAGGAAGGAGCCTAGAAATGTTGGTCGATACAAACGAAAATTGCTTGCTACAACTTAAGGCATTGAAAATAGACACTAGCCAAAGGGATGCTCTGTTAATATATCTGATAGTCAGTGACGTTTATTAGAAGGTACGCAGGTGTTCACCGCACACCCTACCAAAATCGTCACATTCCATATTCCATTTCTTAAATTTTGGTGTTCACCTTCATTAAGCGCACCACGGTAATTCATTCCAATGGATAGAGAATTAATTTTCAAACAAAATAACAAAAAAATTACGCTAGGGTGTTTTCCTCATGTCAACGCACCGACCGACCACCGAGGTAAAGCAAATCCACATCCACACAAAAAAATGCAATGAAGAGACAAAATTTCTAGATATACCTAAATCTATATGTTTTGATGTTCACCTTCATCAAGCGCACCACGGTAATTCATTCCAATGGATAAGAGTATTAATCACAGATTAGCCATATGAAGATGAGAATGTTTCGTACGTTTCACCCTCCAAAACCCATTTGTTTACATTGTTGTATTTGTAATTTCTTCCCGCGTCGATGAATAGATGTGAATTGCAACAACAATTTAACCGGTGTCTGAAGATCCCTACTGTCTATGTGGGAGGTTTCTATACACAAATTGTCATTTTTTATCTGATATCTGACAGCTCAAGCTTGTAGGCAAATTAAAATGGCTGCCGGGGATTCTCATCTTCATGTGGCTAATCTGTGGTATTAATTCTCAAACAAAAATATTATTCTAGAATGTTCTCCTCAAGTCAACGCACCGACAGACCACCGAAACCGGGTTAAAGCAAATCCACACAAAAAAAGGCAAAGAAGAGACAACATTTCTATAAATCTATAGTTCTATATGTTTTGGTGTTCACCTTCATCGAGCGCACCACCGTCCTTCATTGAAATGGATGACAGAGAATAGAAAAGAAAACAAATTGGTTTGGTGTTCAACTTCATCCAGTGTACCATCCTCAATTCGGCATCGAGAGAGAGAGAGAGAACTCTGATATGATTCATTGGGCACGTTCAATCACAAAATCTGAAATTCAGTTCTGAATTTATGTTGTTGAACGCACAAAAAATCTGAAATTTCAGTTGGAAGTTGTTGTGTCAAATTCTAACATTTACATAAAGAGTTCACATTAAAACTAAATAAAATAGAAGTTTAATTATGTTCTTAAATTAAAAATAAAGCTTCAGTAGTTCTGGTGGTGACTTATTTAAATAATGCAGCAACAAATTACAGCAAGACTATGTGAAGTTTAATGAAAAAATAATTCCACAATATTGTGATGTAGAATTTTGGGAATATTTTTCTAAGAATAGTTAATCTTTTGATTTAAAAACTCACTTACCAATAAACAATAAGTTCTTTTTTGTAAAAAAGTATTAATTTGTTCGTGATGAAAATTATTCATCACCAATATACCACTAACCAGAGCGAAAATCATAAATTTGAACTTCTATGTATAGTATTCAGCATTTCCCCCACCACGATCAATTTATTCTGAATTTTCAGATAAGAATTTTTGGTTGAAAATTCAGATGAAACGTAAGTAAACGTAACTAAAAGTCATTAAAAGTCATCTAACTTTTTATGGCAGCTGGCCAATCAGAAGCTCCAAAAATTCAGAAATCTGAAAATTCAGATGTAAAACGTAATGCGTTGAACGCGCCCATTTTCATTACTAGGTTCGTTTGGATTCATTGTATACCAATACCAACAACCAAAACACAAGTGGTGCGTTCTTTTTCTATGCAATAGTTAAATATTGTTAATGTGTCAAATAAAGATGTTGAAGTGCCATTGTTAAAAATGTTACACAGTAAGTCTGTTCGCGTACTAGTCCGAAACCACCCAAAACTACTTGATTTACCAGATTTGGTCCAATCCTGTTCGCGTACTTCCATTTCGTGTCATTTTGGTCTGAAGAGAGTGCTCGCGAGAGAGAAAAGTATTTCCCCTACTTGCCAGTTTTTGCCCGAGAAATTTCTTCGGGCAGAAACTGGTAAGTTCTGTGTTCTGTCAAACGCCAGTTAAAGAACAACAACAAAAAATATAAAATGGCTGTTGTTTACTTTTATTTTAGGTTTTATTTTCGTTTATAGAAGTGAATTTTGTTTTTAATTGAAAAAATTACTCAAAAAAAATTGTTTTTATGAAAAAAATGTACTCAAAACGTGTATTCATGTGTATTGTGCAGTGCTTTTTGTTTAAAACAAAATATGAAATTAAAATGTTGAATTTAAGAAACTTTGTTATAGTGATATTTAAATCAGTGTTTTTTTAATTTAATTTTACTTAAATTACGAAATCAGAAACGGAATGAATATCTTTTGCTTCTGTTATCTTGTGTATTGTACAATTCAATAAAGAATTCAAAATTACAATAGAAATTCCAATGTTTTTCGTATTGTTTTCGTTTGTTTTTTTGGTCTTTTATTTACTTTTTGTTGATGTTTAAAAAGTGGTACACATTTTTGGTTTGAAGCGTTTGTGTACTTTTGGGCAGTTTCACTTCCTTCTGAGAGAATTTCAACCCCTCTCCTAAGAATGTGACAGATTGCCATTTTTAGTCCGAACAAACCTGGTGTTACATTTCATTTAGGAACGATCAATGTTAACAATATTGCTGATCTGTCAAACGCAATGGGTTGAAAAAAAATTAAAATACATTTAGAATGAATAAATCAAAGAAATCATTTGATTGCATCAAATTCATTTGAAAAAATACTTAAAAAAATGTTTACAGTTTGTTAGTTATACATTATATAACCTTTATTTTTGCAATAAAAGCGAAGCTTCCAGCGAAATATAAGATTTTTTTTTAATTTAAAATGGACACAAATTCACTTGTTAAATATCTATCGAAATATAAACGAAAGAAAATATCAAAAAAAAAAGAATATTATTCATAGGAGGACAGAAAACGTTTCCAATCGAAAAATCGAAAATAAAAATGTATTAAATTGAAAAAGGAAATCCAAGAATTAAAATAGTTTCAACTCTAAAGAACGAAAAGTAAAGAAAGGATAACCACAAAATGAAAACATTTCCAAATTCAGCTGCTTTTGACAGATTAACATTTCAATTCATATCATCGAGATGAGTTGGAAATTGTTACAAAGTGTAACATTCTGACCCCTTAACATTGAGTTTAGGAACGATTTGAAGACGTCAGAATGTTACACAATGTTACAATTTGAGAATTTAAGAACGACCAAAATTAACAATAGTTAACTTTTTAGAGAAAAAGAACGGACCACAGACGACACAAAACCACACTAAAATACAAAGACACAATGGGGCATATTCATAGTCACTTTTAAACTCCAGTTTATCTTAGACTGGGGTTTATTCAATGTTATTTAGATATGATAAACCCAGGTCTTAGATAAACTGGAGTTTAAAAGTGACTATGAATATGCCCCAATTACAATATAGTACAAGTGCACATGCACAACACACAAAGGGAAGAATTAGAGAGTTTTTATTTTTAGTGTTTCGCTCTCATGTCAGAAAATATCATAATAATTCACTGAGCGATGTGGATGTGGTGCCCGGTGCGCTATTTATAAAAGTACCTTCTTTGTTTTGATGAAATTCAAATTTATTTTCTCATTCTCATTCTGGATGAAAACAATTTAATGAATTGCAGGTGCATAATAGAAAAGTTAACTGAAAAGCGATTTTCGCCGCTATCATCTTTAGAAAAATCAAAAGCAATAAATGTTGGAAGGCCAATGCCACCTCTTCCAAATTTAATTTCAAAGAATACAACAAAAAATAAAACATTCAATAGATATTTCGAAGAAAAACAATACGAGGTAAAGCTATGGCTGTGTGGTTGCCCCACTTTAAATAAATTATTTTGCTGGCCTTGCTTACTATTTGCAAGTAACCAAGTAAGGGGTGTGTGGTCTCCTGGTTACTCCGATCTGAATCATTTGACCGTAGCATCAAACAAACATACCGTTTCTCAAGCCTAAATTAATTCTTGCGTAGCATTGAGAACATTTGGCACCACCCGCTATACATGTTGCTTGATGCACAAAAAAATTTATCTGTGTCTCGTCATAACGAGCAAGTATCGGAAAACAGGCAAATTTTGGAGTGGCTTATACCGGGTGATTTTTTAGCTGGTTTGGTTTTGGCAACACTGGTTCTGACAGCTGACGTGTGTTTAGTACCTTGTGTCACTGTCAAACAGCTTCAGTTTGGTTTGCAATTTAACCATGGATCATCTTACAAATGAACAACGCTTGTAAATTATTGAATTTTACTATCAAAATTCGTGCTCGGTTCGAAATGTTCATCGCGCGCTGCTTGTGTTCAGCGATGAGGCTCATTTTTGGTTGAATGGGTACGTAAATAAGCAAAATTGCCGCATTTGGAGTGAAGATCAGCCAGAAGCATTGCAACAGCTACCAATGCATCCCGAAAAAGCCACTGTTTGGTGCGGTTTATGGGCCGGCGGCATTATTGGGCCTATTTCTTCAAAGATGATGCGAATCGCAGCGTTACTGTCAATGGTGAACGCTACCGAGCGATGATAACAAACTTTTTTTTGCCCGAAATGGAAGTTCTTGACTTGCATGATATGTGGTTTCAACAAGACGGTGCCACATGCCACACAGCACGCGAAACAATGGC
Source organism: Leucozona laternaria (assembly GCA_932273885.2). NCBI lineage: Eukaryota > Metazoa > Arthropoda > Insecta > Diptera > Syrphidae > Leucozona > Leucozona laternaria. The sequence continues at coordinate 161,523,594 of OW026366.1, read as the reverse complement.
GCAATTGCGAGGCGAGTTTGGTGAACAGTTAATTTCACGTTTCGGGCCGGTCAATTGGCCGCCTAGATCGTGCGATTTGACACCATTAGATTATTTTTTGTGGGGGTATGTCAAGGCTAATGTCTATAGGGACAAGCCCGCTTCGATTGACGCACTGGAAGCCAACATCCATGCATTCATTCGTGAGATACCGGCCGATATGTGTGAAAGAGTATGCCAAAATTGGACTCAGCGGATGGGCTACCTGAGACGCAGCCGCGGTCAACATTTGCATAAAATTATCTTTAAACATTAGATTGCAAGGTTCAAACTATCGATTCAAATAAATATTTCATTCATTTTTTCGAATTTTTTGTGTTTTTTTTTTTAAAAAAGTTCTAAACCTCTTAAAAAATCACCCATTACATAGATGCCGTATGCTTTTTGGGCTCCCAAGAGCTAGCGTTCAGGGGAAATGATGAACGCGAGGATTCGGAAAATAAGGGAAATTATGTTGAGCTTTTAAATCTCATAGCCAAATATGACTCGAAATTAGAAAAACATTTGAAATCCGCAACGGTATTTGAAGAAGGAATTCAAAATGATTTGATAAATGCAATATCAAATGTTATCTCTGATAACATCGACAATAACAAATAACATAACAACTGTTATGTCTCGTGACCTAAATGGAACCCAAGCTCAAGTAAGAAATGAGTTTCAACACGCTATATTTATTCATTGTAATGCTCATGTTCTGAACTTAGTTTTATCACAATCTGTGAACTTTCTTCGGGAAGTGAAAATTTTCTTTTTCCGCTCATCTGTCCACAAAAAGATATTAGTTTTTGGACCAAATAATTAAAAGAAGACTACCCACCGTTGCCCCAACTAGATGGAATTATTCATATCGTTTGGTTAATGCTGTTTAAACACATTTTAGTGACTTGGTCATATTATTTGAAGAAATGATTGATGATCCAGATACTTGGAGGGCGGACGCAATCCAAGCAAGAGGATTTCTTCAATTTTTAAAAAGTTTCAATACAGTTTTTATGTTAAATACTTTTAACGATGTATTTTCCCATACTGATATTTTGTTCAACGTCTTAAAAACGTTTAGATGGAAATTAATACATTAAGAACAAAATTTCAAAATATTTTTGAAACAGCCGAAAATATAATTCATCCTGTTCCAAAACGTGGCGAAAGTCTAGATACTTTTAAATTGAGATATCGGCATTGATATCGCCTTCTTAATTTTTACGAATTTTGAACATTCGTTGATCGCAAGATAAGTATCAACGTTGGGCAAAAAACATTGGTGGTTCCATCCAGGAACAGTGATATATATTAATAATTTTGTCAAATTGAACCGTAGTTTCGAATCTATTTCTACTTTTTTTTCACTTTTTTTTTTTTGTGACACTCACTGCAATCAAATCAATTATTGGATCGGGCTATAAACTACTATCGTATTTTGAAAACTAAACTCAATCATGAACGAGCCTGATAAATTACTAGTCAATCAACTTGTTTTAAAAACGAAGATTGAAAAAACAATAGTGAATGGCAAGAAAAGCTGATTGGAAACAAGAACTTTGGGATTTTACAAACAAAAACTACTAGATTTATGTCGCTTGGCCGTCTCGGTCGTGCGATTTGACGCCGTTAGACTATTTCCTGTGGGGCTACGTCAAGTCTGTGGTCTATGCCAACAAGCCAGCGACGATTGATGAACTTCGTACGATTATCGAACGTGAATTTGCAGCAGTATCGGCCGATTTATAATTGAAAACCGTCGAAAATTGAGTTCAGCGTCTGGACTTCTACAAGCGTGATCGTGGTGGCCATGCAAAAGAAATTGAGTTCCATACATAATGGCATCGAACGTAGTTTCACAAGAATGAAGAATTTCATTGATATCCAAAACCGTTTTTGTTTTATTTAAAAAAACTTTCATAGCGCTCTTATTGAAAAACCCGATATATAAAAGCAGCAATTCGATGAAGTTGAAATTAAATATGCCGAATATATGGGCGAACTCGAAAATGGTTGTAGCAAAACAAACTCAGAGAGCAGCCATAATTCAACTTTTTAATTAGAGTCTCAGTTTAAACACACCCAACTTCCGAAAATAATATTACCTAAATTCGACCGTGATTACAATTTGTAGAGGTCATTCTCAGATTTGTTCAAGCCATTAGTTCATGACAACAACCAACTCAATTATTTGAAAGGATGTCTTGTTGGTGATGCGGAGAAAGTATTGTAACGATTTAATAATTACCCAACTACTTTGAATTTGAAACAAAAGGGAAATCCTCTAACTGTTTGCAGCGCCATCTCTCGGGAAAACTAAACATCAAACCTTCAACCGTTCACAGTGCCATCTTGTGATTCAGCTGAGTATCAATTCCAATGTTCCATCTGTCAGCGACTGGAAAGGAAACTTCCAGAAGGAGATATTCTCGAATATTCCAGTGGATACTAGTGAAGACTAGAACTATTTACTTCCCTATATAAGGAGAGGTTTTCGAGCGAGTAGAGACAGTTTAATTTTGAATGTGATAACGTAAAGTAAGAAGTAAAAGTGTATCCGGAAGTGAATTTTAGATTGCATACTAGTGAGATTGAAGAATAATAAAAACGATTTGAACTGAAATAAAGTGTGTTTATTCTGAATAGTAAATACGTGGAAGTTATTATTTAAAGGAAATAAGTTTTATTATCGAACCTAGGTAGAACATTACAGTATTGAAACATATTCCCATCACAAATCAAGATTATGGTCTGGTACCTGTTGAATCAGGAAGGAGCCTAGAAATGTTGGTCGATACAAACGAAAATTGCTTGCTACAACTTAAGGCATTGAAAATAGACACTAGCCAAAGGGATGCTCTGTTAATATATCTGATAGTCAGTGACGTTTATTAGAAGGTACGCAGGTGTTCACCGCACACCCTACCAAAATCGTCACATTCCATATTCCATTTCTTAAATTTTGGTGTTCACCTTCATTAAGCGCACCACGGTAATTCATTCCAATGGATAGAGAATTAATTTTCAAACAAAATAACAAAAAAATTACGCTAGGGTGTTTTCCTCATGTCAACGCACCGACCGACCACCGAGGTAAAGCAAATCCACATCCACACAAAAAAATGCAATGAAGAGACAAAATTTCTAGATATACCTAAATCTATATGTTTTGATGTTCACCTTCATCAAGCGCACCACGGTAATTCATTCCAATGGATAAGAGTATTAATCACAGATTAGCCATATGAAGATGAGAATGTTTCGTACGTTTCACCCTCCAAAACCCATTTGTTTACATTGTTGTATTTGTAATTTCTTCCCGCGTCGATGAATAGATGTGAATTGCAACAACAATTTAACCGGTGTCTGAAGATCCCTACTGTCTATGTGGGAGGTTTCTATACACAAATTCTCATTTTTTATCTGATATCTGACAGCTCAAGCTTGTAGGCAAATTAAAATGGCTGCCGGGGATTCTCATCTTCATGTGGCTAATCTGTGGTATTAATTCTCAAACAAAAATATTATTCTAGAATGTTCTCCTCAAGTCAACGCACCGACAGACCACCGAAACCGGGTTAAAGCACAAAAAAAGGCAAAGAAGAGACAACATTTCTATAAATCTATAGTTCTATATGTTTTGGTGTTCACCTTCATCGAGCGCACCACCGTCCTTCATTGAAATGGATGACAGAGAATAGAAAAGAAAACAAATTGGTTTGGTGTTCAACTTCATCCAGTGTACCATCCTCAATTCGGCATCGAGAGAGGGAGAGAGAACTCTGATATGATTCATTGGGCACGTTCAATCACAAAATCTGAAATTCAGTTCTGAATTTATGTTGTTGAACGCACAAAAAATCTGAAATTTCAGTTGAAAGTTGTTGTGTCAAATTCTAACATTTACATAAAGAGTTCACATTAAAACTAAATAAAATAGAACTTTAATTATGCTCTTAAATTAAAAATAAAGCTTCAGTAGTTCTGGTGGTGACTTATTTAAATAATTCAGCAACAAATAACAGCAAGACTATGTGAAGTTTAATGAAAAAATAATTCCACAATATTGTGATGTAGAATTTTGGGAATATTTTTCTAAGAATAGTTAATCTTTCGATTTAAAAACTCACTTACCAATAAACAATAAGTTCTTTTTTGTAAAAAAGTATTAATTTGTTGGTGATGAAAATTATTCATCACCAATATACCACTAACCAGAGCGAAAATCATAAATTTGAACTTCTATGTATAGTATTCAACATTTCCCCCACCACGATCACTTTATTCTGAATTTTCAGATAAGAATTTTTGGTTGAAAATTCAGATGAAACGTAAGTAAACGTAACTAAAAGTATTAAAAGTCATCTTACTTTTTATGGCAGCTGGCCAATCAGAAGCTCCAAAAATTCAGAAATCTGAAAATTCAGATGTAAAACGTAATGCGTTGAACGCGCCCATTTTCATTACTAGGTTCGTTTGGATTCATTGTATACCAATACTAATGTCGTTTTCGTTTGGATGTACGGAGTACTCCTTTTACACTCCTTTTTCACTCCTTCTACTCCAAAAGCCTTCGATTGGCTGTTCCGAGTAATGTTTTCGGAGTGTTCTTCTGTCCCCAATTTCATTTTGGAGTAGATGAGGAACACACACATACATATAACATTTTTCGTTGGATTACTTGCCAAAAGTGATAAATACTTGAAGAAGCCATTTTGTTAAATGGCAGCTTTGGTAGTGTGTGTGTAAATTTAGGAAAGTCAGTGTTTTCATATTCGATTGGAATTGAAAAGGAGTACAATTTACCGAAAATCCAATCGAAAACGACATAACAACCAAAACACAAGTGGTGCGTTCTTTTTCTATGCAATAGTTAACTATTGTTAATGTGTCAAATAAAGATGTTGAAGTGCCATTGTTAAAAATGTTACACAGTAAGTCTGTTCGCGTACTAGTCCGAAACCACCCAAAACTACTTGATTTACCAGATTTGGTCCAATCCTGTTCGCGTACTTCCATTTCGTGTCATTTTGGTCTAAAGAGAGTGCTCGCGAGAGAGAAAAGTATTTCCCCTACTTGCCAGTTTTTGCCCGAGAAATTTCTTCGGGCAGAAACTGGTAAGTTCTGTGTTCTGTCAAACGCCAGTTAAAGAACAATAACAAAAAATATAAAATGGCTGTTGTTTACTTTTATTTTAGGTTTTATTTTCGTTTATAGAAGTGAATTTTGTTTTTAATTGAAAAAATTACTCAAAAAAAATTGTTTTTATGAAAAAAATGTACTCAAAACGTGTATTCATGTGTATTGTGCAGTGCTTTTTGTTTAAAACAAAATATGAAATTAAAATGTTGAATTTAAGAAACTTTGTTATAGTGATATTTAAATCAGTGTTTTTTTAATTTAATTTTACTTAAATTACGAAATCAGAAACGGAATGAATATCTTTTGCTTCTGTTATCTTGTGTATTGTACAATTCAATAAAGAATTCAAAATTACAATAGAAATTCCAATGTTTTTCGTATTGTTTTCGTTTGTTTTTTTGGTCTTTTATTTACTTTTTGTTGATGTTTAAAAAGTGGTACACATTTTTGGTTTGAAGCGTTTGTGTACTTTTGGGCAGTTTCACTTCCTTCTGAGAGAATTTCAACCCCTCTCCTAAGAATGTGACAGATTGCCATTTTTAGTCCGAACAAACCTGGTGTTACATTTCATTTATGTCGTTTTCGATTGGATTTTCGGTAAATTGTACTCCTTTTCAATTCCAATCGAATATGAAAACACTGACTTTCCTAAATTTACACACACACTACCAAAGCTGCCATTTAACAAAATGGCTTCTTCAAGTATTTATCACTTTTGACAAGTAATCCAACGAAAAACTTTATATGTATGTGTGTGTTCCTCATCTACTCCAAAATGAAATTGGGGACAGAAGAACACTCCGAAAACATTACTCGGAACAGCCAATCGAAGACTTTTGGAGTAGTAGGAGTGAAAAAGGAGTGTAAAAGGAGTACTCCGTACATCCAAACGAAAACGACATTAGGAACGATCAATGTTAACAATATTGCTGATCTGTCAAACGCAATGGGTTGAAAAAAATTAAAATACATTTAGAATGAATAAATCAAAGAAATCATTTGATTGCATCAAATTCATTTGACAAAATACTTAAAAAAATGTTTACAGTTTGTTAGTTATACATTATATTACCTTTATTTTTGCAATAAAAGCGAAGCTTCCAGCGAAATATAAGATTTTTTTTTTAATTTAAAATGGACACAAATTCACTTGTTAAATATCTACCGAAATATAAACGAAAGAAAATATCAAAAAAAAAGAATATTATTCATAGGAGGACAGAAAACGTTTCCAAAAATCAATATCGAAAATAAAAATCTATTAAATTGAAAAAGGAAATCCAAGAATTAAAATAGTTTCAACTCTAAAGAACGAAAAGTAAAGAAAGGATAACCACAAAATGAAAACATTTCCAAATTCAGCTGCTTTTGACAGATTAACATTTCAATTCATATCATCGAGATGAGTTGGAAATTGTTACAAAGTGTAACATTCTGACCCCTTAACATTGAGTTTAGGAACGATTTGAAGACGTCAGAATGTTACACAATGTTACAATTTGAGAATTTAAGAACGACCAAAATTAACAATAGTTAACTTTTTAGAGAAAAAGAACGGACCACAGACGACACAAAACCACACTAAAATACAAAGACACAATGGGGCATATTCATAGTCACTTTTAAACTCCAGTTTATCTTAGACTGGGGTTTATTCAATGTTATTTAGATATGATAAACCCAGGTCTTAGATAAACTGGAGTTTAAAAGTGACTATGAATATGCCCCAATAACAATATAGTACAAGTGCACATGCACAACACACAAAGGGAAGAATTAGAGAGTTTTTATTTTTAGTGTTTCGCTCTCATGTCAGAAAATATCATAATAATTCACTGAGTGATGTGGATGTGGTGCCCGGTGCGCTATTTATAAAAGTACCTTCTTTGTTTTGATGAAATTCAAATTTATTTTCTCATTCTCATTCTGGATGAAAACAATTTAATGAATTGCAGGTGCATAATAGAAAAGTTAACTGAAAAGCGATTTTCGCAGCTATCATCTTTAGAAAAATCAAAAGCAATAAATGTTGGAAGGCCAATGCCACCTCTTCCAAATTTAATTTCAAAGAATACAACAAAAAATAAAACATTCAATAGATATTTCGAAGAAAAACAATACGAGGTAAAGCTATGGCTGTGTGGTTGCCCCACTTTAAATAAATTATTTTGCTGGCCTTGCTTACTATTTGCAAGTAACCAAGTAAGGGGTGTGTGGTCTCCCGGTTACTCCGATCTGAATCATTTGACCGTAGCATCAAACAAACATACCGTTTCTCAAGCCCATATTAATTCTTGCGTAGCATTGAGAACATTTGGCACCACCCGCTATACATGTTGCTTGATGCACAAAAAAATTTATCTGTGTCTCGTCATAACGAGCAAGTATCGGAAAACAGGCAAATTTTGGAGCGACTTATAGATGCCGTATGCTTTTTGGGCTCCCAAGAGCTAGCGTTCAGGGGAAATGATGAACGCGAGGATTCGGAAAATAAGGGAAATTATGTTGAGCTTTTAAATCTCATAGCCAAATATGACTCGAAATTAGAAAAACATTTGAAATCCGCAACGGTATTTGAGGAAGGAATTCTAAATGATTTGATAAATGCAATATCAAATGTTTTCTCTGATAACATCGACAATAACAAATAACATAACATAAATGTTATGTATCGTGACCTAAATGGAACCCAAGCTCAAGTAAGAAATGAGTTTCAACACGCTATATTTATTCATTGTAATGCTCATGTTCTGAACTTAGTTTTATCAAAATCTGTGAACTTTCTTCGGGAAGTGAAAATTTTCTTTTTCAGCTCATCTGGTCTATCTGCTTTTTTCTCCCAGTCCACAAAAAGATCTTAGTTCAACGTCTTAAAAACAAAAATATTTGACATAAATTACTGTTGTGAGCAATTTGACACAGTTAAGATGGAAATTAATACATTAAGAACAAAATTTCAAGATATTTTTGAAACAGCCGAAAATATAATTCATCCTGTTCCAAAACTTGGCGAAAGTCTAGATACTTTTAAATTGAGATATCGGAATTAATATCGCCTTCTTAATTTTAACGAATTTTGAACATTCGTTGATCGCAAGATAAGTATCAACGTTGGACAAAAAACATTGGTGGTTCCATCCAGAAACAGTGATATATATTAATAATTTTGTCAAATTGAACCGTTGTTTCGAATCCATTTCTATTTTTTTTTTTGTCACTTTGTTTTTTTTTTTGTGACACACTGCAAAAAAAAATCAATTATTCGACCGGGCTATAAACTACTATCGTATTTTCAAAACTCAACTCAATCATGAACGAGCCTGATAAATTACTAGTCAATCAACTTGTTTTAAAAACGAAGATTGAAAAAAACAATAGTGAATGGCAAGAAAAGCTGATTGGAAAAAAGAACTTTGGGATTTTACAAACAAAAACTAATAGATTTACGTGAATTGTGGCATAAATTCGTCAAACAAGATCGACAAATAAACGAAACTCTTATTACCACGAAATCGGAGTGCGATAATGCATTTATATAAAAGCAGCAATTCGATGAAGTTGAAATTAAATATGCCGAATATATGGGTGAACTCGAAGATGGTTGTAGCAAAACATACTCAGATAGCAGCCATAATTCAACTTTTCAATTAGAGTCTCAGTTTAAACACACCCAACTTCCGAAAATAATAGCCGTGTTTTTTTTGCAAGTCCATATGGATTTGTCGAAAAAAACGACATCGGGACTAATAGTTTTACACGTAAATACAACAACAACTTAAATCCATATAGACTTAGCTAAGTTTAGATAATTATCGGGACTAACGTACTGTAAGTAAGAAGTTCCTAAGTCCCGATGTCGTTTTTTTCGACAAATCCATATGGACTTGCAAAAAAACACGTCTAATATTACCTAAATTCGACCGTGATTACAATTTGTGGAGGTCATTCTCAGATTTGTTCAAGTCATTAGTTCATTACACCAACCAACTCAATTATTTGAAAGGATGTCTTGTTGGTGATGCGGAGAAAGTACTGAAACAAATTCCCATCACAAATCAAGATTATGGTCCAGCGTGGAGTAAATTAATGGAACGATACGAAAATACTAGAACTTTAGTGAACCTTCACTTAAGCCTCTACTTAATCAAACTAAAATAACTGTTGAATCAGGAAGGAGCCTAGAAATGTTGGTCGATACAACCGAAGATTGCTTGCTACAACTTAAGGCATTGAAAATAGACACTAGCTGTTAATATATCTGATAGTCAGTGACGTTTATTAGAAGGTACGCAGGTGTTCACCGCACACTAGGGTGTCCCGTCGTTGTATGGAGAACAATTTTTTGTCGAATTTTTCGTCGAAAGGGGTATCAAAAGTTGCGTATTAGCGCGTAGATGCAGAATATGTACGTACTTTTTTATTTGGACATAACTTTTGGGCCTCTACCGACGTTTGAAAATTTACAAAAAAACTATAAGATGCACATTTTATTTTGTTTCTTTTTGTATTATTCCAATACATTTTTTTCATTTATAAGTTAAATTTAAGTTAAGGTAAAGGTTTTAAACAAATCAAATATTTTCGGAAGTTAGAAATAAGTCTCCAAAACCAAAAATATACTCAAAATTTCAAAATTTATGGTTAAAGAAGAGAATTTATTACTGAATTCGTTTTTATCTTTATGAATGAAGTCAACTCACTTTTTTAACAAATGAATCATAATGCGACCATAGGATGGCACTCAAATATATATTTGATGAAGGGAGGGAGTAAATAGTTTAAACCTCATTATAAAGTATACCTAATTCATGACTTAAACGTTCAGAATTTATTCTTTGATAATAAAGTGAAGCAATACAAACACGGCCCTAAAATACAATATGTAGCTTCTATAATAATTGCATATTTTTTACTCGTATGTGCTTTGATTATGAATTAGGAAAATTCATTAATAACATATTGAATGCATATTATTTTTACACTGTGCGATCTGTAATTTCGAGCTTTGATTTTTTATCAGCATTACATTTATCAAGGAAGGTTTGTTTCTTACCGAAAACCACACAGACACGAAACATTTCATTATGTACTCAACAAAAATTTTATTATTGTTTGGAAAAATACTAGAACTTACATAAAGCCCTAGGACTTTTTTTGCAGTTGTGAACTATCTTATATATGCCATTTTTCACGTTTTCGATTGGCTAATATGGAAGGAAAGTAACCTGTTTTGATTATTTTCAATCATTACTAAGAAAATTGATTCTGGTTTCGCAAGAATTAAATATTTTCTGCTAGAACTGTCCTATGGTTTTTCATGCTGGAGGTCTGGGATCAAATCCTAGCTTTGGCACTTTAGAAAATGTTTTTCTCAGAGGTACTGTGCCTTGCGGGGACAGACAAATCCTTCAAAAGTATCTCTTGTGATGATTAAACGCACTTCATCTTAGACGTTAAATCGTTGGTTCCATCTATTTCTGCTGGCTGGTTGAGAGTTATAAGTCATATAAGTTGTCGTGTGCCAAATTCATATATTCATAAATTACAAGAGACGAATCTCGTATTAATGTTATTTACTATTCCATTCTCCTACAGGACTGCAGTAGCAACTGTTGCAGGAGATCGAAATTGAACTGAAAATGCATACCTATCACAAACTCTTGATACATACTGTATAGAACAAGTAGAATTTTGCTAACTTGATGACGGTGACTGACGTTGAAGTGTTTTAAGATGACTGATAAAAATATATCTCGTTCTACTGTCTCGACTAGTTGTATAGTATTGACTAACTTTATGGTTTCGATTTCCTCTACTGTATCGAATGTATCGTCTTTAACCATTGGTAAAGCAGTAGAGGCAGAAGGCAGCCATTTGATTATACAGATTGCACTACTTTTTTTTCATCTAGTGGTTTTTTTATTTTAATGGCGTCAGTTTTTTTTAACAATACCGATCACAGTTTTACTGAAATATCTTTGATCCGCTTGCGGCAAACATATTCTTTCAAATGATATAAAAATAAGTTCTCAAATGCAAATAAAAACATTCAAATTACTAAAAGAAGTTAAGTTGACAAGTTTAAAGAATTGTTGTTATGCGAAATGAGGGAAACAAAAAAAAACAATGAATATTTGCTTAGTTTTCAAAACTTCAACGAGCGGTAGAGCCCCAAAAGTACCCTCCAATTTTTATTTTATTATTTCTCTTGTAATATGCTGTTCAATACGCAACTTTTGAGGGGTCTTTCATTAAGATACTCCGAAAAAATTTTTGACGGGACACCCTACCGCACACCCTACCAAAATCGTCACATTCCATATTCCATTTCTTAAATTTTGGTGTTCACCTTCATTAAGCGCACCACGGTAATTCATTCCAATGGATAGAGAATTAATTTTCAAACAAAATAACAAAAATATTACGCTAGGGTGTTTTCCCCATGTCAACGCACCGACCGACCACCGAGGTAAAGCAAATCCACATCCACACAAAAAAATGCAATGAAGAGACAAAATTTCTAGATATACCTAAATCTATATGTTCTGATGTTCACCTTCATCAAGCGCACCACGGTCACAGATTAGCCATAAGAAGATGAGAATGTTTCGTACGTTTCACCCTCCAAAACCCATTTGTTTACATTGTTGTATTTGTAATATCTTCCCGCGTCGATGAATAGATGTGAATTGCAACAACAATTTAACCGGTGTCTGGAGATCCCTACTGTCTATGTGGGAGGTTTCTATACACAAATTCTCATTTTTTATCTGATATCTGACAGCTCAAGCTTGTAGGCAAATTAAAATGGCTGCCGGGGATTCTCATCTTCATGTGGCTAATCTGTGGTATTAATTCTCAAACAAAAATATTATTCTAGAATGTTCTCCTCAAGTCAACGCACCGACAGACCACCGAAACCGGGTTAAAGCAAATCCACACAAAAAAAGGCAAAGAAGAGACAACATTTCTATAAATCTATAGTTCTATATGTTTTGGTGTTCACCTTCATCGAGCGCACCACCGTCCTTCATTGAAATGGATGACAGAGAATAGAAAAGAAAACAAATTGGTTTGGTATTCAACTTCATCCAGTGTACCATCCTCAATTCGGCATCGAGAGAGAGAGAGAGAACTCTGAAAATTCAGATCTGAATTTATGTTGTTAACGCACAAAAAATCTGAAATTTCAGTTGAAAGTTGTTGTGTGAAATTCTAACATTTACATAAAGAGTTCACATTAAAACTAAATAAAATAGAACTTTAATTATGTTCTTAAATTAAAAATAAAGCTTCAGTAGTTCTGGTGGTGACTTATTTAAATAATTCAGCAACAAATTACAGCAAGACTATGTGAAGTTTAATGAAAAAATAATTCCACAATATTGTGATGTAGAATTTTGGGAATATTTTTCTAAGAATAGTTAATATTTTGATTTAAAACTCACTTACCAATAAACAATAAGTTCTTTTAAAAAAAGTATTAATTTCTTCGTGATGAAAATTATTCATCACCAATATACCACTAACCAGAGCGAAAATCATAAATTTGAACTTCTATGTATAGTAGTTCAGCATTTCCCCCACCACGATCACTTTATTCTGAATTTTCAGATAAGAATTTTTGGTTGAAAATTCAGATGAAACGTAAGTAAACGTAACTAAAAGTCATTAAAAGTCATCTAACTTTTTATGGCAGCTGGCCAATCAGAAGCTCCAAAAATTCAGAAATCTGAAAATTCAGATGTAAAACGTAATGCGTTGAACGCGCCCATTTTCATTATTAGGTTCGTTTGGATTCATTGTATACCAATACTAACAACCAAAACACAAGTGGTGCGTTCTTTTTCTATGCAATAGTTAACTATTGTTAATGTGTCAAATAAAGATGTTGAAGTGCCATTGTTTAAAATGTTACACAGTAAGTCTGTTCGCGTACTAGTCCGAAACCACCCAAAACTACTTGATTTTACCAGATTTGGTCCAATCCTGTTCGCTTACTTCCATTTCGTGTCATTTTGGACTGAAGAGAGTGCTCGCGAGAGAGAAAAGTATTTCCCCTACTTGCCAGTTTTTGCCCGAAACGGTAAGAAACTGGTAAGTTCTGTGTTCTGTCAAACGCCAGTTAAAGAACAACAACAAAAAATATAAAATGGCTGTTGTTTACTTTTATTTTAGGTTTTATTTTCGTTTATAGAAGTGAATTTTGTTTTTAATTGAAAAAATTACTCAAAAAAAAATTGTTTTAAAGAAAAAAATGTACTCAAAACGTGTATTCATGTGTATTGTGCAGTGACTTTTGTTTAAAAAAAATATGAAATTAAAATGTTGAATTTAAGAAACTTTGTTATAGTGAAATTTAAATCAGTGTTTTTTTAATTTAATTTTACTTATATTACGAAATCAGAAACGGAATGAATATCTTTTGCTTCTGTTATCTTGTGTATTGTACAATTCAATAAAGAATTCAAAATTACAACAGAAATTACAATGTTTTTCGTATTGTTTTCGTTTGTTTTTTTGGTCTTTTATTTACTTTTTGTTGATGTTTAAAAAGTGGTAGCTACACATTTTTGGTTTGAAGCGTTTGTGTACTTTTGGGCAGTTTCACTTCCTTCTGAGAGAAATTCAACCCCTCTCCTAAGAATGTGACAGATTGCCATTTTTAGTCCGGAAAGTACCCGAACAAACCTGGTGTTAAATTTCATTTAGGAACGAACAATGTTAACAATATTGTTGATCTGTCAAACGCAATGGGTTGAAAAAAATTAAAATACATTTAGAATGAATAAATCAAAGAAATCATTTGATTGCATCAAATTCATTTGAAAAAATACTTAAAAAAATGTTTACAGTTTGTTAGTTATATATTATATAACCTTTATTTTTGCAATAAAAGCGAAGCTTCTAGCGAAATATAAGATTTTTTTTTTAATTTAAAATGGACACAAATTCACTTGTTAAATATCTACAGAAATATAAACGAAAGAAAATATCAAAAAAAAGAATATTATTCATAGGAGGACAGAAAACGTTTCCAAAATTCAAAATCGAAAATAAAAATCTATTAAATTGAAAAAGGAAATCCAAGAATTAAAATAGTTTCAACTCTAAAGAACGAAAAGTAAAGAAAGGATAACCACAAAATGAAAACATTTCCAAATTCAGCTGCTTTTGACAGATTAACATTTCAATTCATATCATCGAGATGAGTTGGAAATTGTTACAAAGTGTAACATTCTGACCCCTTAACATTGAGTTTAGGAACGATTTGAAGACGTCAGAATGTTACACAATGTTACAATTTGAGAATTTAAGAACGACCAAAATTAACAATAGTTAACTTTTTAGAGAAAAAGAACGGACCACAGACGACACAAAACCACACTAAAATACAAAGACACAATGGGGCATATTCATAGTCACTTTTAAACTCCAGTTTATCTTAGACTGGGGTTTATTCAATGTTATTTAGATATGATAAACCCAGGTCTTAGATAAACTGGAGTTTAAAAGTGACTATGAATATGCCCCAATTACTATATAGTACAAGTGCACATGCACAACACACAAAGGGAAGAATTAGAGAGTTTTTATTTTTAGTGTTTCGCTCTCATGTCAGAAAATATCATAATAATTCACTGAGTGATGTGGATGTGGTGCCCGGTGCGCTATTTATAAAAGTACCTTCTTTGTTTTGATGAAATTCAAATTTATTTTCTCATTCTCATTCTGGATGAAAACAATTTAATGAATTGCAGGTGCATAATAGAAAAGTTAATTGAAAAGCGATTTTCGCAGCTATCATCTTTAGAAAAATCAAAAGCAATAAATGTTGGAAGGCCAATGCCACCTCTTCCAAATTTAATTTCAAAGAATACAACAAAAAATAAAACATTCAATAGATATTTCGAAGAAAAACAATACGAGGTAAAGCTATGGCTGTGTGGTTGCCCCACTTTAAATAAATTATTTTGCTGGCTTTGCTTACTATTTGCAAGTAACCAAGTAAGGGGTGTGTGGTCTCCCGGTTACTCCGATCTGAATCATTTGACCGTAGCATCAAACAAACATACCGTTTCTCAAGCCCATATTAATTCTTGCGTAGCATTGAGAACATTTGGCACCACCCGCTATACATGTTGCTTGATGCACAAAAAAATTTATCTGTGTCTCGTCATAACGAGCAAGTATCGGAAAACAGGCAAATTTTGGAGCGGCTTATAGATGCCGTATGCTTTTTGGGCTCCCAAGAGCTAGCGTTCAGGGGAAATGATGAACGCGAGGATTCGGAAAATAAGGGAAATTATGTTGAGCTTTTAAATCTCATAGCCAAATATGACTCGAAATTAGAAAAACATTTGAAATCCGCAACGGTATTTGAGGAAGGAATTCAAAATGATTTGATAACATCGACAATAACAAATAACATAACAAATGTTATGTCTCGTGACCTAAATGGAACCCAAGCTCAAGTAAGAAATGAGTTTCAACACGCTATATTTATTCATTGTAATGCTCATGTTCTGAACTTAGTTTTATCACAATCTGTGAACTTTCTTCGGGAAGTGAAAATTTTCTTTTTCAGCTCATCTGGTCTATCTGCTTTTTTCTCCCAGTCCACAAAAAGATCTTAGTTTTTGGACCAAATAATTAAAAGAAGACTACCCACCGTTGCCCAACTAGATGGAATTATTCATATCGTTTGGTTAATGCTGTTTAAACACATTTTAGTGACTTGGTCATATTATTTGAAGAAATGATTGATGATCCAGATACTTGGGGGGCGGACGCAATCCAAGCGAGAGGATTTCTTCAATTTTTAAAAAGTTTCAATACAGTTTTTATGTTAAATACTTTTAACGATGTATTTTCCCATACTGATATTTTGTTCAACGTCTTAAAAACAAAAATATTTGATATAAATTACTGTTGTGAGCAAATTGACACAGTTTAGATGGAAATTAATACATTAAGAACAAAATTTCAAAATTTTTGAAACAGCCTAAAATATAATTCATCCTGTTCCAAAACGTGGCGAAAGTCTAGATACTTTTAAATTGGGATTATGGAATTAATATCGCCTTCTTAATTTTAACGAATTTTGAACATTCGTTGATCGCAAGATAAGTATCATTGTTGGACAAAAAACATTGGTGGTTCCATCCAGGAACAGTGATATATATTAATTATTTTGTCAAATTGAACCGTAGTTTCGAATCTATTTCTATTTTTTTTTTTGTCACTTTGTTTTTTTTTGTGACACACTGCAAAAAAAAAATCAATTATTCGACCGGGCTATAAACTACTATCGTATTTTGAAAACTCAACTCAATCATGAACGAGCCTGATAAATTACTAGTCAATCAACTTGTTCTAAAAACGAAGTTTGAAAAAAACAATAGTGAATGGCAAGAAAAGCAGATTGGAAAAAAGAACTTTGGGATTTTACAAACAAAAACTAATAGATTTACGTGAATTGTGGCATGAATTCGTCAAACAAGATCGACAAATAAACGAAATTCTTATTACCACGAAATCGGAGTGCGATAATGCATATATATAAAAGCAGCAATTCGATGAAGTTGAAATTAAATATGCCGAATATATAGGTGAACTCGAAGATGGTTGTAGCAAAACATACTCAGATAGCAGCCATAATTCAACTTTTCAATTAGAGTCTCAGTTTAAACACACCCAACTTCCGAAAATAATAGCCGTGTTGTTTTTGCAAGTCCATATGGATTTGTCGAAAAAAACGACATCGGGACTAATAGTTTTACACGTAAATACAACAACAACTTAAGTCCATATAG
Source organism: Leucozona laternaria (assembly GCA_932273885.2). Classification (NCBI taxonomy): domain Eukaryota; kingdom Metazoa; phylum Arthropoda; class Insecta; order Diptera; family Syrphidae; genus Leucozona; species Leucozona laternaria. Next base: position 161,506,615 of record OW026366.1, on the reverse strand, counting down.
ACTTATCTAAGTCCAGATAATTATCGGGAATAACGTACTGTAAGTAAGAAGTTCCTAAGTCCCGATGTCGTTTTTTTCGACAAATCCATATGGACTTGCAAAAAAACACGCCTAATATTACCTAAATTCGACCGTGATTACAATTTGTGGAGGTTATTCTCAGATTTGTTCAAGTCATTAGTTCATTACACCAACCAACTCAATTATTTGAAATGATGTCTTGTTGGTGATGCGGAGAAAGTATTGAAACAAATTCCCATCACAAATCAAGATTATGGTCCAGCGTGGAGTAAATTAATGGAACGATACGAAAATACTAGAACTTTAGTGAACCTTCACTTAAGGCTCTAGTTAATCAAACTAAAATAACTGTTGAATCAGGAAGGAGCCTAGAAATGTTGGTCGATACAACCGAAGATTGCTTGCTACAACTTAAGGCATTGAAAATAGACACTAGCCAATGGGATGCTCTGTTAATATATCTGATAGTCAGTGACGTTTATTAGAAAGTACGTAGGTGTTCACCGCATACCCTACCAAAATCGTCACATTTCATATTCCATTTCTTAAATTTTGGTGTTCACCTTCATTAAACGCACCACGGTAATTCATTCCAATGGATAGAGAATTAATTTTCAAACAAAATAACAAAAATATTACGCTAGGGTGTTTTCCTCATGTCAACGCACCGAGCGACCACCGAGGTAAAGCAAATCCACATCCACACAAAAAAATGCAATGAAGAGACAACATTTCTAGATATACCTAAATCTATATGTTCTGATGTTCACCTTCATCAAGCGCACCACGGTAATTCATTCCAATGGATAAGAGTATTAATCACAGATTAGCCATATGAAGATGAGAATGTTTCGTACGTTTCACCCTCCAAAACCCATTTGTTTACATTGTTGTATTTGTAATTTCTTCCCGCGTCGATGAATAGATGTGAATTGCAACAACAATTTAACCGGTGTCTGAAGATCCCTACTGTCTATGTGGGAGGTTTCTATACACAAATTCTCATTTTTTATCTGATATCTGACAGCTCAAGCTTGTAGGCAAATAAAAATGGCTGCCGGGGATTCTCATCTTCATGTGGCTAATCTGTGGTATTAATTCTCAAACAAAAATATTATTCTAGAATGTTCTCCTCAAGTCAACGCACCGACAGACCACCGAAACCGTGTTAAAGCAAATCCACACAAAAAAAGGCAAAGAAGAGACAACATTTCTATAAATCTATAGTTCTATATGTTTTGGTGTTCACCGTAAGAAACTGGTAAGTTCTGTGTTCTGTCAAACGCCAGTTAAAGAACAACAACAAAAAATATAAAATGGCTGTTGTTTACTTTTATTTTAGGTTTTATTTTCGTTTATAGAAGTGAATTTTGTTTTAAATTGAAAAAAATACTCAAACAAAATTGTTTTAAAGAAAAAAATGTACTCAAAACGTGTATTCATGTGTATTGTGCAGTGATTTTTGTTTAAAAAAAAATATGAAATTAAAATGTTGAATTTAAGAAACTTTGTTATTGTGCAATTTAAATCAGTGTTTTTTTAATTTAATTTTACTTAAATTACGAAATCAGAAACGGAATGAAAATCTTTTGCTTCTGTTATCTTGTGTATTGTACAATTCAATAAAGAATTCAAAATTACAATAGAAATTCCAATGTTTTTCGTATTGTTTTCGTTTGTTTTTTTGGTCTCTTATTTACTTTTTGTTGATGTTTAAAAAGTGGTAGCTACACATTTTTGGTTTGAAGCGTTTGTGTACTTTTGGGCAGTTTCACTTCCTTCTGAGAAAATTTCAACCCCTCTCCTAAGAATGTGACAGATTGCCATTTTTAGTCCGGAAAGTACCCGAACAAACCTGGTGTTACATTTCATTTAGGAACGAACAATGTTAACAATATTGTTGATCTGTCAAACGCAATGGGTTGAAAAAAATTAAAATACATTTAGAATGAATAAATCAAAGAAATCATTTGATTGCATCAAATTCATTTGAAAAAATACTTAAAAAAATGTTTACAGTTTGTTATTTATAAAGGGTTTTCCAATAAGAGGTGTTATTTTGATATTCAAAGAAAAATGGCATTTTTTAAGATAAATGATCGGATGTTTATTTCATTATAAAGAGGAAGGTATGCCGTTAATAATGGAACACAACATCAGCCAAATGGCCGCCACGACCACGCTTACAGGACCATATCCTTTTCATGAAATTTTCCATAACCAAATCGTAAAGTGGCTGCCTTATGTCCTCGATAGCCTCACGAATTCCATCCTTGAGGTCTTGAATCGACGCTGGGCTGTTGGCGTAGACCTTATCTTTCACGTGGCCCTAAAGGAAGAAGTCGCAAGGTGTTAAATCACAAGATCTCGGTGGCCAATTGTGATCACCTCTTCGAGAGATAACACGGTCCGGAAACTTTTCCCGTAAAAGATCGATGGTTTCATTGCTTGTGTGGCACGTAGCGCCGTCTTGTTGAAAGTAAAGATCAATACCATCCGGAATTGGATGGTATTGATCTGGACAACGTTTACTTGGCATGGCATTAATCATCTCTCGATAGCGCAATCCAGCCTCATTTTCGAAAAAGTAAGGTCCAATGACCCCGCCGGACCATAAACCGCACCAAACAGTCACGCGTTGAGGATGGAGAGGCTTTTCAACAATAACTCTTGGGTATTCCGAGCCCCAGATGCGACAGTTTTGCTTGTTGACGTAGCCTCCGAGGTGGAAATGGGCCTCATCAGTCAAGATGATTTTTCGATGAAATTCCGGATCATTTTCATGCATTTCAAGGACCCAATCAGCAAAGACACGACGTTGTTGATGATCAGCCGGCTTGAGTTCTTGTGTTAACTGAACTTTATAAGCCTTAAGACCCCAGTCTTTATGCAAAATACGGTGTAATGGCGTTTGTGGAATATTCTCAGTTGTTCTTGAGCGACGTGCACGGGTTTTATTCTTCACATCACTAACTTGTCCCAACAGCTCGAATTTGTCCACCAATTTCTGTATTGCGGTCCGACAAGGTGCTTCACGACGACCCAAAAATGTTTTAGTTTTACGAACCGTCTCTGCCAAATTTTCACCATTTTTATAGTGAATTTTAATAATTTCAATGCGTTGTTGAAGCGTGTATCGTTCCATTTTTATTAATGGCGTAGTTTCTACTTGTCAAATGTCAAAAAATGACAGCTTCAAAAGTGACAGCTACCGAAATAGCGGGCTATTCAAAATAACACCTCTTATTGGAAAACCCTTTATATTTTATAACCTTTATCTTTGCAATAAAAGCGAAGCTTCCAGCGAAATATAAGATTTTTTTTTTAATTTAAAATGGACACAAATTCACTTGTTAAATATCTACCGAAATATAAACGAAAGAAAATATCAAAAAAAAAAGAATATTATTTATAGGAGGACAGAAAACGTTTCCAAAATTCAAAATCGAAAATAAAAATCTATTAAATTGAAAAAGGAAATCCAAGAATTAAAACAGTTTCAACTCTAAAGAACGAAAAGTAAAGAAAGGATAACCACCAAATGAAAACTTTTCCAAATTCAGCTGCTTTTGACAGATTAACATTTCAATTCATATCATCGAGATGAGTTGGAAATTGTTACAAAGTGTAACATTCTGACCCCTTAACATTGAGTTTAGGAACGATTTGAAGACGTCAGAATGTTACACAATGTTACAATTTGAGAATTTAAGAACGACCAAAATTAACAATAGTTAACTTTTTAGAGAAAAAGAACGGACCACAGACGACACAAAACCACACTAAAATACAAAGACACAATGGGGCATATTCATAGTCACTTTTAAACTCCAGTTTATCTTAGACTGGGGTTTATTCAATGTTATTTAGATATGATAAACCCAGATCTTAGATAAACTGGAGTTTAAAAGTGACTATGAATATGCCCCAATTACTATATAGTACAAGTGCACATGCACAACACACAAAGGGAAGAATTAGAGAGTTTTTATTTTTAGTGTTTCGCTCTCATGTCAGAAAATATCATAATAATTCACTGAGTGATGTGGATGTGGTGCCCGGTGCGGTGTATAAAAGTACCTTCTTTGTTTTGATGAAATTCAAATTTATTTTCTCATTCTCATTCTGGATGAAAACAATTTAATGAATTGCAGGTGCATAATAGAAAAGTTAATTGAAAAGCGATTTTCGCAGCTATCATCTTTAGAAAAATCAAAAGCAATAAATGTTGGAAGGCCAATGCCACCTCTTCCAAATTTAATTTCAAAGAATACAACAAAAAATAAAACATTCAATAGATATTTCGAAGAAAAACAATACGAGGTAAAGCTATGGCTGTGTGGTTGCCCCACTTTAAATAAATTATTTTGCTGGCTTTGCTTACTATTTGCAAGTAACCAAGTAAGGGGTGTGTGGTCTCCCGGTTACTCCGATCTGAATCATTTGACCGTAGCATCAAACAAACATACCGTTTCTCAAGCCCATATTAATTCTTGCGTAGCATTGAGAACATTTGGCACCACCCGCTATACATGTTGCTTGATGCACAAAAAAATTTATCTGTGTCTCGTCATAACGAGCAAGTATCGGAAAACAGGCAAATTTTGGAGCGGCTTATAGATGCCGTATGCTTTTTGGGCTCCCAAGAGCTAGCGTTCAGGGGAAATGATGAACGCGAGGATTCGGAAAATAAGGGAAATTATGTTGAGCTTTTAAATCTCATAGCCAAATATGACTCGAAATTAGAAAAACATTTGAAATCCGCAACGGTATTTGAGGAAGGAATTCAAAATGATTTGATAAATGCAATATCAAATGTTTTCTCTGATAACATCGACAATAACAAATAACATAACAAATGTTATGTCTCGTGACCTAAATGGAACCCAAGCTCAAGTAAGAAATGAGTTTCAACACGCTATATTTATTCATTGTAATGCTCATGTTCTGAACTTAGTTTTATCACAATCTGTGAACTTTCTTCGGGAAGTGAAAATTTTCTTTTTCAGCTCATCTGGTCTATCTGCTTTTTTCTCCCAGTCCACAAAAAGATCTTAGCTTTTGGACCAAATAATTAAAAGAAGACTACCCACCGTTGCCCAACTAGATGGAATTATTCATATCGTTTGGTTAATGCTGTTTAAACACATTTTAGTGACTTGGTCATATTATTTGAAGAAATGATTGATGATCCAGATACTTGGGGGGCGGACGCAATCCAAGCGAGAGGATTTCTTCAATTTTTAAAAAGTTTCAATACAGTTTTTATGTTAAATACTTTTAACGATGTATTTTCCCATACTGATATTTTGTTCAACGTCTTAAAAACAAAAATATTTGACATAAATTACTGTTGTGAGCAAATTGACACAGTTTAGATGGAAATTAATACATTAAGAACAAAATTTCAAAATTTTTGAAACAGCCGAAAATATAATTCATCCTGTTCCAAAACGTGGTGAAAGTCTAGATACTTTTAAATTGGGATTATGGAATTAATATCGCCTTCTTAACTTTAACGAATTTTGAACATTCGTTGATCGCAAGATAAGTATCATTGTTGGACAAAAAACATTGGTGGTTCCATCCAGGAACAGTGATATATATTAATTATTTTGTCAAATTGAACCGTAGTTTCGAATCTATTTCTATTTTTTTTTTGTCACTTTGTTTTTTTTTGTGACACACTGCAAAAAAAAAAATCAATTATTCGACCGGGCTATAAACTACTATCGTATTTTCAAAACTCAACTCAATCATGAACGAGCCTGATAAATTACTAGTCAATCAACTTGTTCTAAAAACGAAGTTTGAAAAAAACAATAGTGAATGGCAAGAAAAGCAGATTGGAAAAAAGAACTTTGGGATTTTACAAACAAAAACTAATAGATTTACGTGAATTGTGGCATGAATTCGTCAAACAAGATCGACAAATAAACGAAATTCTTATTACCACGAAATCGGAGTGCGATAATGCATATATATAAAAGCAGCAATTCGATGAAGTTGAAATTAAATATGCCGAATATATAGGTGAACTCGAAGATGGTTGTAGCAAAACATACTCAGATAGCAGCCATAATTCAACTTTTCAATTAGAGTCTCAGTTTAAACACACCCAACTTCCGAAAATAATAGCCGTGTTGTTTTTGCAAGTCCATATGGATTTGTCGAAAAAAACGACATCGGGACTAATAGTTTTACACGTAAATACAACAACAACTTAAGTCCATATAGACTTATCTAAGTCCAGATAATTATCGGGAATAACGTACTGTAAGTAAGAAGTTCCTAAGTCCCGATGTCGTTTTTTTCGACAAATCCATATGGACTTGCAAAAAAACACGCCTAATATTACCTAAATTCGACCGTGATTACAATTTGTGGAGGTTATTCTCAGATTTGTTCAAGTCATTAGTTCATTACACCAACCAACTCAATTATTTGAAATGATGTCTTGTTGGTGATGCGGAGAAAGTATTGAAACAAATTCCCATCACAAATCAAGATTATGGTCCAGCGTGGAGTAAATTAATGGAACGATACGAAAATACTAGAACTTTAGTGAACCTTCACTTAAGGCTCTAGTTAATCAAACTAAAATAACTGTTGAATCAGGAAGGAGCCTAGAAATGTTGGTCGATACAACCGAAGATTGCTTGCTACAACTTAAGGCATTGAAAATAGACACTAGCCAATGGGATGCTCTGTTAATATATCTGATAGTCAGTGACGTTTATTAGAAAGTACGTAGGTGTTCACCGCATACCCTACCAAAATCGTCACATTTCATATTCCATTTCTTAAATTTTGGTGTTCACCTTCATTAAACGCACCACGGTAATTCATTCCAATGGATAGAGAATTAATTTTCAAACAAAATAACAAAAATATTACGCTAGGGTGTTTTCCTCATGTCAACGCACCGAGCGACCACCGAGGTAAAGCAAATCCACATCCACACAAAAAAATGCAATGAAGAGACAACATTTCTAGATATACCTAAATCTATATGTTCTGATGTTCACCTTCATCAAGCGCACCACGGTAATTCATTCCAATGGAGAGGATTTCTTCAATTTTTAAAAAGTTTCAATACAGTTTTTATGTTAAATACTTTTAACGATGTATTTTCCCATACTGATATTTTGTTCAACGTCTTAAAAACAAAAATATTTGACATAAATTACTGTTGTGAGCAAATTGACACAGTTTAGATGGAAATTAATACATTAAGAACAAAATTTCAAAATTTTTGAAACAGCCGAAAATATAATTCATCCTGTTCCAAAACGTGGTGAAAGTCTAGATACTTTTAAATTGGGATTATGGAATTAATATCGCCTTCTTAATTTTAACGAATTTTGAACATTCGTTGATCGCAAGATAAGTATCATTGTTGGACAAAAAACATTGGTGGTTCCATCCAGGAACAGTGATATATATTAATTATTTTGTCAAATTGAACCGTAGTTTCGAATCTATTTCTATTTTTTTTTTGTCACTTTGTTTTTTTTTGTGACACACTGCAAAAAAAAAAATCAATTATTCGACCGGGCTATAAACTACTATCGTATTTTCAAAACTCAACTCAATCATGAACGAGCCTGATAAATTACTAGTCAATCAACTTGTTCTAAAAACGAAGTTTGAAAAAAACAATATTGAATGGCAAGAAAAGCAGATTGGAAAAAAGAACTTTGGGATTTTACAAACAAAAACTAATAGATTTACGTGAATTGTGGCATGAATTCGTCAAACAAGATCGACAAATAAACGAAATTCTTATTACCACGAAATCGGAGTGCGATAATGCATATATATAATGGGTGATTTTTTAAGAGGCTTAGAACTTTTTTTAAAAAAAAAACACAAAAAATTCGAAAAAATGAATGAAATATTTATTTGAATCGATAGTTTGAACCTTGCAATTTAATGTTTAAAGATAATTTCATGCAAATGTTGACCGCGGCTGCGTCTCAGGTAGCCCATCCGCTGAGTCCAATTTTGGCATACTCTTTCACACATATCGGCCGGTATCTCCCGAATGAATGCATGGATGTTGGCTTCCAGTGCGTCAATCGAAGCGGGCTTGTCCCTATAGACATTAGCCTTGACATACCCCCACAAAAAATAATCTAATGGTGTCAAATCGCACGATCTAGGCGGCCAATTGACCGGCCCGAAACGTGAAATTAACTGTTCACCAAACTCGCCTCGCAATTGCGCCATTGTTTCGCGTGCTGTGTGGCATGCGGCACCGTCTTGTTGAAACCACATATCATGCAAGTCAAGAACTTCTATTTCGGGCAAAAAAAAGTTTGTTATCATCGCTCGGTAGCGTTCACCATTGACAGTAACGCTGCGATTCGCATCATCTTTGAAGAAATAGGCCCAATAATGCCGCCGGCCCATAAACCGCACCAAACAGTGGCTTTTTCGGGATGCATTGGTAGCTGTTGCAATGCTTCTGGTTGATCTTCACTCCAAATGAGGCAATTTTGCTTATTTACGTTCCCATTCAACCAAAAATGAGCCTCATCACTGAACACAAGCAGCGCGCGATGAACATTTCGAACCGAGCACGAATTTTGATAGTAAAATTCAATAATTTGCAAGCGTTGTTCATTTGTAAGACGATCCATGGTTAAATTGCAAACCAAACTGAAGCTGTTTGACAGTGACACAAGGCACTAAACACACGTCAGCTGTCAAAACCAGTGTTGCCAAAACCAAACCAGCTAAAAAATCACCCGTTAAAAGCAGCAATTCGATGAAGTTGAAATTAAATATGCCGAATATATAGGTGAACTCGAAGATGGTTGTAGCAAAACATACTCAGATAGCAGCCATAATTCAACTTTTCAATTAGAGTCTCAGTTTAAACACACCCAACTTCCGAAAATAATAGCCGTGTTGTTTTTGCAAGTCCATATGGATTTGTCGAAAAAAACGACATCGGGACTAATAGTTTTACACGTAAATACAACAACAACTTAAGTCCATATAGACTTATCTAAGTCCAGATAATTATCGGGAATAACGTACTGTAAGTAAGAAGTTCCTAAGTCCCGATGTCGTTTTTTTCGACAAATCCATATGGACTTGCAAAAAAACACGCCTAATATTACCTAAATTCGACCGTGATTACAATTTGTGGAGGTTATTCTCAGATTTGTTCAAGTCATTAGTTCATTACACCAACCAACTCAATTATTTGAAATGATGTCTTGTTGGTGATGCGGAGAAAGTATTGAAACAAATTCCCATCACAAATCAAGATTATGGTCCAGCGTGGAGTAAATTAATGGAACGATATGAAAATACTAGAACTTTAGTGAACCTTCACTTAAGGCTCTAGTTAATCAAACTAAAATAACTGTTGAATCAGGAAGGAGCCTAGAAATGTTGGTCGATACAACCGAAGATTGCTTGCTACAACTTAAGGCATTGAAAATAGACACTAGCCAATGGGATGCTCTGTTAATATATCTGATAGTCAGTGACGTTTATTAGAAAGTACGTAGGTGTTCACCGCATACCCTACCAAAATCGTCACATTTCATATTCCATTTCTTAAATTTTGGTGTTCACCTTCATTAAACGCACCACGGTAATTCATTCCAATGGATAGAGAATTAATTTTCAAACAAAATAACAAAAATATTACGCTAGGGTGTTTTCCTCATGTCAACGCACCGAGCGACCACCGAGGTAAAGCAAATCCACATCCACACAAAAAAATGCAATGAAGAGACAACATTTCTAGATATACCTAAATCTATATGTTCTGATGTTCAACTTCATCAAGCGCACCACGGTAATTCATTCCAATGGATAAGAGTATTATTCACAGATTAGCCATATGAAGATGAGAATGTTTCGTACGTTTCACCCTCCAAAACCCATTTGTTTACATTGTTGTATTTGTAATTTCTTCCCGCGTCGATGAATAGATGTGAATTGCAACAACAATTTAACCGGTGTCTGAAGATCCCTACTGTCTATGTGGGAGGTTTCTATACACAAATTCTCATTTTTTATCTGATATCTGACAGCTCAAGCTTGTAGGCAAATAAAAATGGCTGCCGGGGATTCTCATCTTCATGTGGCTAATCTGTGGTATTAATTCTCAAACAAAAATATTATTCTAGAATGTTCTCCTCAAGTCAACGCACCGACAGACCACCGAAACCGTGTTAAAGCAAATCCACACAAAAAAAGGCAAAGAAGAGACAACATTTCTATAAATCTATAGTTCTATATGTTTTGGTGTTCACCTTAAGAAACTGGTAAGTTCTGTGTTCTGTCAAACGCCAGTTAAAGAACAACAACAAAAAATATAAAATGGCTATTGTTTACTTTTATTTTAGGTTTTATTTTCGTTTATAGAAGTGAATTTTGTTTTAAATTGAAAAAAATACTCAAAAAAAATTGTTTTAAAGAAAAAAATGTACTCAAAACGTGTATTCATGTGTATTGTGCAGTGATTTTTGTTTAAAAAAAAATATGAAATTAAAATGTTGAATTTAAGAAACTTTGTTATTGTGCAATTTAAATCAGTGTTTTTTTAATTTAATTTTACTTAAATTACGAAATCAGAAACGGAATGAAAATCTTTTGCTTCTGTTATCTTGTGTATTGTACAATTCAATAAAGAATTCAAAATTACAATAGAAATTCCAATGTTTTTCGTATTGTTTTCGTTTGTTTTTTTGGTCTTTTATTTACTTTTTGTTGATGTTTAAAAAGTGGTAGCTACACATTTTTGGTTTGAAGCGTTTGTGTACTTTTGGGCAGTTTCACTTCCTTCTGAGAAAATTTCAACCCCTCTCCTAAGAATGTGACAGATTGCCATTTTTAGTCCGGAAAGTACCCGAACAAACCTGGTGTTACATTTCATTTAGGAACGAACAATGTTAACAATATTGTTGATCTGTCAAACGCAATGGGTTGAAAAAAATTAAAATACATTTAGAATGAATAAATCAAAGAAATCATTTGATTGCATCAAATTCATTTGAAAAAATACTTAAAAAAATGTTTACAGTTTGTTATTTATAAAGGGTTTTCCAATAAGAGGTGTTATTTTGATATTCAAAGAAAAATGGCATTTTTTAAGATAAATGATCGGATGTTTATTTCATTATAAAGAGGAAGGTATGCCGTTAATAATGGAACACAACATCAGCCAAATGGCCGCCACGACCACGCTTACAGGACCATATCCTTTTCATGAAATTTTCCATAACCAAATCGTAAAGTGGCTGCCCTATGTCCTCGATAGCCTCACGAATTCCATCCTTGAGGTCTTGAATCGACGCTGGGCTGTTGGCGTAGACCTTATCTTTCACGTGGCCCTAAAGGAAGAAGTCGCAAGGTGTTAAATCACAAGATCTCGGTGGCCAATTGTGATCACCTCTTCGAGAGATAACACGGTCCGGAAACTTTTCCCGTAAAAGATCGATGGTTTCATTGCTTGTGTGGCACGTAGCGCCGTCTTGTTGAAAGTAAAGATCAATACCATCCGGAATTGGATGGTATTGATCTGGACAACGTTTACTTGGCATGGCATTAATCATCTCTCGATAGCGCAATCCAGCCTCATTTTCGAAAAAGTAAGGTCCAATGACCCCGCCGGACCATAAACCGCACCAAACAGTCACGCGTTGAGGATGGAGAGGCTTTCCAACAATAACTCTTGGGTATTCCGAGCCCCAGATGCGACAGTTTTGCTTGTTGACGTAGCCTCCGAGGTGGAAATGGGCCTCATCTGTCAAGATGATTTTTCGATGAAATTCCGGATCATTTTCATGCATTTCAAGGACCCAATCAGCAAAGACACGACGTTGTTGATGATCAGCCGGCTTGAGTTCTTGTGTTAACTGAACTTTATAAGCCTTAAGACCCCAGTCTTTATGCAAAATACGGTGTAATGGCGTTTGTGGAATGCCTCATTCCAAAGAACGACGAGGAATGGACAAACCTGGGTTTTCTTCAACACTTTGGGCTACAACAGCAATATTCTCAGTTGTTCTTGAGCGACGTGCACGGGTTTTATTCTTCACATCACTAACTTGTCCCAACAGCTCGAATTTGTCCACCAATTTCTGTATTGCGGTCCGACAAGGTGCTTCACGACGACCCAAAAATGTTTTAGTTTTACGAACCGTCTCTGCCAAATTTTCACCATTTTTATAGTGAATTTTAATAATTTCAATGCGTTGTTGAAGCGTGTATCGTTAGATTTTTATTAATGGCGTAGTTTCTACTTGTCAAATGTCAAAAAATGACAGCTTCAAAAGTGACAGCTACCGAAATAGCGGGCTATTCAAAATAACACCTCTTATTGGAAAACCCTTTATATTTTATAACCTTTATCTTTGCAATAAAAGCGAAGCTTCCAGCGAAATATAAGATTTTTTTTTTTATTTAAAATGGACACAAATTCACTTGTTAAATATCTACCGAAATATAAACGAAAGAAAATATCAAAAAAAAAGAATATTATTTATAGGAGGACAGAAAACGTTTCCAAAATTCAAAATCGAAAATAAAAATCTATTAAATTGAAAAAGGAAATCCAAGAATTAAAACAGTTTCAACTCTAAAGAACGAAAAGTAAAGAAAGGATAACCACAAAATGAAAACATTTCCAAATTCAGCTGCTTTTGACAGATTAACATTTCAATTCATATCATCGAGATGAGTTGGAAATTGTTACAAAGTGTAACATTCTGACCCCTTAACATAGAGTTTAGGAACGATTTGAAGACGTCAGAATGTTACACAATGTTACAATTTGAGAATTTAAGAACGACCAAAATTAACAATAGTTAACTTTTTAGAGAAAAAGAACGGACCACAGACGACACAAAACCACACTAAAATACAAAGACACAATGGGGCATATTCATAGTCACTTTTAAACTCCAGTTTATCTTAGACTGGGGTTTATTCAATGTCATTTAGATATGATAAACCCAGGTCTTAGATAAACTGGAGTTTAAAAGTGACTATGAATATGCCCCAATTACAATATAGTACAAGTGCAAATGCACAACACACAAAGGGAAGAATTAGAGAGTTTTTATTTTTAGTGTTTCGCTCTCATGTCAGAAAATATCATAATAATTCACTGAGTGATGTGGATGTGGTGCCCGGTGCGCTATTTATAAAAGTACCTTCTTTGTTTTGATGAAATTCAAATTTATTTTCTCATTCTCATTCTGGATGAAAACAATTTAATGAATTGCAGGTGCATTGAAAACCGATTTTCGCAGCTATCATCTTTAGAAAAATCAAAAGCAATAAATGTTGGAAGGCCAATGCCACCTCTTCCAAATTTAATTTCAAAGAATACAACAAAAAATAAAACATTCAATAGATATTTCGAAGAAAAACAATACGAGGTAAAGCTATGGCTGTGTGGTTGCCCCACTTTAAATAAATTATTTTGCTGGCTTTGCTTACTATTTGCAAGTAACCAAGTAAGGGGTGTGTGGTCTCCCGGTTACTCCGATCTGAATCATTTGACCGTAGCATCAAACAAACATACCGTTTCTCAAGCCCATATTAATTCTTGCGTAGCATTGAGAACATTTGGCACCACCCGCTATACATGTTGCTTGATGCACAAAAAAATTTATCTGTGTCTCGTCATAACGAGCAAGTATCGGAAAACAGGCAAATTTTGGAGCGGCTTATAGATGCCGTATGCTTTTTGGGCTCCCAAGAGCTAGCGTTCAGGGGAAATGATGAACGCGAGGATTCGGAAAATAAGGGAAATTATGTTGAGCTTTTAAATCTCATAGCCAAATATGACTCGAAATTAGAAAAACATTTGAAATCCGCAACGGTATTTGAGGAAGGAATTCAAAATGATTTGATAAATGCAATATCAAATGTTTTCTCTGATAACATCGACAATAACAAATAACATAACAAATGTTATGTCTCGTGACCTAAATGGAACCCAAGCTCAAGTAAGAAATGAGTTTCAACACGTTTTGTCACAATCTTTTTCAGCTCATCTGGTCTATCTGCTTTTTTCTCCCAGTCCACAAAAATATCTTAGTTTTTGGACCAAATAATTAAAAGAAGACTACCCACCGTTGCCCAACTAGATGGAATTATTCATATCGTTTGGTTAATGCTGTTTAAACACATTTTAGTGACTTGGTCATATTATTTGAAGAAATGATTGATGATCCAGATACTTGGGGGGCGGATGCAATCCAAGCGAGAGGATTTCTTCAATTCTTAAAAAGTTTCAATACAGTTTTTATGTTAAATACTTTAAACGATGTATTTTCCCATACTGATATTTTGTTCAACGTCTTAAAAACAAAAATATTTGACATAAATTACTGTTGTGAGCAAATTGACACAGTTTAGATGGAAATTAATACATTAAGAACAAAATTTCAAAATATTTTTGAAACAGCCGAAAATATAATTCATCCTGTTCCAAAACGTGGCGAAAGTCTAGATACTTTTAAATTGGGATTATGGAATTAATATCGCCTTCTTAATTTTAACGAATTTTGAACATTCGTTGATCGCAAGATAAGTATCATTGTTGGACAAAAAACATTGGTGGTTCCATCCAGGAACAGTGATATATATTAATTATTTTGTCAAATTGAACCGTAGTTTCGAATCTATTTCTATTTTGTTTTTTGTCACTTTGTTTTTTTTTGTGACACACTGCAAAAAAAAAATCAATTATTCTACCGGGCTATAAACTACTATCGTATTTTCAAAACTCAACTCAATCATGAACGAGCCTGATAAATTACTAGTCAATCAACTTGTTCTAAAAACGAAGTTTGAAAAAAACAATAGTGAATGGCAAGAAAAGCTGATTGGAAAAAAGAACTTTGGGATTTTACAAACAAAAACTAATAGATTTACGTGAATTGTGGCATGAATTCGTCAAACAAGATCGACAAATAAACGAAATTCTTATTACCACGAAATCGGAGTGCGATAATGCATATATATAAAAGCAGCAATTCGATGAAGTTGAAATTAAATATGCCGAATATATAGGTGAACTCGAAGATGGTTGTAGCAAAACATACTCAGATAGCAGCCATAATTCAACTTTTCAATTAGAGTCTCAGTTTAAACACACCCAACTTCCGAAAATAATAGCCGTGTTGTTTTTGCAAGTCCATATGGATTTGTCGAAAAAAACGACATCGGGACTAATAGTTTTACACGTAAATACAACAACAACTTAAGTCCATATAGACTTATCTAAGTCCAGATAATTATCGGGAATAACGTACTGTAAGTAAGAAGTTCCTAAGTCCCGATGTCGTTTTTTTCGACAAATCCATATGGACTTGCAAAAAAACACGCCTAATATTACCTAAATTCGACCGTGATTACAATTTGTGGAGGTTATTCTCAGATTTGTTCAAGTCATTAGTTCATTACACCAACTAACTCAATTATTTGAAATGATGTCTTGTTGGTGATGCGGAGAAAGTATTGAAACAAATTCCCATCACAAATCAAGATTATGGTCCAGCGTGGAGTAAATTAATGGAACGATACGAAAATACTAGAACTTTAGTGAACCTTCACTTAAGGCTCTAGTTAATCAAACTAAAATAACTGTTGAATCAGGAAGGAGCCTAGAAATGTTGGTCGATACAACCGAAGATTGCTTGCTACAACTTAAGGCATTGAAAATAGACACTAGCCAATGGGATGCTCTGTTAATATATCTGATAGTTAGTGACGTTTATTAGAAAGTACCATTGTATATAAACTCTATAGTACTCTCATGGAACAATTTTTTTTACTTGGGCCTCGGTTGTGCTGGTGGCGTTGTAGTCAAGTAAAATTGACGTTGCAGACTGAGAGGATTCTATATATGTTATAAATAAAATACTGTGAGCACAGTTAAGAGAGCGAACGGGAAAGGGAAGGTTGTATTATTTTCAATTCGTATATAAATAAAGGGAGTAAGGGAGATAAAATTGAATCAGCTGTTCGCGTCATGGCAACGACAACAATTAGGAGGAGCAAATTAAATTTTGTTGTCATTTTTTGACGTTTCTTTTTGAAGAATAGATTTTTTGCTTCTTATGAGCTATAGACTTATATTTATATGTTTATACATTATGCTTTTTTATTTTTCAGCACGATTTGAATTTGTTTTTAGATTTTCAGTTTTGTTGATTTTCAAAGCAACGTTGTTAAATTTCACTATAGCTTAGTGGAATACAACGTTGCTACATTTTGTCTTATGGTGCATAGGTAGGTAGACCCAATTTTCAAGTATAGTATGTACATAGGTATAGCTACATATATATTTAATAGATTTTTGGTAGGCTTTTTTCACAGTAGGTATTTTATTATGTTTGTTATTCAAAAAGCAGATAGGTAGTTGGAATTTTGAATAACAAAAATAATAATAATTATATAGGTATTCGGTAGGTAGGTAGGTAAAATTTGTTTTTTTAACGTTTAGGTAGGTATGAAGATATACATATACATACCTAGGTACATATGTATGTAAATATCAATGTAGGGATGAAGGTGGGTGGGTGGGTGTGCATGCACCAATTTTGTTTAAACATTTAAACAAAATATAGAAAGGTACCTAATCCACATAGATATGAATGTATTCGATAGGTAGGTATGTACGTAAATTTTAAATATTAACCAACCACCCACCTATTAAAAATTATTTTTCAAAGCAAATCAAATAGCTTATAGGTAGGTACCTACCTAGCTTTCTTTTTCGAAAAAAAAGTACAACCTATGTATTTATACCTATTTCTGGGTAAAAAAGGTACCTTTCTGTCCAAAAAAAAATATTTTGTAGGTAGGTACCTACCTGACTAATTATACAATTTAGAAAAAAATTAAATTCTATTTTAAGTAGGTATTATGTATTTAAATTGAAAAAAAAAATTGAAATTGAAATAGGAATACATATGGGCAATTTAGCAAAATTTGAAAAAAATCAAATGTTTTTTTTTGGAAAAAATTAGCTTTCAGCAGACAATTTTTCAAAAACTAAAAAAAAATTAAATTTGGCTAGTCAATTTTGAAAATCCATTGAAATTCACCTAAAAACTATTTTCAAAAAAATTAAGTACATTTTTTCCGAAAAAAATAGTTTATATGAGTAGACAATTTTTAAAAATTAAAAAAAAAAAAACAAAAATTTGGTGTTTTAATTTAAAAATAAACAATTGCAATGCTCCTAAAAGTTATTTTTTCAGAGAAATTAAGGAAAATATTTCGAAAAAATCAGTTTTTTTAAATACAAATAATTTTGAAAAATTTTAAAAAGACAAAACTTTGGTGTTTATTAAAAAAAAAATAGCAATACTCCTAAAAACAATTTCTAAAATAAAATTAAGTTAATAAAGTGTTTTTGTGAGCATAAATAAAACTTTATTATTTCAAAATGACCTCTTAAACTTATTCGCAAGCAAATAATCCCACTCCCACTCAAACACCCACAAACCAACCTATATCCCCAATTTTACTAAAAAATAAACTGTCGAACTTATATGATAAAGTAAGACGTGCTTACCACATTTGTTAATTGTTTAGCATTTCAAACCGATTTCTTACAAAATTTAAATTAATTAAGTATTTCTAACTTGGTTTATCAGCATGTTTTTAATAAATTAAAGCCCAATGCAGAAAAAAAAGTGTCTTGTTTGAACTTTCCAGAACATTGATAATTAATTTTCAAGAAAAAACACACTAATTTTAATTTAATTAGGATAATTTTATCTTCTGAAAAACTGCACGTAATAAATGCATCAGATGATAGGCAGGTATGATGGTAAATTTAAAACTTTTCAAGTTTCAGCTCACACGGATTATTTTTTCTTTAGTTTTTAACTAATTTTTATATTTTGATCTTCAGCTCAATTTATAGAAAAGTTTAAAAAATTATTTACGGGAACTTCTGATTCAACAACAAATACATTGTCTAAATTTCAGCTCAATCTGATGGTTAGTTTGAATTTCACAACATAAACGAACAATCATCTGTGTACATCTACCTACATACATACCTATATAGATACAAATAAATACCTACCAAATGTAAGGCATCTAACTTGAGTTCATAAAAAATCTTAAATAGAGCCATTCTAATACCTTCGTATAGTATTTACATAATTTAAATCTCAACGGAAAACCTCTACCTACAAAAGTGTATAACATCCTTCGCTATAAAATTCAGTCAAAAAATATTTATTCAAAACAAAATTATTTTTCTCAGTGGTAACCGAGTTTAAATAATTTACATGCATATTATACATTTATGGGCATTCTCAGTCATACGTCACAGCATGCATATACCTATATGCATATTATACATTTGCTCTATACCCAAACACACGTCACAGCAAGGACAAAAATTCAGCCTTCTTTTGAAGAATATTTTATTTTCGTTCTTTCTATACCCAAAAAAACAAACAAAAAAAAAACATTTTCCCCTTTCTATAAAAAATGATATAAGTAAAAAGAACAAATTAGCTTTTTTCCTGTCCCCCTTGAACTCCCATACATTTTGTATAGGTTCTTCTCTATCGTCAATTTTCCCTTAGCCTTCATAATTTATTCTCTTATTATTATCTCCTACTTTCAATTGAATTATTTCCTACTCTACCTACTCTTAAAACTGGACACCTCAGTCTGCACAAATCATCTGATTTTAGTTAGGCCGCGGTTGCCCAGGTGGCGTCGCGTTCGTTCCTCTTCATGATAGTACTATAAAAATATATATACAATGAAAGTACGCAGGTGTTCACCGCACACCCTACCAAAATCGTCACATTCCATATTCCATTTCTTAAATTTTGGTGTTCACCTTCATTAAACGCACCACGGTAATTCATTCCAATTAGAGGTGTGTCAATCGTTCATTTTAAAAGATTCAATCGTTCATTTGTCGTTCAGTTCAATGATTCGTTCTTTTCAATCGTTCATTTTTCCAATCATTTTGGTTTCTGTTTCCTTTTTGTTGCGAATAAAATGGGGAAATATCATTTCTTTCCATCGTTTTTTCTGAGCAACTGAGAAAAAGGCAAAATGCGTCCATTGCCAAAAATGTATTAGTATCAGCGGAGGTGCCACCGGAAATCTGGGAAGGCAATAAAAAGCCAAACACGTCGACATAACAATTGAAAAGGCACCAATATACGATTGTAGTTTTTGATGTGTAAACATCTATGCCGGCGGTAGAGTGAAATGAAAACGTGCACTTTATTCCAACGTGCAACGATGTAGCATGTATGTAGTTATGTATATTGAGTACATTTAGTAACAAAAATTAGGCGCTTGAGCAAACGTTGATGTTTACACATCTTAACCGTGAGTCCCAGCACTCACAATTTTTTTTTATCCATATTTAAGAAAGGCCAGAATTAAAAAAAAACATAATGTTCTTTTTGTCTTACTTTTTGATTTACTTTAAACTGATTTAAAAAATAATACCTATTGGCAACGCACGCGCTTTTTAATGCACAAAGATCGTATCTTTCACTTTGTCAATCATATTGATTCGGTCTTTTTGATTGTGACCCGTGCCGAACACCAATGTATCCCAATTTATTTCAATCGTTCATTTCATATGAACGATATTATGTTTCGTTCGTTCAAGTCATTCTCAATCAAAAATGATAGATACAACGCACAAGACAGACACTGAACATTGACCGAATCCAATGAGAAAGAAACACAAGAAACGAGAAACACAAATGCATACATGAGAATGATAAGCCCCGCCCCAATCAAAGCAGGGTTGAACTAAGAACAAATAATTGCATGTATCTGTCTGTCTGTGTTGGGTTTTGTTTTATTCATTTAGATATTAGTTTCTCTACCTTTTGATGCGCTTGCTTTTTTTTTGTGTTTTTCTTTCTTTGTATGAATTGATTGAGAACGATTGGAATGAACGAAACATACTTCGCGTTTCATGTCGGCTCGTTTATTTGAAAACTGAAATGATTGATACTGGGATTGATTGTTTCGGTTTACTGTGATTGCAATCAATCGTTCTTTTTGGTGAACGGGTCGCAAAGACCGAATCAATCACGATTGACACAGCTCTAATTCCAATGGATAGAGAATTAATTTTCCAACAAAATAACAAAAATATTACGCTATTGTGTTTTCCTCATGTCAACGCACCGACCGACCACCGAGGTAAAGCAAATCCACATCCACACAAAAAAATGCAATGAAGAGACAAAATTTCTAGATATACCTAAATCTATATGTTCTGATGTTCACCTTCATCAAGCGCACCACCATTGTATATAAACTCTATAGTACTCTCATGGAACAAATTTTTTTACTTGGGCCTCGGTTGTGCTGGTGGCCATAGAGTACCTATATTACCTAGAGAACCGACCGGTACCCCTCTTGCCTTAAACACCCGCAAATTTTATTTGAGGTGAGTAAGTGAAAACTCTCATAGTTTACTCTTTTTTCCTTATCCGTGAATCCGTGTGAATGGTGGATATAAAAACAAATTGGCGCATTAGTTCAAAAAGGTACGTGTCTACGGTTTAATTGTGAACAAAGTGGTGGCATTAGCTCAAAAAGGTACGTGTCTACGATTTGCACACCTAAATCGTAGACACGTACCTTTTGGAGCTAAGAAACTAGAGTGCGCTTCCAATTTTCGGTAGGTGTTTTTGTTTTTTTTTTTAAACATAAATATTCAAAAATATTATTTAATTCATTACCCGGGAGCAACAATGACCGATATTCTTCATAGTTTAGGTTGACAAAAGGTTAAAAAAAGAAATTTGACTACGAAATTAATAAATTTCTCAATTTTTAATTTAACGGATTTTTTTTTTGAATCCCTGGGCGGTCTTATCCACCTTATTGAGCACTTTGAGCAATTTGAGCGAAGTCCTTTCAATTGAAGCCATGTTGGTTCGGTCCCATTTAAAATGCATTGGACAACAACCCCATACAAAACTTAATGGGCATTTTCCTCTCAGTACAGCTTGTAGGGTGGAAGAGAACGACCGCCTAAGTCGGTTCTCTAGGTAATGTAGGTACTCTATGCTGGTGGCGTTGTAGTCAAGTAAAATTGACGTTGCAGACTGAGAGGATTCTATATATATTTAACTGTGAGCAGAGTTAAGAGAGCAAACAAGAAAGGGAAGGTTATATTATTTTCAATTCCTATATTAATAAAGGGCGTAAGGGAGATAAAATTGAATCAGTTGTTCGCGTCATGGCAACGACAACAATTAGGAGGAGCAAATTAAATTTTGTTGTCATTTTTTGACGTTTCTTTTTGAAGAATACATTTTTTGGTTCCTATGAGCTATAGACTTATATTCATATGTTTATACATTATGCTTTTTATTTTTCAGCAAGATTTGAATTTGTTTTTAGATTTTCAGTTTTGTTGATTTTCAAAGCAACGTTGTTAAATTTCACAATACCTTGTGCAATACAACGTTGCTATAGTTTGAATTATGCTGTATATGTATACCCACTTTTAAAGTATATCAGCTAGGTGTACATAGGTATGCCTATTATATTTCTGTTAGGCTTTTTTTATCGTAGGTAGGTATTTTATTATTTTTGTTATTCAAAACGAGAATTGGAATTTTGAATAACAAAAATAATAATTAGGTACTTATGTAGGTAAGGTAGGTATAAACTTTTTTAACCTTTAGGTTGGTATGTAGGTGGGTACATAAATATTAATGTAGGGATGAAGGTACGTGGGTGGGTATCCACAGGGTGGTACCGATTAAGATATTGAGTTTTTTGAATATTTTTTTCAAAAAAGTTTTTTTGTTTAACTTTTAGGTAGGTAGAATAAATACTAATTTCGGGATGTAGGTACCTAGGTAGGTTTTGATCGCAGGTAGGTATTTTATTATTTTTGTTATTCAAAAGGAAGAAAATTGGAATTTTGAATAACAAAAATAATAATTATGTATAGGTACCTAACTATTATGTATTACGTAGGTAGGTAGGTAGGTATAATCATTTTAATAATTTGTTTTTTTAACTTTTAGGTAGGCACGTGGCTTCATAAATATTAATGTACATAATGTAGGTTCGTGGTTATGAACAGGGTGGTAGGTATACCTACCTATTAAGATATTGATTTTTTAAACATTTAATAAAAATATAGGTAGGTACATATGTATGTATTTGGTAGGTAGGTAGGTTTGTCAGTTTTAAATATTAACTACCTACCCACCCATGCACCTATTAAAGATTATTTTCAAAGAAAATCAAATAGGTACCTTATACATACATACCTATACCTACCTTTATTTTTCGAAAAAAATAGTAGTATTGGTAGGTAGGTATATGTAAGTTATAGACAAAATTCAAAAGAAATTTGGTTCGTAGGTATTTTGAAAATAATTTGAAAATTAAATTCAATGATTTTATTCGAAAAAATACCAATTTCGCAAAATTTGAAAAAAAACAAATGTTTTTTATTTGGAAAAAAGTTTGCTTTCATCAGCTGACAATTTTTCAAAAATTAAAAAAAATTAAGTTTAGCTTACCAATTTTGAAATTTAATTGAAATACACTTAAAAGCTATTTTCAAAAAAAAAATTAATTAAATTTTTCCGAAAAAATTAGTTTTTATCAGTAGACAATTTTTAAAAATTTAAAAAAACAGGAAAAATTTGGTTTTTGAGTTTGAAAAAATAATTGCAATACTCCTAAAAACTATTTTTTTCAAAAACAAACAGCAAATTATTTCAAAAAAAAAAATAGTTTATGAATATAGACGATTTTGAAAATTCTGAAAAAAAAATTAAAAATTTGGTGTTTTTTTGAAAAAAATCTTAAAAACTATTTTTTTAAAAAAAATTAAGCAAATTATTTCGAAAAAATAGTTTGCATGAATATAGACAATTTTGAAAATTATGAAAAAAATCAAAAATTTGGTGTTTTTGTTTGAAAAAATAGTTGCAAGACTCCTGAAAACTATTTTTTCAAAAAAATTAAGCACATTATTTCGAAAAAAATTGTTTTCATGAATATAGACAATTTTGAAAATTTTGAAAAAAATCAAAAATTTGGTGTTTTTGTTTGAAAAAATAGTTGCAAGACTCCTGAAAACTATTTTTTCAAAAAAATTAAGCATATTATTTCGAAAAAAATTGTTTTCATGAATATAGACAATTTTGAAAATTTTGAAAAAAATCAAAAATTTGGTGTTTTTATTTGAAAAAATAGTTGCAAGACTCCTGAAAACTATTTTTTCAAAAAAATTAAGCACATTATTTCGAAAAAAATTACTTTTTATGATCATAAATTAAAATATTAAAAGCTCAAAGCAGCAATATTAAAAAAAAGTTACAATTTCTCAAAATAAGACGATAAGCACGAAAAATATTTTTTTCTTTTCTTCAATGACTCTAAACTTGGCTGTATTCTTTTCCACATTACCCTGTGGGGTAGAATACTAAATGCGTTTTTTTTTCGAGGTTTCCCCATTAGGCCTATTCCTCTTATAACTACGACTTTAAGCGTTATTATTGCACATGCATTTTTTTTAAAGAGATTTCTCCCGAAGGCCCAATCCTCTACTACTACTACTTTAAGCATTACTATTGCACATGCATTTTTTTTTAAAGAGATTTCTCCCGAAGGCCCATTCCTCTTACTACTACTACTTCAAGCATTACTATTGCACATGCATTTTTTTTAAAGAGATTTCTCCCGAAGGCCCATTCCTCTTACTACTACTACTTCAAGCATTACTATTGCACATGCATTTTTTTGTGAAGTTTCTCCCGAAGGATCTGTCCTCGTTTTATTACTACTTTATAAATACGTAATATAATACTGTAATGACTAGAGATATTACAAGGTAATATTTACAAATACACAAACTTAGAATTAAGACAATGAACTTAAATAATATAACAGAATATTAAAATTAAAGCTTAAAGATATTTTTGGGATGGGTTGTTCTTCATCTCCTTGTTCATTTTCCTCAGGTCCAGTATGATCAGTCCGATCAGCACAATTTTGGTAATAGCTTCCTGGTGTTCCGTTGAGCAGCTTGTCATCAAAATCCTGTTCTTTTCCTTCATGATATCACGTAACCACGATTCGACAATCCTTTCTGATGTTCGCATTTTCGGGAAATGTTCTACGAAAATGCTTTCCATTATACTGACAGTTTTTTCGAAACGGATCGAAGGAACTGTCAGTTTTCCGAATTCCGAAGGCGTGGTTATTGTTGAGTAGGCTCTCAGTTTAATCAACAAAGTTTGTTGCCTTTCTTTGTCTGCCTATTCGTCGCCGATTAAAAATTGAGAGCAAACCTCGCAATTCAGCTTCCTTCGCAATTTTCCTGCTGCAAAACCCGCGTAGTATGCAGCAGCTGCTTTCTGCAGTTTTATAGACGAATTTTGTTCTTCGTCTTTATTCATTCCTCCATCCCCGTCGACTTCAATGCCTTCTAAGTGTCCTTCACTTTCCTCTGTGGATTCATCAAATACGAAGTCCTTCAATGTTGGTTCCATTTCTTTGTCTTTTTCCTCATAATCAGTTACCTGCAGCAGCGGTTCTGCTCCTGCACCCTCGTATCCCGAGTGTTCCGCTGAAGACAGGTGCTGAAAAATAATTTGTTTTAGATTCCGAATGAATCTCAACGTCGATGGGTTCCTTTCATACGATCCTCTATTGGAACGCACCATCGAGAACAAATTTTCTGCGACATCGGTGTTCAGATGTGCAAGCAGAAAATATGTTTGCTCATCGCT
Source organism: Leucozona laternaria (assembly GCA_932273885.2). Classification (NCBI taxonomy): domain Eukaryota; kingdom Metazoa; phylum Arthropoda; class Insecta; order Diptera; family Syrphidae; genus Leucozona; species Leucozona laternaria. The sequence continues at coordinate 161,481,827 of OW026366.1, read as the reverse complement.
TTTATGATGTTCCCACATCAGCTCGATTCCCAGAAGCGTTTGCTTTAATCCTTTAAAGCAAGGTGGGATGGTCATTGCACTGCTGGATTTCCACGTAGAAATCCAGTTTCGAGCGGTTTTTAAGGCGTTTAAGGTATCTGTAGATTCGGATAAAACTTGTTTATTGGGATTCCTGGAGTAGAGTTGTCCCGTATTTAAATTATCAAACAAATCGTTCATTTGTTTGATAAATCGTTCTGTTGACTCAGCAACTTTCTTTTCTTCATCCGTCTTGAAGAAATTTATGCTCAATGCGTACATAATTCCCGAGTACACATTGGCGCTAAAAACCTGCGTGGCTAATTTGACCGAGAATTTTTCAAATGGAAGTGGTCGTATATGGGCTCTAGTCAATTTGAAAAAAACTTGAAATATACCTTTCGAGTCTTCTTCAAACATCTTCTCTAGGATGCGCCAGTCCACAACATCATCCCCAATTGAAATCCGGTGCTTGAGCAAGATATTCCTCACGCTCTTGAACATATGTGGATAGTCATAAAGTAAGAATTCTCTGTGATTTTCTATCTCTACATATGGGGTGTTCTCCAAGAAATTTGGTGGTCCTAGTTTCGTGTATGCTGACACGTTGGAAACTCCCTGGTCGCAGCTTGTTGCGACAACTGTTAGACCACAATTTATTACTCCTGTAACAATTGTGGTCAACATTTGGGCTATTATTACGGAGTTTGGCGATCCAACGTAATATGCAATCGTCTGCTTCCAATTTCTGTTCAAGCCCCTTAGAGTAAACACCATTACTTTAGAGGCTACAGTTTTTTGCCTTCCAAATTCACCAAAATCGGTGTACCCATATATCAAGTCATCCTTTAGATTGTATTCCAGGTCTCTCTTGATGCACATCTCATCGAATAGCAGAACACATTTTCTATCCATTGACGTCATGTCTTTTGCCTTATCGCTCAGTAAATCCTTCATCCTTGGGCTGAGTCCCGTTGGTAGACGTATGTCGGAGTGCCATCGGTAGATGGTGCTTACCGATGGCAGCTTAAATCCTGTGCTCAGCATAAACGAGTAGCACGCTGGGGACTTAAAGAAAAATTTCAAAAACAAGTCTTTTTCTTTAGGTTCCCAGGGTGTGTTCTGCTTATGAAAAAGTTGAGCTAGTATGAAAGTACGTAGTTCATCGGAAAAGTCTTCCATGTGTGAGTCCAGTCCCTTTTTAAGCCTGTATTCCGGGTCTATTGCTTTTTTCAAAGGTGTGTCGAAGATGCTCCGGGGATAGATCTGCGCTTTGTCTATTTTGCGCACCGGTTCTGCTTTATATGATGGGTATCCTGGGGAGGGAAACTGTGACGGGGAAATGTTTGTAGAAGGAGGAACTGCGGGGATAGTTAGGTCTCTGATGTAGTTCTTCGAAGTGCTTGCAGCCATATTTATCAGTGATAAAGCTGGGGATGGTGGTGGTCGTGGTGGTGATGGTGGTGGTGGTGGTGGTGTAGGTTGCGGTGCGGCCTCTGAAACCTGGGTAGCAGAGGTAACCGTTGAAGTCGGCTTCTTTCGGATCCTCCATGCCTCCATCATGCGAAGACATGTTGTGTCATTACTGTCCTCGTTGCAACGGCAAATGGACTCCGAAGATATAGGTAGTGCATATTTGGACAGAGATTTAAACGTTGAATTCAACTGTATATCTTTGGCATAGAAGTGATTTTCACACATATATGCCATCGATACTTCCTTTGCGAATGAAACATTTCCATGCTTTATCCAAACTGCCCTCCTATGATCTGTTGGCAGCATAAAAAATGAAATTCTACCTGCCACATATTTCTGCTCCATGCAGTTTGCATAACAGCAGGATCTAACCATAATTATATTTTAAATAAAAATTTATACGAAATAAATAGAAATAAAAGATTCAGATAAAATAGTAAATAAATAAATAATTAAATAAATCAAACAAATTATTTGATTTTAAAATTGATTGTTAAAACCAGAAAATGTAAAATATAGTAAAATATATTTTATATTAAGCTTTAAAATAAGTCTAAAAAAGCAAACCTAATTCAAAATTAGCTATTTTTTGTTAACTTCCCAAAAACTAAACTGACTGTTAAAAAAGAAAAATCCAAAATTTAAATTGTTTAGACAACTCTTTAAAACCCAAGGATATGGTAAAAGAGTTATTTTTTAACAATTTTTAAATAAACCTATGGATCTAAACGAATCTAAACTCACTTTGTTAAAAAAGCTAAACTTTAAAACACCAGAAACTCTCTGAATTTCTTAGATAACTCTTTAAAAAACCAAATGTATGGTAAAAGAGTTATTTGTTTTAACAATTTCTTAATAAAATATAATAAAACTACTTAACACCCTATGAATAAATTTTTTTAAAAGAATCCAAATAAAAATCCTCTGTCGTAACACCCTATAAATTGAAGTTTAATCAAAATAAAAAGAAATCTCTCGTAACGCTCTGCCAATTTAAAATATAAAAAAAAACTTACTGAATCCAAAAAGAGCGAAACTAAACTAATTTTGAACTGAACACTGAAAACTCACTTCAAAAAAATCAAAAAATTTAAATTTATTAAATTTCACTACAAAAACACCCACACACTAAATGACAGGCAGAATTAAAGAAAGAAAAAAAAACACTGCACTTATAGGGAAATTTCTAAGAAAAATTATCTGAATTTAAAATGTATTAATTTAACTACCAAAAAACACCCTGTAACACACTAAAAACCGACAGAATTAAAGAAAAAAAAACACTGCACTAATACGGAAATTTCTAAGAAAAATTATCACAAATTAAAAGTTATTAATTTGACTATCAAAAACACCCTATAACACAAAGATAAAAAACACTGCACTAATATGGAAGTTTTGTTAAAAGTCTCTGAAACACCTAGGTATTTTATATTAGAAAAAGGAATAAAAGTTGTCAATTTGTTGGATTTCAGTTTTCAAAAAAACTTAAAAACCAGAAACTCACTCGCTCAAAGCACAGCACAAATGTGGTCAAAAATCAGATTTTTTAATATCACAATATATTTATTTAAATTATCAAAAAATCAATTATTCTTCACACACTGACACTCGCACTGAAATTGATTCTTAAAAAACCGCAAAATTCTATAACAAAAAATGTTATATCTGTCATCCCACTCCAACACCTACTCAGTTAGTATAATAAGAAACGAACGAAACTATATCACCAATTTCACTAAAAAAAAACGGTTAAACTCAAACGAAAATTTACGACAAGGTTACCACATTTGCAAATTTGTAATAAAATATTTAGAAGTATTTTGAAAAGATGAATGCACTTACAATTTATTGGTGTATTTTTTGGATTAAAAATTGCAATCTGTCGAATTTCATTTGAAAAGAACACTTACAAACAAAAATTCATTTATTTGTTACTTTATTATAAAACTTTAATGTTTTCCATTTCTTTTTTATAAATTCTTTTTTTCTATACAAATAATTAATTTACAAAATCAATTCTTGCTAGATACAGATAAAACTCAACGTAATCAACATTCATTTTCTACTTGTTCTGCTCTTTAAATTATTTAAACCTAATTTTAGAAAACATTTCATTTTAATTTGTCACAAAATTTAACTTCATTAGGTATTACTAATTTGGAAATTATAATTTTCTTGTTTTAACTTTTCAGAAAATTGAAAATTACTTTAAAGAAAAAAATTTGTTTGGGTTTTGTACATATTCTACCCGTAATAATTCATCAAAAACCACAGTTTTTTTTTAATTTGGATATTACTACCTACCTACATACATACCTACATACCTACCTACATACCTACCTATATACCTACCTACATACCTACCTACATACCTACCTACACACCTACCTACATACATACCTACATACCTACCTACATACCTACCTGCATACATATATCTAAAGATATAAATAAATACCTACATAATGTATGATATCTAACTTAAGTTCACAAAATATCTTAAATATAGCCATTCTAATATATATTATGTATTTACTTAACTTAAATCTGAACGGAAAACCTACCTACAAAATTGCATAATATCCTTCGCTATAAAATTTAGTCAAAAAGTATTTATCAAAACAAAATTATTTATGTTAGTGGTAACCGATTTGAATAATTTGCATGCATATCATACATTTGTGCGCATTCTCAGTCATACGTCACAGCAAGGGAAAAAATTTGTATTATCTGCATGCATTTTATACATTTGCTCTATTCCCAAACATACGTCACAGCAAGGGAAAAAAATTCACCCTTCTTTTGAACAATATTTATTTTCGTTCTTTCTATACCCAAAAAAAACAAACAAAAAAAAACATTTTCCCCTTTCTATAAAAAATGATAAAAGCAAAAAGAACAAATTAGCTTTTTTCCTGTCCCCCTTGAACTCCCATACATTTTGTATAGGTTCTTCTCTATCGTCAATTTTCCATTAGCCTTCATTATAGTTCTCTTATTTATCTCTTACTTTTAATTAAATTATTTCCTACTCTGCCTACTCTTAAAACTGGACACCTAAGTCTGCACAAATTTTAGTTAGGCCGCGGTTGCCCAGGTGGCGTCGCGTTCGTTCCTCTTCATGATAGTACTATAAAAATATATATAATGGGTGATTTTTTAAGAGGTTTAGAACTTTTTAAAAAAAAAAAAAAAAAAAAATTCGAAAAAATGAATGAAATATTTATTTTAATCGATAGTTTGAACCTTGCAATTTAATGTTTAAAGATAATTTCATGCAAATGTTGACCGCGGCTGCGTCTCAGGTAGCCCATCCGCTGAGTCCAATTTTGGCATACTCTTTCACACATATCGGCCGGTATCTCCCGAATGAATGCATGGATGTTGGCTTCCAGTGCGTCAATCGAAGCGGGCTTGTCCCTATAGACATTAACCTTGACATACCCCCACAAAAAATAATCTAATGGTGTCAAATCGCACGATCTAGGCGGCCAATTGACCGGCCCGAAACGTGAAATTAACTGTTCACCAAACTCGCCTCGCAATTGCGCCATTGTTTCGCGTGCTGTGTGGCATGTGGCACCGTCTTGTTGAAACCACATATCATGCAAGTCAAGAACTTCCATTTCGGGCAAAAAAAAGTTTGTTATCATCGCTCGGTAGCGTTCACCATTGACAGTAACGCTGCGATTCGCATCATCTTTGAAGAAATAGGCCCAATAATGCCGCCGGCCCATAAATCGCACCAAACAGTGGCTTTTTCGGGATGCATTGGTAGCTGTTGCAATGCTTCTGGCTGATCTTCACTCCAAATGCGGCAATTTTGCTTATTTACGCACCCATTCAACCAAAAATGAGCCTCATCGCTGAACACAAGCAGCGCGCGATGAACATTTCGAACCGAGCACGATTTTGATTGTAAAATTCAATAATTTGCAAGCGTTGTTCATTTGTAAGACGATCCATGGTTAAATTGCAAACCAAACTGAAGCTGTTTGACAGTGACACAAGGTACTAAACACACGTCAGCTGCCAAAACCAGTGTTGCCAAAACCAAACCAGCTAAAAAATCACCCGTTACAATGGCACCACGATAATTCATTCCAATGGGTAAGAGTATTAATCACAGATTAGCCATATGAAGATGAGAATGTTTCGTACGTTTCACCCTCCAAAACCCATTTGTTTACATTGTTGTATTTGTAATTTCTTCCCGCGTCGATGAATAGATGTGAATTGCAGCAACAATTTAACCGGTGTCTGAAGATCCCTACTGTCTATGTGGGAGGTTTCTATACACAAATTCTCATTTTTTATCTGATATCTGACAGCTCAAGCTTGTAGGCAAATTAAAATGGCTGCCGGGGATTCTCATCTTCATGTGGCTAATCTGTGGTATTAATTCTCAAACAAAAATATTATTCTAGAATGTTCTCCTCAAGTCAACGCACCGACAGACCACCGAAACCGTGTTAAAGCAAATCCACACAAAAAAAGGCAAAGAAGAGACAACATTTCTATAAATCTATAGTTCTATATGTTTTGGTGTTCACCTTCATCGAGCGCACCACCGTCCTTCATTGAAATGGATGACAGAGAATAGAAAAGAAAACAAATTGGTTTGGTGTTCAACTTCATCCAGTGTACCATCCTCAATTCGGCATCGAGAGAGAGAGAGAGAACTCGGATATGATTCATCTGAAATCAATCTGAAAATTCAGATCTGAATTTATGTTGCTAACGCACAAAAAATCTGAAATTTCAGTTGAAAGTTGTTGTGTCAAATTCTAACATTTACATAAAGAGTTCACATTAAAACTAAATAAAATAGAACTTTAATTATGTTCTTAAATTAAAAATAAAGCTTCAGTAGTTCTGGTGGTGACTTATTTAAATAATTCAGCAACAAATTACAGCAAGACTATGTGAAGTTTAATGAAAAAATAATTCCACAATATTGTGATGTAGAATTTTGGGAATATTTTTCTAAGAATAGTTAATCTTTTGATTTAAAAACTCACTTACCAATAAACAATAAGTTCTTTTTTGTAAAAAAGTATTAATTTGTTCGTGATGAAAATTATTCATCACCAATATACCACTAACCAGAGCGAAAATCATAAATTTGAACTTCTATGTATAGTACTTCGGCATTTCCCCCACCACGATCACTTTATTCTGAATTTTCAGATAAGAATTTTTGGTTGAAAATTCAGATGAAACGTAAGTAAACGTAACTAAAAGTCACTAAAAGTCATCTAACTTTTTATGGCAGCTGGCCAATCAGAAGCTCCAAAAATTCAGAAATCTGAAAATTCAGATGTAAAACGTAATGCGTTGAACGCGCCCATTTTCATTATTAGGTTCGTTTGGATTCATTGTATACCAATACTAACAACCAAAACACAAGTGGTGCGTTCTTTTTCTATGCAATAGTTAACTATTGTTAATGTGTCAAATAAAGATGTTGAAGTGCCATTGTTAAAAATGTTACACAGTAAGTCTGTTCGCGTACTAGTCCGAAACCACCCAAAACTACTTGATTTTACCAGATTTGGTCCAATCCTGTTCGCTTACTTCCATTTCGTGTCATTTTGGGCTGAAGAGAGTGCTCGCGATAGAGAAAAGTATTTCCCCTACCTGCCAGTTTTTGCCCGAAACGGTAAGAAACTGGTAAGTTCTGTGTTCTGTCAAACGCCAGTTAAAGAACAACAACAAAAAATATAAAATGGCTGTTGTTTACTTTTATTTTAGGTTTTATTTTCGTTTATAGAAGTGAATTTTGTTTTTAATTGAAAAAAATACTCAAAAAAAAAAATTGTTTTAAAGAAAAAAATGTACTCAAAACGTGTATTCATGTGTATTGTGCAGTGATTTTTGTTTTAAAAAAAATATGAAATTAAAATGTTGAATTTAAGAAACTTTGTTATAGTGTAATTTAAATCAGTGTTTTTTTAATTTAATTTTACTTAAATTACGAAATCAGAAACGGAATGAATATCTTTTGCTTCTGTTATCTTGTGTATTGTACAATTCAATAAAGAATTCAAAATTACTATAGAAATTCCAATGTTTTTCGTATTGTTTTCGTTTGTTTTTTTGGTCTTTTGTTTACTTTTTGTTGATGTTTAAAAAGTGGTAGCTACACATTTTTGGTTTGAAGCGTTTGTGTACTTTTGGGCAGTTTCACTTCCTTCTGAGAGAATTTCAACCCCTCTCCTAAGAATGTGACAGATTGCCATTTTTAGTCCGGAAAGTACCCGAACAAACCTGGTGTTACATTTCATTTAGGAACGAACAATGTTAACAATATTGTTGATCTGTCAAACGCAATGGGTTGAAAAAAATTAAAATACATTTAGGATGAATAAATCAAAGAAATCATTTGATTGCATCAAATTCATTTGAAAAAATACTTAAAAAAATGTTTAGTTTGTTAGTTATATATTATATAACCTTTATTTTTGCAATAAAAGCGAAGCTTCCAGCGAAATATAAGATTTTTTTTTAATTTAAAATGGACACAAATTCACTTGTTAAATATCTACCGAAATATAAACGAAAGAAAATATCAAAAAAAAGAATATTATTCATAGGAGGACAGGAAACGTTTCCAAAATTCAAAATCGAAAATAAAAATCTATTAAATTGAAAAAGGAAATCCAAGAATTAAAATAGTTTCAACTCTAAAGAACGAAAAGTAAAGAAAGGATAACCACAAAATGAAAACATTTCCAAATTCAGCTGCTTTTGACAGATTAACATTTCAATTCATATCATCGAGATGAGTTGGAAATTGTTACAAAGTGTAACATTCTGACCCCTTAACATTGAGTTTAGGAACGATTTGAAGACGTCAGAATGTTACACAATGTTACAATTTGAGAATTGAAGAACGACCAAAATTAACAATAGTTAACTTTTTAGAGAAAAAGAACGGACCACAGACGACACAAAACCACACTAAAATACAAAGACACAATGGGGCATATTCATAGTCACTTTTAAACTCCAGTTTATCTTAGACTGGGGTTTATTCAATGTTATTTAGATATGATAAACCCAGGTCTTAGATAAACTGGAGTTTAAAAGTGACTATGAATATGCCCCAATTACAATATAGTACAAGTGCACATGCACAACACACAAAGGTAAGAATTAGAGAGTTTTTATTTTTAGTGTTTCGCTCTCATGTCAGAAAATATCATAATAATTCACTGAGTGATGTGGATTGGGTGGCCGGTGCGCTATTTATAAAAGTACCTTCTTTGTTTTGATGAAATTCAAATTTATTTTCTCATTCTGGATGAAAACAATTTAATGAATTGCAGGTGCATAATAGAAAAGTTAATTGAAAAGCGATTTTCGCAGCTATCATCTTTAGAAAAATCAAAAGCAATAAATGTTGGAAGGCCAATGCCACCTCTTCCAAATTTAATTTCAAAGAATACAACAAAAAATAAAACATTCAATAGATATTTCGAAGAAAAACAATACGAGGTAAAGCTATGGCTGTGTGGTTGCCCCACTTTAAATAAATTATTTTGCTGGCTTTGCTTACTATTTGCAAGTAACCAAGTAAGGGGTGTGTGGTCTCCCGGTTACTCCGATCTGAATCATTTGACCGTAGCATCAAACAAACATACCGTTTCTCAAGCCCATATTAATTCTTGCGTAGCATTGAGAACATTTGGCACCACCCGCTATACATGTTGCTTGATGCACAACAAAATTTATCTGTGTCTCGTCATAACGAGCAAGTATCGGAAAACAGGCAAAATTTGGAGCGGCTTATAGATGCCGTATGCTTTTTGGGCTCCCAAGAGCTAGCGTTCAGGGGAAATGATGAACGCGAGGATTCGGAAAATAAGGGAAATTATGTTGAGCTTTTAAATCTCATAGCCAAATATGACTCGAAATTAGAAAAACATTTGAAATCCGCAACGGTATTTGAGGAAGGAATTCAAAATGATTTGATAAATGCAATATCAAATGTTTTCTCTGATAACATCGACAATAACAAATAACATAACAAATGTTATGTCTCGTGACCTAAATGGAACCCAAGCTCAAGTAAGAAATGAGTTTCAACACGCTATATTTATTCATTGTAATGCTCATGTTCTGAACTTAGTTTTATCACAATCTGTGAACTTTCTTCGGGAAGTGAAAATTTTCTTTTTCAGCTCATCTGGTCTATCTGCTTTTTTCTCCCAGTCCACAAAAAGATCTTAGTTTTTGGACCAAATAATTAAAAGAAGACTACCCACCGTTGCCCAACTAGATGGAATTATTCAAATCGTTTGGTTAATGCTGTTTAAAACACATTTTAGTGACTTGGTCATATTATTTGAAGAAATGATTGATGATCCAGATACTTGGGGGGCGGACGCAATCCAAGCGAGAGGATTTCTTCAATTCTTAAAAAGTTTCAATACAGTTTTTATGTTAAATACTTTTAACGATGTATTTTCCCATACCGATATTTTGTTCAACGTCTTAAAAACAAAAATATTTGACATAAATTACTGTTGTGAGCAAATTGACACAGTTTAGATGGAAATTAATACATTAAGAACAAAATTTCAAAATATTTTTGAAACAGCCGAAAATATAATTCATCCTGTTCCAAAACGTGGCGAAGTCTAGATACTTTTAAATTGGGATTATGGAATTAATATCGCCTTCTTAATTTTAACGAATTTTGAACATTCGTTGATCGCAAGATAAGTATCATTGTTGGACAAAAAACATTGGTGGTTCCATCCAGGAACAGTGATATATATTAATAATTTTGTCAAATTGAACCGTAGTTTCGAATCTATTTCTATTTTTTTTTTGTCACTTTGTTTTTTTTTTTGTGACACACTGCAAAAAAAAAACCAATTATTCGACCGGGCTATAAACTACTATCGTATTTTCAAAACTCAACTCAATCATGAACGAGCCTGATGAATTACTAGTCAATCAACTTGTTTTAAAAACGAAGATTGAAAAAAACAATAGTGAATGGCAAGAAAAGCTGATTGAAAAAAAGAATTTTGGGATTTTACAAACAAAAATTAATAGATTTACGTGAATTGTGGCATAAATTCGTCAAACAAGATCGACAAATAAACGAAATTCTTATTACCACGAAATCGGAGTGCGATAATGCATATATATAAAAGCAGCAATTCGATGAAGTTGAAATTAAATATGCCGAATATATGGGTAAACTCGAAGATGGTTGTAGCAAAACATACTCAGATAGCAGCCATAATTCAACTTTTCAATTAGAGTCTCAGTTTAAACACACCCAACTTCCGAAAATAATAGCCGTGTTTTTTTTGCAAGTCCATATGGATTTGTCGAAAAAAACGACATCGGGACTAATAGTTTTACACGTAAATACAACACCAACTTAAATCCATATAGACTTAGCTAAGTCCAGATAGTTATCGGGACTAACGTACTGTAAGTAAGAAGTTCCTAAGTCCCGATGTCGTTTTTTCGACAAATCCATATGGACTTGCAAAAAAACACGCCTAATATTACCTAAATTCGACCGTGATTACAATTTGTGGAGGTCATTCTCAGATTTGTTCAAGTCATTAGTTCATTACACCAACCAACTCAATTATTTGAAAGTATGTCTTGGTGATGCGGAGAAAGTATTGAGACAAATTCCCATCACAAATCAAGATTATGGTCCAGCGTGGAGTAAATTAATGGAACGATACGAAAATACTAGAACTTTAGTGAACCTTCACTTAAGGCTCTAGTTAATCAAACTAAAATAACTGTTGAATCAGGAAGGAGCCTAGAAATGTTGGTCGATACAACCGAAGATTGCTTGCTACAACTTAAGGCATTGAAAATAGACACTAGCCAATGGGATGCTCTGTTAATATATCTGATAGTCAGTGACGTTTATTAGAAAGTACGCAGGTGTTCACCGCACACCCTACCAAAATCGTCACATTCCATATTCCATTTCTTAAATTTTGGTGTTCACCTTCACTAAACGCACCACGGTAATTCATTCCAATGGATAGAGAATTAATTTTCAAACAAAATAACAAAAATATTACGCTATTGTGTTTTCCTCATGTCAACGCACCGACCGACCACCGAGGTAAAGCAAATCCACATCCACACAAAAAAATGCAATGAAGAGACAAAATTTCTAGATATACCTAAATCTATATGTTCTGATGTTCACCTTCATCAAGCGCACCACGGTAATTCATTCCAATGGGTAAGAGTATTAATCACAGATTAGCCATATGAAGATGAGAATGTTTCGTACGTTTCACCCTCCAAAACCCATTTGTTTACATTGTTGTATTTGTAATTTCTTCCCGCGTCGATGAATAGATGTGAATTGCAACAACAATTTAACCGGTGTGTGAAGATCCCTACTGTCTAACATCAGCTACATCACTAGCTAAATGTTGACATGAGAGTGTTGTGGAGAATATGTCACAGAGAGCAGCTATATTTTTATTTAACAATTTCAAAGAATTTTCTTATTCATATTTCAAGTAATTTTACGCAAATAAAGTAGATTCTTCTCTTTGACTCAGATAAATAGTTTGTTTCCAAATATTATCCACGTCACTTTTTATTTTCAAAGAGCAAAATTCACAAAAATTCAAGAATTATAGAAATCTTCAAAATTTAGCCCGAGAATTAATGTGCCGAACAATTATTTCGTGTCGTGCGCTAAATTTTGACAGATGGTGATGCACAGTAAGAACAAAAAATTTGATTCTTTTAGCTGGAGTTGCGTACCTTTTGGCTCAAACGCTTGGCTTAATTTTGGCTTGGCTAAATTTTGGAGAGAATTTTGTATGAAAACGAAAATTAAACGCGATCTGCATACTAGGCTTTAAATAAAAATTAAAACCGAAACAAAAAACGTTACTTAAAACTCTTTAAACTCTGGCTATACTAGATCTTCACCGAGATTTGTCCATACTCCATAGCTCTGAGTATGACTGACCATACCACTAAACACAGATTAGCCATATGAAGATGAGAATGTTTCGTACGTTTCACCCTCCAAAACCCATTTGTTTACATTGTTGTATTTGTAATTTTTTCCCGCGTCGATGAATAGATGTGAATTGCAACAACAATTTAACCGGTGTCTGAAGATCCCTACTGTCTATGTGTGCGGTTTTTATACACACATTCTCATTTTTTATCTGATATCTGACAGCTCAAGCTTGTAGGCAAATTAAAATGGCTGCCAGGGATTCTCATCTTCATGTAGCTAATCTGTGCCACTAAATATCAAATCTAAATAGTTCCGCGGACATGGTTCCAGGAACTAGTTCCGACCGGAAAAAGAACCGTTCCATGTTCGCTCCGCCTTTGGAACTATTTTGCACAACTCTACAATAAAGAATTCAAAATTACAATAGAAATTCCAATGTTTTTCGTATTGTTTTCGTTTGTTTTTTGGTCTTTTATTTACTTTTTGTTGACGTTTAAAAAGTGGTACACATTTTTGGTTTGAAGCGTTTGTGTACTTTTGGGCAGTTTCACTTCCTTCTGAGATAATTTCAACCCCTCTCCTAAAAATGTGACAGATTGCCATTTTTAGTCCGGAAAGTACCCGAACAAACTTAGTGTCACATTTCATTTAGGAACGATCAATGTTAACAGGGAATGGTGTTCTACAGAAGAAAGATTATGACTTATATTACAGCTGTCGTACAAAACACCATGTGCTCGGGGTAGGCTTCCTAGTCAGCGAAAAAATGAAGTCTGCCATCATCGGCTTTAACGCTATAAGCGAAAGGCTATGCACCCTTCGCGTGCGAGGCAAATTTTAAGAACATCAGCCTCATTAACGTTCACGGACCTGCGGAGAAGTCCTCAGACGAAGAAAAAGAGACTTACTACGAGCAAGTCGAGAGGGCCCTCAATGTCTGTCCAAGGTATGACGTAAAAATCATCCTTGGGGATTTGAATGCAAAAATAGGTCGGGAGCCGGTATTCAGGCATTACGCAGGCACCCATAGTTTGCATGAGAACACTAATGACAATGGACTTCGAGTCTTAGAATTGGTAGCATCGAAAAACACGTTCGTTGCGAGTACCAGGTTCCCGCGTAAAGATTTCTACAAAGCGACCTGGGTATCACCTGATGGAGTCACTCGTAACCAAATTGACCACGTGTTGAAAGACCGTCGCCACTACTTGAACTTGATGACGGTACGAACGTACCGAGGTGCCAATATCGACTCGGATCTCGTTGGTATGGTTTTCCGAGGGCGGATTGCCTTGCGAAGACGTATTGCTTCCGTCGATCAGGCTCGAATCAACACGGCTGCTCTGCGAAATGAAAACACCAGTAACACCTTTGGTAATGCGTTAGGACTCGCCCTAGAACTGGGTAGAGTAAGTCCTGGAGCCAGTATGCAGGGCGTAGATGAGAAGTGGACACGCCTTAAGAATACAGTCATTAGTACTGCCAACTCCATCTTAGGCAGCAGTCGTAGAAATCGGAACGACTGGTTTGATGATGAATGCAAGCTAGCGACTGAACGTAAGAATGTTGCGTACCGAGCAATGCAACAATCTCATAGAACGCGGGCACGCGAAGACGAATATAAAGAGCTCAGAAGAATTGAAAAACGGCTTCACAGACAGAAAAAATCAGCCTGGGAGAAGAACATAATCTGTGAAATAGAGAAAAGCCGAGAGCGAGGTCCGCACCAGGCGCGGAAGTCCGACCAATCCGTCCGAAACATGATGCAGTACACACCACGCTGCACATACTGCAAGTACGGAGAAGGAAATCTGATCACCGATCCTCAAAGCATACTGGAGCGATGGGAAGTGTACTTCAAAGAATTGCTAAATGGTCACCTCACTGCAGAAATGGAGGCTCCACTACTTCAAGAAGAGTACCTTATGTTGCCGCCACCAAGCATAGAAGAGGTTGAGAAGGCTATAGGCCGGCTAAAGAAAAACAAAGCCCGGGGAGCCGATGGTATGCCAGCCGAAATATTTCAACACGGTGGGCCAGCTTTACGTCAAGCAATTCATGAGATTATAGTGCACGTGTGGGAGCATGAAGAAATTCCAGAAGACTGGCGAAAAGGTATATTTTGTTCCATACATAAGAAGGGAGATGTCACATCGTGCAGCAATTATAGAGGTATCACGTTGTTGAGTACCGCCTACAAGATACTCTCCTCTATCGTACAAGACCGGATAACCCCATACGCTAAAACCATCATCGGACAATATCAGTGTGCTTTCATTTCAGGCAAATCACCAACTGATCAGATCTTTACCCTTAGGCAGGCGATGGAAAAATGTCTAGAATTTAACATCCCAACATACCATCTGTTTATTGACTTTAAGGCCGCCTACGATAGCATAGCTAGGGTAGAACTTTACAAAGCCATGAGAGAATTTGGCATCCCAAATAAATTGACACTACTATGTAGGTTGACCATGACCAACGTAACAAGCCAAGTAAAAATATCTGGATTGCTATCCAAACCAATCAACATCTTTATTGGACTCATACAAGGGGATGGTTTGGCCTGCCTCCTCTTCAACCTGGCGTTGGAGAAAGCAATCCGTGACTCTGTCACAGCAACAAGAGGGACCATCGTCAATAGGTCCAGCCAGATACTGGCTTACGCAGACGACATCGACATCATCGGAAGAACCGAGCAAGCTGTACATGATTCCTTCATCCAGATCGAGCAGGCGGCACAAAATCTGGGGCTGCACATTAGTGAAGGTAAAACAAAGTACATGGTGGCGTCGAATGCGGGAGGAACAGTTGGTCAAACAATCAAGGTAGCGGAGCACGAATTTGAATTGGTGCAATCCTTTAAATACCTTGGGTCAATAGTAGCAGCCGATAACAATATAGAAGAAGAAATACGCGGGTTCTCAAATCCAACAGAGCCAACTATAGTCTGTCAAAGCTCTTCAAATCCAGAAATCTCACCATAACTTCAAAACTGCTGCTGTACAGGACCATGGTCCTGCCAGTACTCACATATCGATCCGAGACTTGGGTGCTTAGCAAAAGGCACTCCGACCTCTTAGCCGCGTTAGAGAGAAAAGTCTTAAGGAGAATTGTTGGCCCCATATTTGAGGAAGGACGATTCCGGAGACGGTACAATCATTAATTTTACGCAATCTACCTTGAAGCAGATATCGTGACAAAAATTAAGCTCGGTAGACTCCGGTGGGCAGGGCACCTATCTCGGATGAGCGAAGAGGAACCTGCTCGGAAAGTTCTTTGTGGTACATTCTATGGTAGACGACAGCGTGGTAGACCGCTGGAGAGATGGCGTAGACCAGGACGCCCGAAGCCTTGGGCTGCGCAACTGGATGGCGGCGGCTCGAGACCGGGATGGGTGGAGAGACTTATTGAAGGAGGCCAGGACCGGACCCCTGTTGTCGAGCCGATGATGATGATGAATGTTAACAATATTGTTGCTCTGTCAAACGCAATGGGTTGAAAAAAATTAAAATACATTAAGAATGAATAAATCAAAGAAATCATTTGATTGTATCAAATTCATTTGAAAAAATACTTAAAAAATTTTTTACAGTTTGTTAGTTATATATTATATAACCTTTAATAAATAATAAAAGCGAAGCTTCCAGCGAAATATAAGATTTTTTTAAAATTTAAAATGGACACAAATTCACTTGTTAAATATCTACCGTAATATAAAAACGAAAGAAAATATCAAACAAAGAATATTATTCATAGAAGGACAGAAAACGTTTCCAAAAATCAAAATCGAAAATAAAAATCTATTAAATTGAAAAAGGAAATCCAAAAATTAAAATAGTTTCAACTCTAAAGAACGAAGAGTAAAGAAAGGATAACCACAAAATCAAAACATTTCCAAATTCAGCTGCTTTTGACAGATTAACATTTCAATTCATATCATCGAGATGAGTTGGAAATCGTTACAAAGTGTAACATTCTGACACCTTAACATTGAGTTTATGAACGATTTGAAGACGTCAGAATGTTACGCAATGTTACAATTTGAGATTTAAGAACGACCAAAATTAACCATAGTTAACTTTTTAGAGAAAAAGAAGGGACCACAGACGACACAAAACCACACTAAAATACAAAGACACAATGGGGCATATTCATAGTCACTTTTAAACTCCGGTGTAATAATATGTCACCAGAATTATTATTTCGTGCGAGTGTATCGATTTGTAGTTTAAGGTATGAAGTGTCGTTTTCCATTAGTTGAGCTTTAACATAGGAGAGTCAGGGTTGCTACCCTTTGAAAAATTTTCCGTAGTTGATTTGTAAAAAAGTGGAGTAGATTCAATGTTTTTGCAGTAAATTTATATATTCAAGAAACAAATTTTGATGGGTTAGATCTTGAAATTTTTCTTCAATGTCGTCGACTCTGTCATTAAAAAAACGCTTAGTTTTAAAAATCTAACCTAGAAAATCTGCCTGCCTCTTAAAAGTATCTACTTAGAAATATAAACTTACAAACTTTTGCTGGGAGCAGCAACTTGATCAACACATTGATTACCTATTCTGCAGCCCGTTTTTTTTTTTTGTATATCACTACTTAATAAAGACAAATAAACTTACATATATTTATATCAATTTTAAACCACTTAAAAAATGTAACTTATTGCTTGCAGATTAAATTAAAAATGTATCCATCCTTTCCCCTTTTCTAACAATGAAAACAAAAAACAAGCTCAAATAAATAAGAACATTGCGTTGACAGATTTGTTTTGACAGCTGTCATTGTCATTAAAACAAAGCCAATAGGCGAAAACTGCATGCATAAATTATTAAAGGGTGGGTTTCATGAAGAATGAGAATGACTGCATTCAATGACAGAATTGAAAAATTATTTTATGGATTAGATATTATTTGCTGAATCTTTTATTCGTAAAACCAAAAGTGCAGTAGATTTGATATAAAGGCAGTAGATTTATTTTTCGAAAAAAGTGCAGTAGATTCGCTACAATTACAGCAAAGTGACAATCCTGACGAGAGTTCGTTAAAAAGTTCAGTGTGTGTTGTTTCCAAGTGATGATATTGTTTTTCCAATGTGTCAATTCTACTACTAATCGTAAACAGAGAGTGGTTAAAAGAGTTGCATTTTCCATTTAAATTCTTTTGTAGAGAATTTATTTTGTCATTTAACTCGCTTTCTTAGAAATTCAATCGTTCATTAATTGTGTTGTGTATAAGGTTAAGTTCGGTTTTGATTTCTATCATAATTGATTCCGTCAGTGTTTTGGAAAGCACTTCCAAAAGAGACTCGATTTTGCTCCACAGCTTTGCAGAACTCTGCGCAGAAAAATGGGAAGCAAGGTAAGGAGTGAGAGTTAGAGTTTTATCTGCATCAACACACTCAAATGAAAATAAATTTTCATTTTCGGGTTCATCAGACAGGAAGGAAGCATATTAGCGTTTGATGTTTGCGGAAGTATTGAACACATTTCCTCGGGATTTATTGAGCACTTTGTGCTATTTTTTTCTGCAGCTATACCAACTTGTTTTAAATTTCTCCAAAGTTCTTTAGAATTCAGTGAGGGATCTAGCTTTTGGATCAAGTATGATGAATTAAAGAGGTGCTTTATTACGTGCAAAAGTGTAATACGTTTAAATCTACGAAAAAAAACGTTCCCTCTCTCTAATAGGTAACTTAATTTGGTTTAATTACTTTGCTTACTAAAGGAACATATTCATTGTATAGTTGGTTGACTACATTTTTGAGCAAAGTTACTTTAACATTTGCATCAATTGTGTAATAAATTTCATTCCAGTCTAAGTGACCAGCTTGTTATACCGTCCGATTTGAAATAAAAACATTTAATTCTTTTTCTGAGGAGCATCCTCTTTATTGTACAGTTAATTAAAAACTATTTAAAACTTAAAAGTACCTATTCCCTAGTCTTCTTTAAGAAGACATTCTATTTATGCCGAATATTGATATATTGTGTGTGTGGGATGCACGATCGCGAATTGCGATAATTGATATTGTGTGTAGTATGCACAAATATCGAACTGCTATGGTTATGGCAACAATAAATATGATAAGGTTTCGGCAAATGGATGGATGACCACTTTGGGTGATCATTAAGATGATGTTTATATTAGACAACGGATATGACCATGGTGGTCTTTAGGATTGAGGTAATATGATAGGATGAGGATATAAACAGGATGGGGATTGCAATTAATGCAAGAATTAAACAATTGTATAATATAATATAAAGAGTTATATTTTGGTTTCATGAATTTATAACAAGCTCCATTAACTAGATTTTCAAATCGGTAGTGACGAAATGATCTAAAACTGACTGTTTTAGGTGTATTTGGCCTATTAAACTGGAAAGAGCAAAATAATAAATTATAAACAAATTCAGATGTTGGCCTAACTTGATCAGCACAAATTACTCTGTTTTTTTGAATTTGTCAGAAACATATCGATCAGAGAGGGATTAATATTTGAACGAAAACATGTGGGGAAATAAGATTTCACAAAAGTAACGAAAGATACGATTAGTGCTACTTTTCTTGTAAGTAATTAACATTAAAATCTCCCCCAATTATCACTGTTGATGGCTTCTTGTAGGAGATGATGGCGTCAATTTTGGATGGAAATGGTGTGATTCCTTGTTCGGTGACAAGATAACCCAAGAAGATTACAGACGACGATTCGAAAGTCCATTTGGAAAAATTGATGGTAAGTCCATACTCTCGAAATCGCTGGAAAAGCTGTTTGAAATGCTCTCGATGATCTTCAACTGAGTTTGATGCGACAAGAAAGTCTCTCTCTATAGGCTAATACTACTCGAAAGCCTTATAAAAGGCTACTAGAAGCCTCCATAGTACACACAAGAATAAAAAATAAATTCTTTCATATTAATTTTTATTTCTTAGTTTTGTTCTATTTTTTCGTTCCAGCTATTTTTTTCTCTGAAACGAATTGTAGTTATAATTTTATGATGAATACAAAATTTTTACTTACTTGATGGATTTTATGGGATTTAAACCAAGCATATATTAAGCTGGTTGAGAGTCAGGCACCTTATACATCGCGCTATATCTGCTATATGATAAGTGAGTATCAAATCGGAACTAAGAACTTCGCTCAGGCGAAGCGTACGAAATTTTTCATAATAGAGAAGATTCTCGCGAGGTAATTGAAAATTTATTCTTCATATACGCAAAGTTTTTTTTTTATTATATTACCTGCTAGCCGCATTTTATTATCGCCATATATGTAGATCATCACATGAAATTAACACAATACTGATCTGAGTGATGGCTGTGTTGTATACCTATCTCTTTTTCCTTTCGTTTGTTTATTTTATATATGCGTCGTCTTTTTTCTTTAAATTGTAGAGGTTGTCAATTTTAGTCCCTTTGCATACGCAATAAAACGTTCGATATTTCTTATATCAATGTGAAAAAAGCATTTATCATACTTTTAAACCTATATACATATTTGGTATAGAAAAAAATATGAAAACATTATTACTAAAAAATAAAGTATGGTCACCTCCTCACAATAATATTTAGGCCACTTACAGCTTTACATACGAAGTATCATCTTTTAATGCTTCATATTGAGTTGACGGCACTTCGTTAAAGCCAACTAATCGAAAGCAATGTCTCCCGCGCATGCGCCTGACAGCAAATTGTTTCGAACTTGTATTCACAGGGCTTGTACAAATAAAATTATTTGACATTACTTCGTTGAGACCTACCAAATGAATACAATGCTTCCCACACATGCGCCTCACAGCATACACATTAGTGCTGTTATAGGGCGTTTACTGACAGGACTTTTGCAAACAAAATAAGTTGAATTCACTTCGCTTAAGGTAGCCATAACCGACGATCATGCTCGCCGAACTTGTTCTGGCTCGCTATATTTTCGTCGTGTAGGTGCTGGTTCGCGAACAGTTCGCTGTTGGCGAAAAATTTCGATTTTGTCGTGTTCGTTGGCTTCGATGTTCGCTGTGTGGGGCCATGTTCGCGAGCAAACCTCATTTTTGCTGTGAACGTAGTTGAGTGCATATCACGGATTAAACACAATGGCCACAGTCAGCCGCGATTTTATCGATGTTTATTCTTTGAAGAATCAGAACGAATGAATGTTTACCAAATATGTTCGCCGTGTAGGGGACAACGCAAACGAACAAGTTCGGGGAGCATGTTCGTTGTTTAGGGCTACCTTTAGGCAAATTTATCGAAAAATATGCTTCTCGCAAAAAGTGCTTGACAATATAGTACACTCACCGGCACAATTATCCGCCCACCAAGATATTTTAATTATTATTGTAGATTTTGTTTATTAATAAGCAAATTGGATATATATTTGTTGGTTGGTATATAGGCTTCAGGTCATAAATGAAACAAGTTTTTTCCCGTTCACAACGTTTCGTCCATGACTATGGACATCTTCAGGTGAAAAAAGTGGTATCTATATTTGCATTGATTAGTACATAAAATAAAATGTTTGCAAAAAACATAAGGCGATAAATAACTTACATTAATACATTTTCAGAAAAAAACCCAATGGTTCTAAGAAAAAAACAAAAGTTGAACTTAACACTTTAAAGCAAGTCTCACAAGTAACAAAAAATATAGTCAAAAGCTTGTAAACATGTTTCATAGATCTTGGTATCGCCACCTCTTCTCCAAGAAATGTATATATTGCGGACAGACGTTGTCCATGTCTGTTTTTCTATTCATCGTGTTGCATGTGTTGATGATGTGAAGAGTTTCGATTAAAAACCTCTTGTTTTGGTTCTCCTCTCTCTGAAGTACTTGCATCTCTTCATAGTTAGGAGTGTGGCCGTGTGAGAGACAATGTGCTGCCAGTGCTGTCTTCGTTAGGATTTCCTTTACAATTTATTTTGTAAACAAGGTCAGAATGGTCCACAATGTCCGTTTTGTTTTAAGTTTAGTGTATATTTGTGACGTCGTGTTAGTAGATTTCATCGCTAATTTGTATTTTTCTGTGTCAAAAAGTTTTGCATATTTGAACCTATCTGCTATTTGTTGTATGTATGTGAAGGATTTGTATTTAAAGTTTTGTTGTTCTGGTTGTTGTTGTTTTTGTTGTTGTTTTACTAAGGATTTTGTTAATTTTTCGGGAAATGAATTTTTCTTTAAAATTTCTTCGACTATGATTATGTTTTGCTGATGGAATTTCTCGTCGCTAATTGATAAAACTCTATTAATGAGATTGTTGGCGGTGTTGAAGATGGTGTTTTTTGGGTGTTGAGATGCATAATTTATCAGTCTTCCCGATGAAGTTGGTTTTTGAAACCAATCCATTTTTAAACCACTTTCTTCTCGGATGATGACAGTGTCTAAATATGGTAGTCTATTGTCAGTCTCAGTTTCATACGTGAATTGTATTTTGCTGTGAAAACTGTTCAGAACGTTTAATGTCGAGTTTACATCAGCTCTTTTGATAATGGCGAAGAGGTCATCCACATATTTCGTAACTATTCTTGGTTTGTTTGCCAATTTTGCAATACAGTTTTCTAGGAGTTCCTCAAGAATGATATCTGCTATTATTGGCGAAGCTGGATTGCCCATGGGCATGCCATCTCTCTGTTGGTAGGTCTTGTTACCATAAACCAGATAGTTGTTTTCAACGATACAAAACTGAACAAGTTCTATGAAGTTGCTCCTTTTTATAAGAGTGAAATCTTTTAATTTCTCCCAGTTTTTACTAATTAACTCCAAGGCCAATTTCAATGGAATGTTAGTAAACAGGGATATTACGTCGAACGACACCAAGATTTCATCATTTTCAATAACTAAGCCTTCAATTTTGGCTTTGAAATCTAGAGAGTTTTTAACATTGTATACAGAGTCCAAAGTTAAGTTTTTCAAAATTGATATTGATTGATAGACGAACAGATGGGGCGGAGCGGCATTCCTTGTTTGTGGATCTTAGGAAGACCGTAGATTCTTGGCGCAACAGGATTATACGTCGTCATTCTTTGTCTTTCGTTTTCATTCATTATTTTATTGTCAAATAGATATTTGACAAATTTATTATTCGTATCTTGTAATCTGTTAGTTGGGTCTGTCCTCATTGGCCAGTATACTTTCCTGTCTTCCATCATTTCTTTCATCTTTTGGTCATATTCACTTTTGTATATAGCCACTGTTACATTCCCTTTATCCGCCGATACAATGTATATTTCCCTATGTTTTTTAAGAAAATGTCTTGTTTAGTTAAAAGTTTGTGTAACGTATTTAGTAAAATTGTTAAATTTTCTCTTATCCATACAGTTGTCCAGCATATTTGCAAAATTTGCTCTTGCCTTTTCCTTTGCATCATTGTCAGTAATAGTGTCTATGCAGGACTCGCCATCAGCAATTATTTTAAATAGAGTATTAGAAGAGGAGTGAATTGTACTAGGTAGCGCGTACTTTGGTCCAAGTGAAAGTAGGTATTGAATGTCAACAGGTATGACAACACTGGTTTTATTTACAAACCATTTCTCATTTAATCGTAAATTATATTTTTCTCCCATCTTCTGTTTTAATGCATTTAGTTTTTTGTCATGTGTTTGGTTCTGTATTATTAAAAAAAAAAAAAAAATTCTAGATTTCAAAGCCAAAATTGAAGGCTTAGTTATTGAAAATGATGAAATCTTGGTGTCGTTCGACGTAATATCCCTGTTTACTAACATTCCATTGAAATTGGCCTTGGAGTTAATTAGTAAAACTGGGAGAAATTAAAAGATTTCACTCTTATAAAAATTAGCAAATTCATAGAACTTGT
The DNA here is from genome assembly GCA_932273885.2 of Leucozona laternaria. NCBI lineage: Eukaryota > Metazoa > Arthropoda > Insecta > Diptera > Syrphidae > Leucozona > Leucozona laternaria. The sequence goes on along the minus strand of OW026366.1, from coordinate 161,458,536 downwards.
TCAGTTTTGTATCGTTGAAAACAACTATCTGGTTTATGGTAACAAGACCTACCAACAGAGAGATGGCATGCCCATGGGCAATCCAGCTTCGCCAATAATAGCAGATATCATTCTTGAGGAACTCCTAGAAAACTGTATTGCAAAATTGGCAAACAGACCAAGAATAGTTACGAAACATGTGGATGACCTCTTCGCCATTATCAAAAGAGCTGATGTAAACTCGACATTAAACGTTCTGAACAGTTTTCACAGCAAAATACAATTCACGTATGAAACTGAGACTGACAATAGACTACCATATTTAGACACTGTCATCATCCGAGAAGAAAGTGGTTTAAAAATGGATTGGTTTCAAAAACCAACTTCATCGGGAAGACTGATAAATTATGCATCTCAACACCCAAAAAACACCATCTTCAACACCGCCAACAATCTCATTAATAGAGTTTTATCAATTAGCGACGAGAAATTCCATCAGCAAAACATAATTATAGTCGAAGAAATTTTAAAGAAAAATTCATATCCCGAAAAATTAATAAAATCCTTAGTAAAACAACAACAACAACAACAAAAACAACAACAACCAGAACAACAAAACTTTAAATACAAATCCTTCACATACATACAACAAATAGCAGATAGGTTCAAATATGCAAAACTTTTTGACACAGAAAAATACAAATTAGCGATGAAATCTACTAACACGAGGTCACAAATATACACTAAACTTAAAACAAAAACGGACATTATGGACCATTCTGACCTTGTTTACAAAATAAATTGTAAAGGAAATCCTAACGAAGAATGCAACCAAACTTATATAGGAACTACGAAACAAAAATTAAAAAAGAGACTTATAGGACATAAATCAGACATAAAAAATAACGCACCACAGAAGACAGGACTGGCAGCACATTGTCTCTCACACGGCCACACTCCCAACTATGAAGAGATGCAAGTACTTCAGAGAGAGGAGAACCAAAACAAGAGGTTTTTAATCGAAACTCTTCACATCATCAACACATGCAACACGATGAATAGAAAAACAGACATGGACAACGTCTGTCCGCAATATAAACATTTGTTGGAGAAGAGGTGGCGATACCAAGATCTATGAAACATGTTTACAAGTTTTTGACTATATTTTTTGTTACTTGTGAGTCTTGCTTTAAAGTGTTAAGTTCAACTTTTGTTTTTTCTTAGAACCATTGGGTTTTTTTCTGAAAATGTATTAATGTAATAATTAATGTAAGTTATTTACCGCCTTATGTTTTTTGCAAACATTTTATTTTATGTACTAATTAATGCAAATATAGATACCACTTTTTTCACCTGAAGATGTCCATAGTCATGGACGAAACGTTGTGAACGGGAAAAAACTTGTTTCATTTATGACCTGAAGCCTATATACCAACCAACAAATACATATTCAACAAAAGGTCACATATTATATATAACAAATTGGATATATAAATAAGATAATATATACGAATGTATTATCTGTTTAATTAATGGTTCCAATACACAGTTGGCAAAAAGCCATCTTCGCGATAACCGTTACTTATTGTAAGCAAACGTGGTGGCAATTTACATAGGTAGGCGGATAATTGTGCCGGTGAGTGTAAATATAGTTTCCATCAAGCTTTCATACACAAGTCTTATCGAATCTGTGGACTCTGATATCAAAACAAAATAGCTTGTTTCAGGCTCCTGTGAGCAGGCCTTCCCCAAACTGTTTGTAACAGCTTCTTAGTGAAAGCTTTTTCTTTGTTTACGAAAATGATAAGGAAACTGTACACATTAAAACTTTTAATAAACTTAAAATTTCACCTGCATTAGGTCTTAAAAAAACTGTATACGAAAATATAGCTTCGAAAATGTGCAACTTAGTTGCACAAACTCAATACAAGTCCTGTGAAAGCAGTAACTTCAAGAAATTCAAGAACTGAACCTTACAGAAGGAAAATTGTCAGTTGGGTGGGATAGCGATCTGAGATGGTGATAACATTGAATCTTCTATAGTCGCCACAAGGTCGCCAGTCACCATTTTTCTTCTTGACCATATGAAGAGTGTTGCACTTTTTCTTCACCTCGGGAATCAACCCTTCTTTTTATTTTTATAATTATTATTTCTTTTAAAAGAAATATTATTAATTATTATCAAATAAACGACGCGAACAAATAACCACAAAATTGATTCGAACGATTAAAACCACGACACGACTGGAATGATTGTAGACGAACGAAAAGACAAAAGAGAAATTGAAAAAGTGCAAGCAAGTAGCACGATAAAAAAAAGCTACTAACCACGACTGCTCAGCTGGGGTGGGTTCTGTCTGTGGAAGAATATGACAACGAGATTATATTTAATAATCGTTTTAATCAATTGATCAAAACGAACGAAATGGTTTATTACAAGTACAGTGGGGTACTTGTAATAAAAGGTGGGCGCCAGGAATTTTAAATAGGCTAGATTAGTAAAATTCCAAATCTAATTATAAGTGAAGTAACAAACCAATGATAAAGTGAACAACAACAATTTGAATTTTACGAAATAAAACACGGAGTTTGTAGGCCCAGATAGGGACTTTAGAATGATTTTATTTGGGAAACCTTTGGATCGAAACCCAGGATTAAAACCCAAAATTTTTTAAAACAAAAGGATACAAAAAGATGAATATTCAAAGACTAACGGAGAACCGTTTAGCCGATAAAAAAAGAAAATGGGCCGTTAACTCGCGCAAGAAAACTATACCGTATATCTAACCTCTAATTGGAATTTTGAAAACGCAATAAAAGAATAAATTAAATCGAACGATTAGCACATTAAAAACCTATCGGAATTTGACACTCACTAACGAGAATATTTATTTATTTAGAATATAATAACCACTCTACTTATCTTTTTTTTTCTCGCCTCCTCTATCTCCTCGAACTTAATTCTTTCTCCTACATTTCCTTGCTCCTCGAAACACCTTGTCTTTCAGATTTTCCTCGATTTTTATTTTCCAAAATTTTACTCCCAAAACTTTTCCTCGATTTTTTTTCTTTTTTCCTCGAATTTTCAAAGATTCAACTTATCGCTTGGTTAGCTCTCCAAAGAGTGGCTTTCCAAACTTAACCCATTTCCTCCCTCGACCATTCCAATCACACACACATTCACATATTCAGCCATTCACTTTCGTGATCATCGGTCACGGAATCCCGGCTCCCTGGAGAGCTACGTGCTCTCCTAGAAAGCCGCCGTTGTTGAATCTCAACGAAACTTTACAGCCACTCTCACAAACACGGATTCAACAAGTTGTTGGATGTCTTTCCAAAACTTGCCGAATCTTAATGGTGAGTTCAGACCCATCCCAAACTAAATATTTCGAGAAAAATTAAAAAGAATTAAAACCGAGAAAAAGCCTTTGCTAGACATTCTCCTAGTTAACACAATTTACAATTTAACATCGAAGCACGAAACAAAACCATTCAGAAACTATTCTTTCGAGATGAGAAAGAGGAAGGCACATTTTATTATCGTGAACCCTACTTTTCTAGACAAAAATTCCGATAGACTTTTGTGTTTAAAATTAATAAAGATACAAAATTTTACAAACTCAAAAACGTTAACTACCCATTTCAATACAATCATAAAATTACGTTAATTTTAGGATGTTGTGTTGTATCGATGATTTTAGAGTAGATAAGAGTCCGCCTGACTCGTTACCTCTTCAGCTCATCCGCTGGCATTATTTTCATAACATGAGACATGGTTGGTAAGCTTATGAATTTTGGAACCACCTGTTCCTCTCGATTTTAAGAGTCGCTCGAAGACCTATTCTTTTCGCTTTTGCAAAATGCTGGCTAAGTACACCAATGGTTGATGGTACCACGGTTGCCCTCAACGTCACCAGTATTTTGCAGCCGCAACGAAAATAAAAAGGGAAATGAAGGAATCGAAGGCTGGTCATTATTGCGGTAAATTTTACTGTAACAAATACCACCCTTTCCTCCCAAAAATGTGCATACTTTTCTAAAAAAGTACACCATTTCTTAAGGCTTAAACTAGGAAAAAGGTTTAGGAAGGTGAACAACACAACATCGGATTCCATCATTAATAAATGAAAAAGCTGATTATCTACAAAAAAAAAAACAAGTTAAAGCATTTTTCAAAAATGTCTGTAATCTAAAGTGAAATGACATGGCACAAATTATAAAAATTAAAGTTAAATATCTACTACTTTCACAGCAAACAAATTTAAAAAAGTAATCAAAATCTAAGTGTTACAAACAAAATTTAAAGATTTAGGGACTTTCGACTCAAACATTCACGTAAGGATATATATTCCGTAATAAAAACAGGGAAGATATTCTAGACCTCACTCTTGTGAGTAATAATGAGAACATTTCTGTAGGTAATTGGAGAGTCTGCCCTTATGAATCCTTCTCGGATCACTTTAGGATACTCTTTACTTTAGACAGAAACCCAAAAGATAAAAAGCCTTTTAGAAACCCAACTTGAACAAATTGGACAGAGTACTCAAACTGGTTGAACGAACGTATCGATCCACCTGAGGACGAAACGCTTTCGACAACCTCAGCCATTGATACTGTTGTTCAAAACCTTACTAGTAAAATGAGAACGGCCTTCAAAAGACACTGCCCCATATCTCGTAACAATGAGCCCACTAATCCACCATGGTGGAACAGTGAGCTTAAGAAACGACGAACAGGGGTCAGAAAACTTTTCAATAAAACCAAATTGAGTAAAGTAGAGAAAGACTGGAATTCATATAGAGCCGAACTTAACTCATACACTAAAGATCTAAGAAAGGCCAAAAAGGATTCATGGGTTAGACACTGCGAGTCCATTGAGAACACAAGATCCTTGCGTCTAGCCCCGCGATTCCGGGATATATTAAACATCCCGATGGATCATGATCGAACTCGTGCCAAGAAACACTTGAACTCTTTATGGAAACGCATTTCCCTGGCTGTAAGAATCCTGAAGACTCAGGTTATACACAACCAGACGAGATTGTTCCGGCATTTCTTCAACATGCTCTACAGATAATCACCCCATGGCTTAGGGTAATCTTCAAAAGTTGTATTAAACTTAGATACGTCCCTATCAGCTGGAGAAAGGTTAAAGTGGTCTTTATTCCAAAAGCTGGAAAACCGACACACTCGACTGCAAAAGATTACAGACCGATAAGTCTCTCTTCGTTTCTCCTCAAGACACTGGAGAGAATCATTGATTTGCATGTTAGAGAGCTTCTCAATCCAAACAATTTGTGCAACTACCAACACGCTTACCTTAAAGGTAAGTCAGTGGAGACTGCGTTGCATGAAGTCGTTTCACAAATTGAGAAAAGTCTCAAACACAAAGAACATACCTTGGCAGCATTTTTGGACATCGAAGGAGCGTTAAAGAACGTAAAAACGGAGTCCATTAAGTCAGCTCTGGAAGAAGTTGGAGTTGATTCTGCCATCGTGGACTGGATTTATACCATGCTCAATGGTAGAATCATAAATTCCCAACTTGGAGATACTATTGTCAAGAAAACAGTTACAAGAGGCACACCACAGGGAGGGGTAATCTCACCTCTCCTTTGGGTCCTCGTTGTTAACAAAATTCTTACAAAATTTAAGAATCAGGGCATTAAAATTGTGGCCTATGCAGATGACATAGTAATATCGCGTAAGTATCTTACCACCATCAAAGATATTATGGAGTCTGCACTTAAAGAACTATCTTCTTCGGCAGCACAAAACGGTCTCGGGGTCAACCCTTTAAAAACTGAACTAGTTCTGTTTACGAAGAAAAGGAAATTAGAGGACTTTACTCCTCCCAAGCTAAATGAAATTCCTCTGAAACTATCCAACGAAGCTTAATATCTAGGAGTAATCCTTGATTCCAAGCTAACCTGGAAACGGAACATAGAGGAAAGAATGAAAAGAGCACTTTGTGCCTTCTACACATGCAATAAAACCTTCGGTACACGATGGGGTATGAAACCGCAAGTCATCCAGTGGATGTACACGGCGATTATTCGACCCATACTTACCTACGGTTCGATCGTGTGGTGGAAAGCTGTAGAAAAAGTTAGCTATCTCAAAAACCTGAACAAGGTACAGAGACTAGCCTGTATAGGAATAACGGGGGCACAAAGATCTACGCCACAAGCAGGACTGGAAACTATTCTCAATCTTCCAGTCCTGGACGAGTACATAAGATGCACTGCAGCCAAGAGTGCACTTCGACTTAAAGAAATGGGCTCTTGGAAGCACAGCAGCTATGGTCATGGGTCTATCTTGCAAAGGTATGACACAGTGGCCGGACTTGATTTGACGACAGACTACGTTCCACCCCTAATTGATTTTAACAAAAAATTCTCTATTTCAATACCCGAAAGGCATGGATGGGAACCCAACTTACTAATCAGTGAACAGGGTATCCCATTCTACACTGATGGGTCAAAAATGGCTGAAGGAACAGGAGCTGGGGTGTTTTGTGAAACCCTTAATATTAGAGAATCATACAAACTCCCAGATGAGTGTAGTGTCTCTCAAGCTGAGATTTACGCTATTGAAAAGGCGGCTGAAATAATTCACAAGAAAAAACTGAACTCGTCGGAGATCACTTTTTTCGTAGACAGCCAAGCTGCCATCAAAGCACTTTCCAGTGAGACTATGAGATCCAAGGCAGTAGCAAAATGCCGAAGCATACTGAACAATATTTGCTACACCAACCAAGTCAAACTCTGCTGGGTTCCTGGACATAGCAATATAGAAGGGAATGACATAGCAGATGAACTGGCAAGGAAGGGGTCAGTATCAAATAGGAATAACAGTAGCCAAATAGATATGGGACCAGACGTTCCAATGGGAGTGATTAAAAAAGAAGATAGACATAATTATGAAAGAGCAAATCAATAATTCCTGGATGTCCAAGAACGATTGTGTTATCTCTAGAAGCTTATGGCCTAGAATTAATGAAAAGAAAACCCAGTATGTTCTATCGCTGAGTAAAAAGAATATTAGAATCTTGATAGGTGTACTAACGGGACACTGTGCCATTGGCACAATGGCCACTAGATTGGGTGTATAAGCACCCGATTTCTGTAGGAGCTGTCAGGATGTCGAAGAAATTGAAACCATTAAACACCTGCTCTGCGATTGTCCAAACCTTCAAACAAGCTGCCTCCGATATTTTGGAAACAGATTTGTTGGAGAACTGGACGATCTAGCGCACGTCTCAATGGCAAACATGAGGAAATATATAGACAGCACAGGTTGGTTCGTAAATGAACCAGTCTATGCAAGTCGCTAGTTGGAAGCATCTCTGCTTTATATATTAAGGGGATCACAATGGAGCAATAGGCCCCCGTGTACGCTACAGCCTTCGGGTTGTGCACGCCCCTCCTTACCTAACCTAACCTAACCTAAGGTTTTAAATCCTTAACGTGCCATGTCCCCTGATCTTTACCCTTGTAGTCGATTAGCAAGTATGTCCACGGTGACACCCGTTTGCTAACCTTAAAAGGCCCTACAAATTTAGTAGTCAACTTCGCAGTGTAATAAGTTGCTGCATCAGAAAGCGTAAAATTCCTTCTCCACACGAGATCGCCAGGTTTATACTGCGTGTCTCTTCTTCGAAGATTATACGTTTTTGCGGACTTTTTACCGGCCGCTTCTAACTTCATAGCTATGTCTTCACGAAGATTTTTAAACTGCCTACTAATTTCTTCACTACCTTGATCCCTATCACTATCTCGAAGTCCTAAATCATGGCCACTAGTTGCCATGTTCCTCCCAAAATTCGCATAATATGGCGAAACACCTAACACCTCATGTTGCGAAGTTCGGATGGCACAGGCTACCTTTGCTAGTTGCGAATCCCAACTCCGATGATTCTCAGAGACATATGCTCTGAGAGTCGTTTTAATTATTTGATTAATGCGCTCCGCAGGATTCGCCTGCGGATGATAGTGCGCTGTATATCGAAGTTGTGACCCGTACGCTTCGCTAAGCGCTTTCAGTTCCTTGCTACGGAACTGGGGACCGTTGTCACAAACGATCCACTTTGGAACACCGAAGAGAAGGAAAACGTTGTCCTCCAACTCTTTACAAACCGCTTTCGCTGTTGCCGACCGCAACGCGAACAAAAGTGGAAACTTCGTGAAGTAGTCTACCACTGTCAAAATATAAATAAAACCCCTAGAAGATAGAAGGCTTCGGCAATGGACCAACCAAGTCCACGCACACCATCTCCCATGGTTTTGAATTCCCTACTCTCTCTGTCATAAGACCAGCTGGTTTCTCGTTTACTGGTTTCACTTGTTGGCAAATTGTACAATTCCTAAAGTATTTTGTGATATCCCCTCTCATTTTGGGCCAGTAATATTTTTCTGCTATCCTAGCAAAAGTTTTCTTAACACCCATGTGTCCTGATAACGGACTATCATGGCACTCATTCAAGACTCTAGATCTATCCTGCTTTCCTATTACTAACTTCCACCCCTCACTATCATTATGAACCATAATATGATTCACCCTAACATGTTTATAGAGCCGCCCGTCTTCAATTCTCCAAGATGGGTATACTAATGGACTCTTTTCTACCAAAGACTTCATCTTTATCACCCAAGGGTCCGAATCCGCTTCAGATATTCCAGCTAACTCTGGAACCCCTCGCGATAACATATCAGGAACGACATGTTATTTGCCCTTTCTATGGATGATTTTGAAATCGTATTGTTGGAGCCGAATGGCCCAACGAGCTAATCTACCCTGCGGATCCTTGAGGTTACTCAGCCAAACTAATGAGTGATGATCAGTCACGACAGTAAATCGAACTCCTTCGACATACGGCCGCAACTTCTCAATGGCCCAAAGAACTGCCAAGCATTCCTTTTCGGTCGTAGAGTAGTTCCTTTCATTCCTATTCAATGACCGACTAATGAAGCAAATTGCTTTTTCCCCATCTTCAAATTCTTGGGATAGTATGGCTCCGATTCCGTAATCGGACGCGTCTGTTTGAACAACGAACGGCCGAGAAAAATCCGGACATGTTAGAATCGGTGCCGTAACCAAACACTCTTTTGCTTTCCTAAAACTCTCCTCACACTCTTTTGTCCACTCAAATCTCTCACCTTTCTTTAAGAGATCAGTAAGAGGCCTAACCAAAATTGCGAAATTCGGAACAAATCTTCGGTACCACGAAATTGTCCCTACAAAACTCCTAATTTCCTTCACGTTTTTCGGTGCAGGAATCTTCAACATGCTTTCAACTTTTTCAGGGTCGACGTGAAGTCCGTTCCTATCTACTACATATCCAAGAAATTTCAAAGAAGGCCTACAAAAATTACATTTTTCCCTACCTACTTTAAGTCCTGCTTCTCTTAATCTTCTAAAAACTTCTTTGAGAATTTCTAGATGTTTTTCGAAAGAATCCAAGTACACAAAGACAAATGGTTCCAGATCGGGACCTAGAACATCGTCAATAAACCTTTGCCAAGTTGCCGGGGAGTTGTGTAAGCCGAAAGGCATTCTCAAAAATTGGTAGAGACCCCTTCCTGGCACAGTAAAGGCTGTGTACTTGCGCGATTGTTCCTCCATGGGTATCTGCCAGTATGCAGACTTAATGTCTAATGATGACAAAAACTTCGCGTTTCGAAGCTTGTCTAAGATCGCCGAAATAAAGGGTAGTTGATAAGCATCCCTAGCAGTAACTTCATTTAGTTTTCTATAGTCTACGCAGGACCGAAAACTACAGTCCTTTTTCTTTACAAGAAGGCTACTGACCCGAAACTACTCTTTTCTAATTTTAGTCCTAACTCCTTCAAAATTTTCCAACCATCTCCTCCTACAATAGTGCGTGAAGCACCTGAATCAATAAATTTTTACTCCTAAATGTGGCCTACTGTCCCTACCATTTGCCGCTAAAGTTAAACTCAGCTGAACTCGATCGTCCAGTTGGTCGCCAGCAGACGACCCAACTAACGCCGACGGGTCTCTCGTCCTGCTGACACAAGAGCCCGTTCCCCATTTCCCGAACACCGCCTACAATCCCTACGATATATTAAACATCCCGATGGATCATGATCGAACTCGTGCCAAGAAACACTTGAACTCTTTATGGAAACGCATTTCCCTGGCTGTAAGAATCCTGAAGACTCAGGTTATACACAACCAGACGAGATTGTTCCGGCATTTCTTCAACATGCTCTACAGATAATCACCCCATGGCTTAGGGTAATCTTCAAAAGTTGTATTAAACTTAGATACGTCCCTATCAGCTGGAGAAAGGTTAAAGTGGTCTTTATTCCAAAAGCTGGAAAACCGACACACTCGACTGCAAAAGATTACAGACCGATAAGTCTCTCTTCGTTTCTCCTCAAGACACTGGAGAGAATCATTGATTTGCATGTTAGAGAGCTTCTCAATCCAAACAATTTGTGCAACTACCAACACGCTTACCTTAAAGGTAAGTCAGTGGAGACTGCGTTGCATGAAGTCGTTTCACAAATTGAGAAAAGTCTCAAACACAAAGAACATACCTTGGCAGCATTTTTGGACATCGAAGGAGCGTTAAAGAACGTAAAAACGGAGTCCATTAAGTCAGCTCTGGAAGAAGTTGGAGTTGATTCTGCCATCGTGGACTGGATTTATACCATGCTCAATGGTAGAATCATAAATTCCCAACTTGGAGATACTATTGTCAAGAAAACAGTTACAAGAGGCACACCACAGGGAGGGGTAATCTCCCCTCTCCTTTGGGTCCTCGTTGTTAACAAAATTCTTACAAAATTTAAGAATCAGGGCATTAAAATTGTGGCCTATGCAGATGACATAGTAATATCGGGTAAGTATCTTACCACCATCAAAGATATTATGGAGTCTGCACTTAAAGAACTATCTTCTTCGGCAGCACAAAACGGTCTCGGGGTCAACCCTTTAAAAACTGAACTAGTTCTGTTTACGAAGAAAAGGAAATTAGAGGACTTTACTCCTCCCAAGCTAAATGAAATTCCTCTGAAACTATCCAACGAAGCTTAATATCTAGGAGTAATCCTTGATTCCAAGCTAACCTGGAAACGGAACATAGAGGAAAGAATGAAAAGAGCACTTTGTGCCTTCTACACATGCAATAAAACCTTCGGTACACGATGGGGTATGAAACCGCAAGTCATCCAGTGGATGTACACGGCGATTATTCGACCCATACTTACCTACGGTTCGATCGTGTGGTGGAAAGCTGTAGAAAAAGTTAGCTATCTCAAAAACCTGAACAAGGTACAGAGACTAGCCTGTATAGGAATAACGGGGGCACAAAGATCTACGCCACAAGCAGGACTGGAAACTATTCTCAATCTTCCAGTCCTGGACGAGTACATAAGATGCACTGCAGCCAAGAGTGCACTTCGACTTAAAGAAATGGGCTCTTGGAAGCACAGCAGCTATGGTCATGGGTCTATCTTGCAAAGGTATGACACAGTGGCCGGACTTGATTTGACGACAGACTACGTTCCACCCCTAATTGATTTTAACAAAAAATTCTCTATTTCAATACCCGAAAGGCATGGATGGGGACCCAACTTACTAATCAGTGAACAGGGTATCCCATTCTACACTGATGGGTCAAAAATGGCTGAAGGAACAGGAGCTGGGGTGTTTTGTGAAACTCTTAATATTAGAGAATCATACAAACTCCCAGATGAGTGTAGTGTCTCTCAAGCTGAGATTTACGCTATTGAAAAGGCGGCTGAAATAATTCACAAGAAAAAACTGAACTCGTCGGAGATCACTTTTTTCGTAGACAGCCAAGCTGCCATCAAAGCACTTTCCAGTGAGACTATGAGATCCAAGGCAGTAGCAAAATGCCGAAGCATACTGAACAATATTTGCTACACCAACCAAGTCAAACTCTGCTGGGTTCCTGGACATAGCAATATAGAAGGGAATGACATAGCAGATGAACTGGCAAGGAAGGGGTCAGTATCAAATAGGAATAACAGTAGCCAAATAGATATGGGACCAGACGTTCCAATGGGAGTGATTAAAAAAGAAGATAGACATAATTATGAAAGAGCAAATCAATAATTCCTGGATGTCCAAGAACGATTGTGTTATCTCTAGAAGCTTATGGCCTAGAATTAATGAAAAGAAAACCCAGTATGTTCTATCGCTGAGTAAAAAGAATATTAGAATCTTGATAGGTGTACTAACGGGACACTGTGCCATTGGCACAATGGCCACTAGATTGGGTGTATAAGCACCCGATTTCTGTAGGAGCTGTCAGGATGTCGAAGAAATTGAAACCATTAAACACCTGCTCTGCGATTGTCCAAACCTTCAAACAAGCTGCCTCCGATATTTTGGAAACAGATTTGTTGGAGAACTGGACGATCTAGCGCACGTCTCAATGGCAAACATGAGGAAATATATAGACAGCACAGGTTGGTTCGTAAATGAACCAGTCTATGCAAGTCGCTAGTTGGAAGCATCTCTGCTTTATATATTAAGGGGATCACAATGGAGCAATAGGCCCCCGTGTACGCTACAGCCTTCGGGTTGTGCACGCCCCTCCTTACCTAACCTAACCTAACCTAAGGTTTTAAATCCTTAACGTGCCATGTCCCCTGATCTTTACCCTTGTAGTCGATTAGCAAGTATGTCCACGGTGACACCCGTTTGCTAACCTTAAAAGGCCCTACAAATTTAGTAGCCAACTTCGCAGTGTAATAAGTTGCTGCATCAGAAAGCGTAAAATTCCTTCTCCACACGAGATCGCCAGGTTTATACTGCGTGTCTCTTCTTCGAAGATTATACGTTTTTGCGGACTTTTTACCGGCCGCTTCTAACTTCATAGCTATGTCTTCACGAAGATTTTTAAACTGCCTACTAATTTCTTCACTACCTTGATCCCTATCACTATCTCGAAGTCCTAAATCATGGCCACTAGTTGCCATGTTCCTCCCAAAATTCGCATAATATGGCGAAACACCTAACACCTCATGTTGCGAAGTTCGGATGGCACAGGCTACCTTTGCTAGTTGCGAATCCCAACTCCGATGATTCTCAGAGACATATGCTCTGAGAGTCGTTTTAATTATTTGATTAATGCGCTCCGCAGGATTCGCCTGCGGATGATAGTGCGCTGTATATCGAAGTTGTGACCCGTACGCTTCGCTAAGCGCTTTCAGTTCCTTGCTACGGAACTGGGGACCGTTGTCACAAACGATCCACTTTGGAACCCCGAAGAGAAGGAAAACGTTGTCTTCCAACTCTTTACAAACCGCTTTCGCTGTTGCCGACCGCAACGCGAACAAAAGTGGAAACTTCGTGAAGTAGTCTACCACTGTCAAAATATAAATAAAACCCCTAGAAGATAGAAGGCTTCGGCAATGGACCAACCAAGTCCACGCACACCATCTCCCATGGTTTTGAATTCCCTACTCTCTCTGTCATAAGACCAGCTGGTTTCTCGTTTACTGGTTTCACTTGTTGGCAAATTGTACAATTCCTAAAGTATTTTGTGATATCCCCTCTCATTTTGGGCCAGTAATATTTTTCTGCTATCCTAGCAAAAGTTTTCTTAACACCCATGTGTCCTGATAACGGACTATCATGGCACTCATTCAAGACTCTAGATCTATCCTGCTTTCCTATTACTAACTTCCACCCCTCACTATCATTATGAACCATAATATGATTCACCCTAACATGTTTATAGAGCCGCCCGTCTTCAATTCTCCAAGATGGGTATACTAATGGACTCTTTTCTACCAAAGACTTCATCTTTATCACCCAAGGGTCCGAATCCGCTTCAGATATTCCAGCTAACTCTGGAACCCCTCGCGATAACATATCAGGAACGACATGTTATTTGCCCTTTCTATGGATGATTTTGAAATCGTATTGTTGGAGCCGAATGGCCCAACGAGCTAATCTACCCTGCGGATCCTTGAGGTTACTCAGCCAAACTAATGAGTGATGATCAGTCACGACAGTAAATCGAACTCCTTCGACATACGGCCGCAACTTCTCAATGGCCCAAAGAACTGCCAAGCATTCCTTTTCGGTCGTAGAGTAGTTCCTTTCATTCCTATTCAATGACCGACTAATGAAGCAAATTGCTTTTTCCCCATCTTCAAATTCTTGGGATAGTATGGCTCCGATTCCGTAATCGGACGCGTCTGTTTGAACAACGAACGGCCGAGAAAAATCCGGACATGTTAGAATCGGTGCCGTAACCAAACACTCTTTTGCTTTCCTAAAACTCTCCTCACACTCTTTTGTCCACTCAAATCTCTCACCTTTCTTTAAGAGATCAGTAAGAGGCCTAACCAAAATTGCGAAATTCGGAACAAATCTTCGGTACCACGAAATTGTCCCTACAAAACTCCTAATTTCCTTCACGTTTTTCGGTGCAGGAATCTTCAACATGCTTTCAACTTTTTCAGGGTCGACGTGAAGTCCGTTCCTATCTACTACATATCCAAGAAATTTCAAAGAAGGCCTACAAAAATTACATTTTTCCCTACCTACTTTAAGTCCTGCTTCTCTTAATCTTCTAAAAACTTCTTTGAGAATTTCTAGATGTTTTTCGAAAGAATCCAAGTACACAAAGACAAATGGTTCCAGATCGGGACCTAGAACATCGTCAATAAACCTTTGCCAAGTTGCCGGGGAGTTGTGTAAGCCGAAAGGCATTCTCAAAAATTGGTAGAGACCCCTTCCTGGCACAGTAAAGGCTGTGTACTTGCGCGATTGTTCCTCCATGGGTATCTGCCAGTATGCAGACTTAATGTCTAATGATGACAAAAACTTCGCGTTTCGAAGCTTGTCTAAGATCGCCGAAATAAAGGGTAGTTGATAAGCATCCCTAGCAGTAACTTCATTTAGTTTTCTATAGTCTACGCAGGACCGAAAACTACAGTCCTTTTTCTTTACAAGAAGGCTACTGACCCGAAACTACTCTTTTCTAATTTTAGTCCTAACTCCTTCAAAATTTTCCAACCATCTCCTCCTACAATAGTGCGTGAAGCACCTGAATCAATAAATTTTTACTCCTAAATGTGGCCTACTGTCCCTACCATTTGCCGCTAAAGTTAAACTCAGCTGAACTCGATCGTCCAGTTGGTCGCCAGCAGACGACCCAACTAACGCCGACGGGTCTCTCGTCCTGCTGACACAAGAGCCCGTTCCCCATTTCCCAAACACCGCCTACAATCCCTACGATATATAAAACATCCCGATGGATCATGATCGAACTCGTGCCAAGAAACACTTGAACTCTTTATGGAAACGCATTTCCCTGGCTGTAAGAATCCTGAAGACTCAGGTTATACACAACCAGACGAGATTGTTCCGGCATTTCTTCAACATGCTCTACAGATAATCACCCCATGGCTTAGGGTAATCTTCAAAAGTTGTATTAAACTTAGATACGTCCCTATCAGCTGGAGAAAGGTTAAAGTGGTCTTTATTCCAAAAGCTGGAAAACCGACACACTCGACTGCAAAAGATTACAGACCGATAAGTCTCTCTTCGTTTCTCCTCAAGACACTGGAGAGAATCATTGATTTGCATGTTAGAGAGCTTCTCAATCCAAACAATTTGTGCAACTACCAACACGCTTACCTTAAAGGTAAGTCAGTGGAGACTGCGTTGCATGAAGTCGTTTCACAAATTGAGAAAAGTCTCAAACACAAAGAACATACCTTGGCAGCATTTTTGGACATCGAAGGAGCGTTAAAGAACGTAAAAACGGAGTCCATTAAGTCAGCTCTGGAAGAAGTTGGAGTTGATTCTGCCATCGTGGACTGGATTTATACCATGCTCAATGGTAGAATCATAAATTCCCAACTTGGAGATACTATTGTCAAGAAAACAGTTACAAGAGGCACACCACAGGGAGGGGTAATCTCCCCTCTCCTTTGGGTCCTCGTTGTTAACAAAATTCTTACAAAATTTAAGAATCAGGGCATTAAAATTGTGGCCTATGCAGATGACATAGTAATATCGGGTAAGTATCTTACCACCATCAAAGATATTATGGAGTCTGCACTTAAAGAACTATCTTCTTCGGCAGCACAAAACGGTCTCGGGGTCAACCCTTTAAAAACTGAACTAGTTCTGTTTACGAAGAAAAGGAAATTAGAGGACTTTACTCCTCCCAAGCTAAATGAAATTCCTCTGAAACTATCCAACGAAGCTTAATATCTAGGAGTAATCCTTGATTCCAAGCTAACCTGGAAACGGAACATAGAGGAAAGAATGAAAAGAGCACTTTGTGCCTTCTACACATGCAATAAAACCTTCGGTACACGATGGGGTATGAAACCGCAAGTCATCCAGTGGATGTACACGGCGATTATTCGACCCATACTTACCTACGGTTCGATCGTGTGGTGGAAAGCTGTAGAAAAAGTTAGCTATCTCAAAAACCTGAACAAGGTACAGAGACTAGCCTGTATAGGAATAACGGGGGCACAAAGATCTACGCCACAAGCAGGACTGGAAACTATTCTCAATCTTCCAGTCCTGGACGAGTACATAAGATGCACTGCAGCCAAGAGTGCACTTCGACTTAAAGAAATGGGCTCTTGGAAGCACAGCAGCTATGGTCATGGGTCTATCTTGCAAAGGTATGACACAGTGGCCGGACTTGATTTGACGACAGACTACGTTCCACCCCTAATTGATTTTAACAAAAAATTCTCTATTTCAATACCCGAAAGGCATGGATGGGGACCCAACTTACTAATCAGTGAACAGGGTATCCCATTCTACACTGATGGGTCAAAAATGGCTGAAGGAACAGGAGCTGGGGTGTTTTGTGAAACTCTTAATATTAGAGAATCATACAAACTCCCAGATGAGTGTAGTGTCTCTCAAGCTGAGATTTACGCTATTGAAAAGGCGGCTGAAATAATTCACAAGAAAAAACTGAACTCGTCGGAGATCACTTTTTTCGTAGACAGCCAAGCTGCCATCAAAGCACTTTCCAGTGAGACTATGAGATCCAAGGCAGTAGCAAAATGCCGAAGCATACTGAACAATATTTGCTACACCAACCAAGTCAAACTCTGCTGGGTTCCTGGACATAGCAATATAGAAGGGAATGACATAGCAGATGAACTGGCAAGGAAGGGGTCAGTATCAAATAGGAATAACAGTAGCCAAATAGATATGGGACCAGACGTTCCAATGGGAGTGATTAAAAAAGAAGATAGACATAATTATGAAAGAGCAAATCAATAATTCCTGGATGTCCAAGAACGATTGTGTTATCTCTAGAAGCTTATGGCCTAGAATTAATGAAAAGAAAACCCAGTATGTTCTATCGCTGAGTAAAAAGAATATTAGAATCTTGATAGGTGTACTAACGGGACACTGTGCCATTGGCACAATGGCCACTAGATTGGGTGTATAAGCACCCGATTTCTGTAGGAGCTGTCAGGATGTCGAAGAAATTGAAACCATTAAACACCTGCTCTGCGATTGTCCAAACCTTCAAACAAGCTGCCTCCGATATTTTGGAAACAGATTTGTTGGAGAACTGGACGATCTAGCGCACGTCTCAATGGCAAACATGAGGAAATATATAGACAGCACAGGTTGGTTCGTAAATGAACCAGTCTATGCAAGTCGCTAGTTGGAAGCATCTCTGCTTTATATATTAAGGGGATCACAATGGAGCAATAGGCCCCCGTGTACGCTACAGCCTTCGGGTTGTGCACGCCCCTCCTTACCTAACCTAACCTAACCTAAGGTTTTAAATCCTTAACGTGCCATGTCCCCTGATCTTTACCCTTGTAGTCGATTAGCAAGTATGTCCACGGTGACACCCGTTTGCTAACCTTAAAAGGCCCTACAAATTTAGTAGTCAACTTCGCAGTGTAATAAGTTGCTGCATCAGAAAGCGTAAAATTCCTTCTCCACACGAGATCGCCAGGTTTATACTGCGTGTCTCTTCTTCGAAGATTATACGTTTTTGCGGACTTTTTACCGGCCGCTTCTAACTTCATAGCTATGT
This sequence comes from Leucozona laternaria, assembly GCA_932273885.2. Lineage (NCBI taxonomy): Eukaryota > Metazoa > Arthropoda > Insecta > Diptera > Syrphidae > Leucozona > Leucozona laternaria. The sequence continues at coordinate 161,440,505 of OW026366.1, read as the reverse complement.
CTTCACGAAGATTTTTAAACTGCCTACTAATTTCTTCACTACCTTGATCCCTATCACTATCTCGAAGTCCTAAATCATGGCCACTAGTTGCCATGTTCCTCCCAAAATTCGCATAATATGGCGAAACACCTAACACCTCATGTTGCGAAGTTCGGATGGCACAGGCTACCTTTGCTAGTTGCGAATCCCAACTCCGATGATTCTCAGAGACATATGCTCTGAGAGTCGTTTTAATTATTTGATTAATGCGCTCCGCAGGATTCGCCTGCGGATGATAGTGCGCTGTATATCGAAGTTGTGACCCGTACGCTTCGCTAAGCGCTTTCAGTTCCTTGCTACGGAACTGGGGACCGTTGTCACAAACGATCCACTTTGGAACACCGAAGAGAAGGAAAACGTTGTCCTCCAACTCTTTACAAACCGCTTTCGCTGTTGCCGACCGCAACGCGAACAAAAGTGGAAACTTCGTGAAGTAGTCTACCACTGTCAAAATATAAATAAAACCCCTAGAAGATAGAAGGCTTCGGCAATGGACCAACCAAGTCCACGCACACCATCTCCCATGGTTTTGAATTCCCTACTCTCTCTGTCATAAGACCAGCTGGTTTCTCGTTTACTGGTTTCACTTGTTGGCAAATTGTACAATTCCTAAAGTATTTTGTGATATCCCCTCTCATTTTGGGCCAGTAATATTTTTCTGCTATCCTAGCAAAAGTTTTCTTAACACCCATGTGTCCTGATAACGGACTATCATGGCACTCATTCAAGACTCTAGATCTATCCTGCTTTCCTATTACTAACTTCCACCCCTCACTATCATTATGAACCATAATATGATTCACCCTAACATGTTTATAGAGCCGCCCGTCTTCAATTCTCCAAGATGGGTATACTAATGGACTCTTTTCTACCAAAGACTTCATCTTTATCACCCAAGGGTCCGAATCCGCTTCAGATATTCCAGCTAACTCTGGAACCCCTCGCGATAACATATCAGGAACGACATGTTATTTGCCCTTTCTATGGATGATTTTGAAATCGTATTGTTGGAGCCGAATGGCCCAACGAGCTAATCTACCCTGCGGATCCTTGAGGTTACTCAGCCAAACTAATGAGTGATGATCAGTCACGACAGTAAATCGAACTCCTTCGACATACGGCCGCAACTTCTCAATGGCCCAAAGAACTGCCAAGCATTCCTTTTCGGTCGTAGAGTAGTTCCTTTCATTCCTATTCAATGACCGACTAATGAAGCAAATTGCTTTTTCCCCATCTTCAAATTCTTGGGATAGTATGGCTCCGATTCCGTAATCGGACGCGTCTGTTTGAACAACGAACGGCCGAGAAAAATCCGGACATGTTAGAATCGGTGCCGTAACCAAACACTCTTTTGCTTTCCTAAAACTCTCCTCACACTCTTTTGTCCACTCAAATCTCTCACCTTTCTTTAAGAGATCAGTAAGAGGCCTAACCAAAATTGCGAAATTCGGAACAAATCTTCGGTACCACGAAATTGTCCCTACAAAACTCCTAATTTCCTTCACGTTTTTCGGTGCAGGAATCTTCAACATGCTTTCAACTTTTTCAGGGTCGACGTGAAGTCCGTTCCTATCTACTACATATCCAAGAAATTTCAAAGAAGGCCTACAAAAATTACATTTTTCCCTACCTACTTTAAGTCCTGCTTCTCTTAATCTTCTAAAAACTTCTTTGAGAATTTCTAGATGTTTTTCGAAAGAATCCAAGTACACAAAGACAAATGGTTCCAGATCGGGACCTAGAACATCGTCAATAAACCTTTGCCAAGTTGCCGGGGAGTTGTGTAAGCCGAAAGGCATTCTCAAAAATTGGTAGAGACCCCTTCCTGGCACAGTAAAGGCTGTGTACTTGCGCGATTGTTCCTCCATGGGTATCTGCCAGTATGCAGACTTAATGTCTAATGATGACAAAAACTTCGCGTTTCGAAGCTTGTCTAAGATCGCCGAAATAAAGGGTAGTTGATAAGCATCCCTAGCAGTAACTTCATTTAGTTTTCTATAGTCTACGCAGGACCGAAAACTACAGTCCTTTTTCTTTACAAGAAGGCTACTGACCCGAAACTACTCTTTTCTAATTTTAGTCCTAACTCCTTCAAAATTTTCCAACCATCTCCTCCTACAATAGTGCGTGAAGCACCTGAATCAATAAATTTTTACTCCTAAATGTGGCCTACTGTCCCTACCATTTGCCGCTAAAGTTAAACTCAGCTGAACTCGATCGTCCAGTTGGTCGCCAGCAGACGACCCAACTAACGCCGACGGGTCTCTCGTCCTGCTGACACAAGAGCCCGTTCCCCATTTCCCAAACACCGCCTACAATCCCTACGATATATAAAACATCCCGATGGATCATGATCGAACTCGTGCCAAGAAACACTTGAACTCTTTATGGAAACGCATTTCCCTGGCTGTAAGAATCCTGAAGACTCAGGTTATACACAACCAGACGAGATTGTTCCGGCATTTCTTCAACATGCTCTACAGATAATCACCCCATGGCTTAGGGTAATCTTCAAAAGTTGTATTAAACTTAGATACGTCCCTATCAGCTGGAGAAAGGTTAAAGTGGTCTTTATTCCAAAAGCTGGAAAACCGACACACTCGACTGCAAAAGATTACAGACCGATAAGTCTCTCTTCGTTTCTCCTCAAGACACTGGAGAGAATCATTGATTTGCATGTTAGAGAGCTTCTCAATCCAAACAATTTGTGCAACTACCAACACGCTTACCTTAAAGGTAAGTCAGTGGAGACTGCGTTGCATGAAGTCGTTTCACAAATTGAGAAAAGTCTCAAACACAAAGAACATACCTTGGCAGCATTTTTGGACATCGAAGGAGCGTTAAAGAACGTAAAAACGGAGTCCATTAAGTCAGCTCTGGAAGAAGTTGGAGTTGATTCTGCCATCGTGGACTGGATTTATACCATGCTCAATGGTAGAATCATAAATTCCCAACTTGGAGATACTATTGTCAAGAAAACAGTTACAAGAGGCACACCACAGGGAGGGGTAATCTCCCCTCTCCTTTGGGTCCTCGTTGTTAACAAAATTCTTACAAAATTTAAGAATCAGGGCATTAAAATTGTGGCCTATGCAGATGACATAGTAATATCGGGTAAGTATCTTACCACCATCAAAGATATTATGGAGTCTGCACTTAAAGAACTATCTTCTTCGGCAGCACAAAACGGTCTCGGGGTCAACCCTTTAAAAACTGAACTAGTTCTGTTTACGAAGAAAAGGAAATTAGAGGACTTTACTCCTCCCAAGCTAAATGAAATTCCTCTGAAACTATCCAACGAAGCTTAATATCTAGGAGTAATCCTTGATTCCAAGCTAACCTGGAAACGGAACATAGAGGAAAGAATGAAAAGAGCACTTTGTGCCTTCTACACATGCAATAAAACCTTCGGTACACGATGGGGTATGAAACCGCAAGTCATCCAGTGGATGTACACGGCGATTATTCGACCCATACTTACCTACGGTTCGATCGTGTGGTGGAAAGCTGTAGAAAAAGTTAGCTATCTCAAAAACCTGAACAAGGTACAGAGACTAGCCTGTATAGGAATAACGGGGGCACAAAGATCTACGCCACAAGCAGGACTGGAAACTATTCTCAATCTTCCAGTCCTGGACGAGTACATAAGATGCACTGCAGCCAAGAGTGCACTTCGACTTAAAGAAATGGGCTCTTGGAAGCACAGCAGCTATGGTCATGGGTCTATCTTGCAAAGGTATGACACAGTGGCCGGACTTGATTTGACGACAGACTACGTTCCACCCCTAATTGATTTTA